>JAODOF010000005.1:8517536-8529095 GCA_027576175.1 Sciades proops | reverse complement strand
TCTCTCATCTTTTTAAGTGGGAGAACTTGCACAATTGGTGACTGACTAAATACTTTTTTGCCCCACTGTATATGTATTACCCACATCAACTCAAATGAAGAGATGTTAATTAGCTGATGAGTTGAACTAGATGTGTTCAGCATGGAATACTGCACCTTACTAATCTTACTATATCAATTCCACTCAAACAAACCAAATCCAGTTTCAATGTCTCCCTCACTACGATTGAATTCATCACCTATTGAAATAATTCCACTCCTGTCCTCACTGACCATTCATTCCAATCCTATCTAATTACCCAGCTAATTCCATCTAATTAACCAATCCCAAGTGAACTCTTCACACAATCCTACCATAATCCTACCAATCTCAATCATACTCATGTTAACCAATTGTTATCCTAGTCCCATCTTTGTTAACCATTCCTTATCCTGCTCTCACCTTCGGGAACAAGAATCCTTCAAGAATCCTGATTCTATTCCCACTTCTAGATAGAATTCCTTATCCTACTCAAACCTTCATTCACAACTCCCGATCATATTGAATATCCATGAATAATGATCATATTTCCACCTTTAGTAGCCAATCCTTGTCCAGTTCAGACTTTCAGTAACCATTGTCTATCTAATTCCCACCTTCACTTACTAATCCTGATTCCATTCCCATCTTTATTAAGTAATCCCTGTCCGATTCCCACCTTCAGTAACCAGGATCTGATCACACTAATACCTACAGTAATTCACACTTGGTGATTTATCTCAATCCCAATCCCAGAATATTCAAACATAATTCCATTCTCTTTCACCAATTCCAATTATAATCTCCCTTTCCTTACCCATTCCTTAAAAAAGCAACCCCAACCCATCCCAAATCCCAATAATAATATCATAATAAACCAATCTCCATCCAAACTAACCGCTTCCATTTAATTCCCATTAATCAATCCCATCTTTCTGTCAGGGTGGCACGGTGGTGTAGTGGTTAGCACTGTTGCCTCACAGCGAGAAGGTTCTGGGTTTGAGCCCAGTGGCCGACAGGGGCCTTTCTGTGTGTAGTTTGCATGTTCTCCCTGTTTCTGCATGGGTTTCCTCCAGGTACTTTGGTTTCCCCCACAGTCCAAATACATGCAGGTTAGGTTAATTGGTGGCTCTAAAATTGACCGTAGGTGTGAATGGTTGTCTGTCTCTATGTGTCAGCCCTGCGATGATCTGGCAACTTGTCCAGGGTGTACCCCACCTCTCACCCAAAGTTAGCTGGGATAGGCTCCAGCTTGCCTGCGACCCTGCACAGGATAAGCAGTTACGGATAATGGATGGATGGATGGATATTTCTGTCAATGCATTGCATCTCAAACCCAGCACAGCATCACTAAGTATAACCTTGTTCAAATGCATATCTGGCAGTTTTTCTTGCACTATGCTCTGTACTTACATTGGATGTGTGCTATTCAAACGCTAAAGCACATATTAGTATAGAGTGGTGTGTAATATTCATAAAGCCAGAGCAGGAAAGCAGAACTCACAAATTCACTTTCATACACAGAGTCTCTGATTTGAAATGGAAGAAACATTTTCGGCAAACTATGAACAGGAGAATAGACAAAAACAATGTGCAGTTTTGTTAACAAATGACGTTCACTGACAAATTAAGTATTGATGTATGGTCTAGCTCATCATACAGTATTGATGGATGGACCTTCCCTCACCCGCTGAAATACTTTTTAGTCAACATCAATTCGGCAGATGACTGTTCACTGATCTGTCTTTTTGGATTATTAAATTTTCCCAACTCAGGTCCCAATGAAAAAATCTAACCATGAAAGAAAACAAATGTTTATTGACACTTTACAATCAGCTGTTGACTTTAAAGGGTTTAACTAACACTTTCCATCCTGTACACATTTTTAAAGAGCTTTGTTGTGGCCTGTAACTTTTCTTTGGTATGCTGCATACACTAAATTTACACGCATTTCTGTCCATCACCACATACAGTACAGTATGTCAACTGTTCAATAACTCTTAACTACTTATTATTCTAAAAATCCACTCACTAGTTACCAATTTGAGGCTAGGTCATTAATAATGTCGTCGCGCAACACCAAAATCTTTGGTCACGAGCCACTTCTGAAAGGCACATCAACTGACCATGTGTTTTGACAAGCCACATTACACACATGCTTAAAATGTGAGGGGAAAAAAACCCATAAAATCCCACGTTTATTCTAATGAACAATGAATGAGTGATTTAGTTGTATTCAATATGAAAGGTAAGGCATCACGATTTGCAGCTTTACACACTAATTGGCTCCGAATTTGGATCCATTTTCAGTTATAATTATGATTCCTCTCAGTCACCTATGAATTCATAATGGCACATTTAACTTATTAGACAAGAGACAAAAAATAAATAAACATGGCTTGACCATACTTGATACTAATACCAGTGTTGATTTAGGGTTCATTTCCACTCTGCTTTTCACAGGTCCCCCTGTAAATGTCACTTGCAACATTTTCATCAACAGCTTTGGTTCTGTCACTGAGACCACCATGGTAAGATTGCTGTCTTCTTGCATTTACTTCAACTTCTTAAGCAAGATGCCGATGGGTAGTTTATTGCCCCTAGTTGCATGTCATCTTGTGAACGTCCACTTCAACAAAATTAACAACTCAAAATCTGAGATCACCATGGTGACTTAGGTATCATCATTAAGCCCTCCTATCATTTGCCATTTTCTTACTTTTTATATATTTTTAAAACTATTCCTAAAAATGTGGCCAAATAGTTTGAATGCTCCCGATTGAGCTAGGCTCTTGGTGGATCCTTTAAGGGATGGTTATGTGAATTGACACTTTAATATTGCTCAGGGCTTAGGGCAGTATTGGATTGCTGACTCCTTGCTCCACATGCACATTTGTTCAATTATATTTCTGTTAATAATTCACACAGCAACCAGCGGCCAATTGCTCACTTGCATTTCCAGCAGCCCCTTTGGGCCTCATGTTTTAAGGACTGGGATAAAAACAAATTGATCAACAAAACCCCTCAAGATATGTTGATGGTTACTGAGCGTTGTTTTGCTTTTCAGAAAGAAACTTATCTGTTCAAACCCAATCCATGCCCAGTGAATACTCAGAACAAATGAGGCTGATATCAAATCATAATTGTGTTTACAGACATGAGGATTTCTGCATTGAAAGGACGGGCAAAAAATTTTAGACCCAAGAATGAAGAACATTTCTGGAGACCCTAACTATATTTCAGCAAAATGCCTGCATGCCTTAACACTAACAGGTTTTTTTTTTTAATAGCTTGGATTAATTATAATCCCCAACTTAATTTGGAAATGAATTTGGATTACAGAAAGTGTAACGGTAATGTGTTTATTTATTTATTTATTTATTTAGCAAATGGCTTTTAAAATTTGAAGTGGTAATTAGCTGTTATAATAAAAGGTTCAGCTCACACCATATGCTAACACTATAATGCATAAGGGAATGTTAATGCTATTTGTACTAATACATTTTGCTGAAAGACTGCATATAAAAGAGCCTAAATGATGTGTGACATACGAGACAGCATTCTTCCATAAACAAAGATAATTAAGCTGCATGTACACTGAATAACAAATGGCTTGGTGGTGCTTATGGCAAACTCTATAGCACACTTTAAATTATGAGAAAAGAAAAGTGAACTGGAGCAGACTTTACTTTGCATATGTACTGCCATTTTACATATCCAGAGATGTACAGCATGACAAACATTAAATATTATACATAAAAGCAATTTAGGCAATTACTTCCAGTAAACCTTGTGCACATCATAAACTGCTTTTATAATGAAAACTCAAAATTGCACAATTTAAGGCAAGACAGTACAGGAAGAAATGGCAATCATTTTCATAGATGACTATCAATGATTTTCATTAAATTACATTTCTTAAAGTGTAGCAATAAATATCTCAATACTTAGCAGAAAAAGATGTTCATTTAACTGTTTTGTGTCCACTCATGACCACTGTGTTAGTCAAAAACAATTCTGCAGAAGGCTTTAAACTCCACCCACTCTGCACACTCATGTCATAATCCCGTGTTATGTGTCATTATTAAATAATTGCTTTTATAAATCTTATAAACTACAATAACTAGTGTAGGGGAAAACTCAGCTTTATTTGTACAGAACCTAGATTAATTGCATCCATAAAATTTTATACTATTATTCATGTCATTGATCAGAAGCTTATCAGAGAAAATGCTGAGTCCTGTTGAATTTTATACCAAAAATAACAATGCTTGGTATTTTTTCAGTTAAATGATTTTCCAATATCATTTCAAGACCAGATTTTTGGCTATAAATAGTACACAAATTTATGCACATTTAATGAGATGATTCCTGATTTGCATGAATAAATTCAGAATTTTAGAAAAAGTTTAAATATTACTATTCACCTCTAGGGTCTTGCCTTAAAGCTACCAGAGTAATTCTAATAAATGCTTTGGATTGGCCAGGTTGGACCCTGTTTACGCTCAGCCATTTCATGCCACTTCAGGTGGACCAAGACACTTTTTAGACTTATACAATGTATCAGGAACCAAACCCTTCTCCAAATGGAAGAAGCACATAATCCATGAAAGCTATCTTTAATTAGTGAGAGTAAATAGTGAGAGTAAAATGGTGAAGAACTTCTTCATAAAGCAACTGAAAATGTGGAACAACCTGTTGGTGTTTGTATGCAGTAGCATAATGTGCATATTAATGAATTTCTGTCAGTGTGAGTGGAGATTTGTCTACAAATGTAAACACGTGATTAAAATGTGAGCAGAATACAATGCACATGCATGAAAAGGCCAGGTGTAAACAGGGCCTCAGATTGTTCGAGCCATGGATTTTTTCAGCATTATGGTTGTCATTATGTAAAGTCCTTGTTTGGTCAAATATCACGGTTTATTCCACTGCTAATGTTTGCATTTTGTCATGATCCAGCCTGGAACTCCCAAATCCTGATCTGTGCCTTTGCACTCCACTCCATGTTTTTCCTCCGTTCTCCTGGTGCTGCATTTGCTATCAGTCACGCTATATAAACACACAAAGGAGAAATCACTCAACGCAGATAAATACTTGCCGTAAGTTTTGTTTGGTTCACGGTCACGTTCATGCTCTCGATCTGTTCCCCGACTTGGATTACATTTTTTGAACTATGATTTTGGCTGCAGTTTTTGGGACTTAGTGTTGTGACTCTCATTTGGGACTCTTATTTTTTCCCGACTCTGTTTTTCTCCCTGGGATTATTATCATCAGTCAATCTGCCCTCACACTGTTTTCCTGGATTTCACTGAGTGAGTTGTGGACAGTGTTGCTGCGCCTACCTCCTGACCGCTCTCCTCACGAGCCCACTCTTCAGGTACACTGCTGTTCATTTTCTATAGTTGCTTATTGGGTCCTATCTGTTTCTGTGGCCTCTGGGTCATACACCATGGATCCAGCAGACTATGATGCACTTAAATCTGCATTGGCTAAGCAGGGCTCTGTTCTTGGATCTCATCAACAAGAGATTATAGCTGTTCACCAGAGCACGTCCTCCATCGCTGATGCCCTACAAAGACTCTCCTTACAGATGAAGAGCCTTCAGGCTTCAATCACGGGCTGACCAGAACCAGCCCTAACTAGTCAACCAGCCGCTCCAGCTTTACATCCCCCCCATGAGCCTCAACTACCTGCTCCACAGCCATATGATGGTGCACCCGGTACTTGCCGTTCATTCCTCTCACAGTGCTCCTTAGCCACAGAACTTTAGGTGTCTGCTTTCCCATCTGAGAGCTTCCATGTAGCTTATGTAATCATGCTCTTAACAGGAAAGGCACGGGAGTGGGGAACAACTATCTGGGATGGCAGGGCACCCTGCTGCTCAAGTTTCAAGGAGTTCTCTGAGGAGATGCAGAAGGTTTTTGACCATTCCCCCACGGGCAGGGAGGCAGCGAGACAGCTGATGGGGCTGAAGCAAGGTGCCCGCTCTGTTCATGATTATGCCATGGAGTTCTGGACCCTTGCTGCAGTAGTGGACTGGAACACCAGTGCCTTGTACAATGCCTTCTTTCATGGGCTAAATCATGCCATCCTGGATGAGATTGTGCCTCGTGACCTTCCTGAGAGCCTGGATGGCTTGGTAGACCTGGCCGGTTGGGTGGACGTGCACCTTCTGCTGCACAACCAGAGAAGTGATCAGAGATGGAGCCAAAGGGCCAAACCCAGGACCGTCACCCATCCATCGGAGGGTGCCACCTCCATTGAATTGGAACCCATGCAATTAGGTAGAACCCGGGTAACCCCAGAGGAAATAAGACGCCATCAAGAAACTAGTTCCTGTTTTTATTGTGGACAGTCTGGACATTTCATCTCCCACTGCCCAGTAAAAGGCTCTGCCCACCAGTAGATGTGGGGATACAGGTGGGCATCTCTACACACACTTCCCCCACTGTTAGGTCAACATTGACCATTGAGATTTTGTTCCAGAACAAGGTCCAGTCTGTTCAAACCCTCATTGATTCCAGTGCAGACCAGAGCTTCATCAGGACTTCCTGGGCAGAAGAATTGGGCATCCCCTTGTGTCAGCTAGATGGCCCTCTTGTGACCAGAGCCCTGAATGGGACTGAACTCAGCCTCATTTCCTGTGTCTCTGACCCTGTTACTTTGAAGGTTTCTGGTAATCACGTCAAATAAATTTCATTCTACACCACAAATGACTCCCTTGAATTTATTGTCCTTGGCCTCCCTTGGTTACACCTCCACACACCCCACATTAACTGGAGCAATGGGACCATTCTCTCTTGAAGTACTTGCTGCCTGGCCTTTTGCCTATCTTCTGCTCAGACTCCTCTGGCCCCTCTTGCCACCAGCCCTGATGAGACTATTGATCTTTCTAATGTGCCCCCCAAATATCTGGACCTTTGTTTGGTATTCAGTAAGCCTCGTGCCACCTCTCTTCCTCCACACTGACCCTACAATTGCTCCATTGAGCTGTTTCCTGGAATCACATCTCCCAGGGTCGTATCTACTCTCTTTCCCCCCTGGAGTGGGAGGCCATGGACAAATACATGTCAGAGTCTCTAGCAGCTGTCATCATTCAGCCGTCATACTTTCCTGCTGGAGCAGGGTCCTTCTTTGTGGAAAAGAAGGACAAGTCCCTCAGGCCCTGCATTGATTATTGGGGACTCAATGCTATCACCATCAGGAATTGCTATCTCCTACCACTCATGTCCACTGCCTCTGAATTACTTCAGGGGGCTCAGTTTTTTACCAAGCTGGACCTCCGCAATGCTTACCACCTGGTATGAATAAGAGAAGGAGACGAATGGAAGATGGCACTGCACACTCCTATGGGCCACTACGAACATCTGGTTATTCTGTTTGGACTCACTAACACCTCCTCTGTCTTTCAAGCCCTAATCAACGATGTTTTACAAGATTTCATTAACCAATTCATCTTTGCTTATCTCAGTGATATCCTCATCTTCTCCCCCACACTGGAGATCCATTGGTCCCACGTCAGACAGGTCCTGCAGTGACTCCTAGAGAACCAACTCTTTGCCAAAGCAGAAAAGTGCAAGTTTCACGAATGCACCGTGTCCTTCTTGGGCTTTGTGATTTCCCCTGGTGTGGTCCAAATGGACCCTGAAAAGGTCAAGACGGTCTGTGAGTGGCCTGTCCCCTCTTCCCGTAAGGAACTGTAGTGCTTTTTGGAGTTCACTAACTTCTATCGAAGGTCTATCAAGAACTTTTGCACCATCGCCAGTCCTCTGACCGAGCTCACATCTTCCAAGCATCCCTTCTTTTGGACTGACCATGCTGAGAGAGCCTTCTCTTCTCTTAAGAACAGATTCACCACAGCACCAGTTCTCATCATCCGAGACCTCGCCATTCAGTTAATTCTCTAAGTGGATGCCTCTGACACTGGCGTCAGGGCTGTCCTGTCCCAGAGGTCAGCCAAAGATAACAAGGTGCACCCCTGCGCATTCTTTTCTCATCGCATGACCCCAGTGGAATGCAACTATGGCATTGCACCTTGAGAACTGCTAGCTATCAAGCCAGCCCTGGAGGAGTGGAGGCACTGGTTGGAGAGGACTGAGATTCCATTCATCATTTGGAGAGACCATTGAGTACCTCAGGTCTGCCAAACATCTCACTGCACATCAAGCCAGATGGTTACTGTTTTTCTCCCACTTCAACTTTGTGCTCTCCTTTAGAGCAGTCTATAAAAACATCAAGCTAGATGCTCTTTCCAGGCAGTTTTCTCTGGACTCTCAGCAAGACACCACCAAGCCCATCCTCTCTGCCCACTGTCTCGTGGCCACCACCCGACTCAACATAGGAGATGCTGTCCAAAACACCCTGTCCAGCGATCCAGGAACAGACAATGGTCCACCCAACTGTCTGTATGTGCCCCCTTGCGTGTGCTCCCAAGTGCTTCAGTGGGGGCACAGCTCCCTCCTCGCCTGTCACCCTGGGGCAGCCCAGACCCTTGCCATCCTCAGGCAATGCTTCTGGTGGCTGAGCATGCAGTGAGACATTAGGACCTTTGTGGCAGCCTGTGACATCTGCTCCAGGAACAAGACTAGCAACCAACCTGCTGCCGGACTATTAAGACCCCTACCTGTACTTCACCATCCTTGGTCCCACATTGCAGTGGATTTTGTCACTGACCTCCCCAGCTCCAAGGGTAATACTTGCATCATGATGATTCTCAATCACTTCTCTAAGGTGAATCACTTTGTTCCCCTCCCTAAGCTGCCTTCAGCTAAAGAGATGGCAGAACTGTTTATCTATCATGTGTTCCAGATTCATGGTCTGCCTACTAACATTGTGTCTGACAGAGGCCTCCAGTTTTCTGCTTACTTCTGGAAAGAGTTCTGCAAGCTCATTGGGGCCACTCCCAGCTTCTCCTCAGGTTACCACCCCCAGACTAATGGGCAGACAGAGTGCACCAGTCAGAAGCTGGAGGTTGCGCTACAATGCTTTATGTCCAGTGATTCTTCTTCCTGGAGCCAGGAGCTCCCTTGGAATGAATACACCCACAACAGCCTTCCCTCATCATCCACCAGGCTAACTCCCTTCCACTGTTGCTTTGGTTACCACCCCCCTCTTTTTCCTGAACAGGAGGAGGAGTCATCTGATCCTTCAGCCCAAGCCTTTGTCTGATGCTGCCGCAGAGTTTGGGTACATGCCAGATGTCACCTATTATGCGTCAATCACACATACAAAAGGATGGCAGATCGACATTGCAGGCTGGCTCCAGTCTACCACCTGGGACAAAAGGTCATGTTGTCCACAGCCAATCTCCCTCTTAGGGTTCCCTCATGCAAGATGGCCCCCAGGTTCGTTGGCCCCTTTCCTATTTCTAAGGTCATCAACCCCACGACTGTGAGATTGGGATTGCCCAGGTCTATGTGATGGCTCCACCCATCTTTTCATGTCTCCCAACTGAGACCCCTGGTCTCTAGTCCCTTCTCCCACCCTTCCAAGACCCCTCATTCCCAAGATTGTTGATGGAGGAGAGGCCTACACAGTCAGGAAACTACTGAAGGTCCATTGAAGAGGTCAGGGGTTACAGTATCTGGTCGACTGGAAGGTTATGGCCCGGAGGAGAAGTGTTGGGTGCCGGTGTGTTTCATCCTTGACCCTGCGCTCATCAGGGATTTCCACCACAAGAACCCAGGAGCTCTGTCTGGGATGCCCAGAGGCATCCGTAAGGGTGGAGGGTGGGGTTACTGTCATCCAGCCCAGAACTTCCAAATCCTGATCTGCACCTTTGTGCTCCACTCCACGTTTTCCCCGTTCTCCTCAGGCCACGTTTGCTATCAGTCACTCTATATAAACACACCAAGGAGAATCACTCAACGCAGATAAATACTCATGTTCATGGTCTCGCTCTGTTCCCCGACTTAGATTACATTTTTTGGACTACAATTTTGCCGGCTGTTTTTGGGACTAGTTGCTGTGACTCTGATTCGGGACTTTTATTTTTTCTGGCTCCGTTTTTCTCCCTGGGATTATTATCATCAGTCACTCTGCCCTTGTGCCATCTTCCTGGATTTCACTGGGTGAGTTCTGGACTGTGCTGCTGCACCTGCCTCCTGACTGGTCTCCTCAAGAGCTCCCTCTTCAGGTACGCTTCTGTTCATTTTCTGTAGTTGCTTATTGGGTCCTATCTGTTTCCGTGGCCTCTGGGTTGTGACAGCATTTAAAACAGAGTGAAGGAAGCAAAACCCCCTTTTACAAATCAGACATTATGCTTCTGACTAAATCATTTGAAATTTTGATGAAATAATTTTGGGGTTTTTTCCTTCAGGACTACAGAGTGAACATTTTCCTGCGTCAGAAGTGGAACGACCCGCGCCTTTCCTACAGTGAGTATCCAGATTCATCGTTGGATTTGGACCCATCCATGTTGGACTCAATTTGGAAACCTGACTTGTTCTTCGCCAACGAGAAAGGAGCCAATTTCCATGACGTCACCACTGAGAACAAGCTGCTGAGGATCTTCAAGGATGGAACTGTTCTTTACAGCATCAGGTACATTCATGAAAATGGACAATACTAAGGTTCAGTTCTGGATTCTGATTGGTCAGAGTGATTGGGACGACTGTTGGAATGTTTATAAGAGATAACAGCAACATCATATGTAACTATAATATGTAAATATGTACATAATATGTATATGCAAACTATAAAAGCATATAGCGAGATTCTTTGCTAAATTTAAAATTGGATTCATTATCAAATTACTTGGTACACTTCACAAACAGTAAAGAATGTCATTACAGAAAAATAAAGAATGGCACATTCGGCTTTTTATTCATTTATAATTACATTGAGTGTTGTGCTCTAGTTCCTGTTCTCCCTTCTGACATGAAGATATCCTGAAGGTTCATCCACAGCACGCTGTACATCACATGACTGGCACCACAATATTGATTAGTAATCTCCTATAAGAAAGTTAATCTGAAAGGACTAGACTAGAGTAAAGGCAGTTTTACACCAGGAATGATTACGGTCATTTATTTTAAATACCAGGCTGATGGCATCAATCCCATCCCCCTTTATAGATGCTGTACAAATCATACTTTTCATTAGGCCAAGTTCCCACGTGGGCTGGATGGTGTCCTGGCTGTAACACACTTATTGAGTAATATTCACTCAGTTATGCAGAAATCTTTGAATTACAACCCTGATGTACAGTCATTACAAATTAAACCTCAATTCTGAAGAATGGGAAAACATAAATGGACCCCAGGTTGCGGGATGACTTTGGCTTTGGAAGTGTTGTCAGGGGAATTGTGCATGTAAAATAATGCATGTTGAAATGTGCTTCAGGGGACATGATTCTCCATGAAGTGTTTGTCACACAGAGCTACATAGGTTCCACAAAATGCCATGAGCTATAACTGAAATAATTCACCATCAAAGCTCGTAAGCAAGAACATCATGATCGCTCACTGCCCATGAGCACTGTGATATTTTATAACAATTTACACCATTCCGCATTCTGATTGGTGCAGCTGAGATCGG
>JAODOF010000005.1:8360340-8371760 GCA_027576175.1 Sciades proops | reverse complement strand
CAACTTTCACTTCCTTCTGCAATGTAATCGCAACAAAAACCTAAAAAACACTGCCACTTTCATTGCAATTTTTTGGAAAATCCCCCGCAATATCAGACATTTTAGCCCGCAACAATCACAAAAAAGGCCCGCGAAATCCTGTGGGGACTGCATTATGATCAACACAT
The DNA here is from genome assembly GCA_027576175.1 of Sciades proops. Taxonomy (NCBI): domain Eukaryota; kingdom Metazoa; phylum Chordata; class Actinopteri; order Siluriformes; family Ariidae; genus Sciades; species Sciades proops. Next base: position 8,371,593 of record JAODOF010000005.1, on the reverse strand, counting down.
CACACTAAGTATTGGACTGTGGGCTTAACTTTTAATTATTAGGCTGTGCACAGGGGTCAAATGGCAGCTCCAGCTGTGTCCGTTATGGGGTAATATGGAATATGGTGTGCTGATTGAGACTGCATGTGACACTGCACAGATATACTGCAGGAAGCACTCACTCCTAGCTATCAGTTTCATGGGCTGATGAGGGAAGAAAATCAGGCATATAATGAGAACTAAAATACCTCATTTTTATTTAGTTGTTGAAAGAAATAAAGAAAGCCTATTGTTGCATATAAATTTTAGTAAAATTATTTTCTTTGCATATCCTAGCCTGCTAAGAAGCTGGGATCAGATGCAGTGTGAGCCAAGATACAATGCATCTGGAGCACAGAGGATTAAGGGCCATGCGTAACAGCTTAATAGTGCAGGAGCTTGAACCCTGACCTTCTGATCAGTAACCGAGGGTCTTCACCACTGAGCCACCTCTGCCTGTTCTTGTTGTTTTGTGAGTGTTTGGGTGTACACATCTTAAAAATCTGTGTGTGCCTGAGTTCATGGAGATAAATGTGTGACCTCTTTCAGGGAAAATGTACAGTCTAACGAAATGCATTGCAGTGGTCATATTCTTCAGTTCATGCAAGTCATTTTTTCCAAACCAGGCCACCAAATGCATCTTTTTTTTTTTTTTTTCTTTTTTTTCCTTTTTTCATTTTTCTCTCACAGGAGCTAATCACCATGCATGTGCTCTTGTCCCAGTCCATTCACAATGTGTGATTCAGTATAAATGCATATCCCCCTTTCTCTTTATTTCACTCCAAAAACAAAATAGTAATTGGAACCTCAATACTTTAACCCCGGTTGATTTTAATGCTGCACCTGCACTTGCCCATGATTTTATTCCTTGCCATGAATTCACCTATTGCCTTTATATTTAGTGTTAATTTCAGTGCATGCTGAGCTTAAATTTCAGTCAATAATGGACCATTAATCAGTAGATTACTCTGATTCCACTTTTGTTGATTTTGTAGATTCCACTTTTGTTGTTCTCATTTGTATTACCATGAATGGGTTAGTGTTCTTTGTGTAACTTAGCTTTATTGATTTTAAATTGTTGCCCCCCAACTTTATTAAAATAACCAAACTAAAGCTTCTTTTTAAAATAAAAAATTAGAATGACAACTTGATGGAAGAAATAACAAAAAAATTCAGTCAGATGTGGTTTGATTGCTGCTTCAGCTAAATGCTTTGGTACCTAGATTTACAGTCACATTATAGGGATAGTATGTTTTACTGTGTTCACACAGCATGGCTGTAGTAGCTACAATAAACTAGTACTAGTATTGTGCACTAGTATTGAGAGTATTACAATACCAGGAAAGCAACCACATAGAGCTGTAAAACACATTTAAAGTATTGTACAGGTTTGACCACAGTGTTTTACTGTTGAAATTACAGAAAGTCTTTCCACTGTAGATGGCTTATATACACTGACTTCTAAAGGGTAAAAGAAAAAAAAAAAGCAAAAGCAGATCATAAGGTGAGTGTTCCCTTCCAAAGCACTAAAATGCAACAAGGATAAGCTTCCAGGAAGCCTCATCTCCCAGAAAAGAACAGATTACACTGCAGTCATGAACATTGACCTCTGGGTTTGGCAATGATCCAAACCCCAGTTTAGAAAAGAGATTTTTTTGTTGTGGGTTTAGAGTTAGGAATGTGTTTTGTGGGTCAAGTGTTAAGGATTTTGTAGCAGTTCTGAAATAAATGTAAGAAATGGCTTGCAAAATTACTTGACTAAAATTACATCTACGAAAAAGACTACATGGACTTTATGGATTCTGTATTAACTGATCAATCCATCCATCCATTTTCCCATCCTCAGGTTTGATGGTCGAGGACTCCGAACTGCCGCACCATCTTCTTCCATTTTCCTTAATCACGCACCAGGGCTGTACAATGCGCAAATGACCTTCTTGTCCATTCTTTGATGTCGTCATCTCATCTTTTTCATTGTCTTCCTCTGGATCACTTTCCATTAATTCTTCCCTCAAAGATGTACATGCACAGGTTCTGGGCTCTGATCATATGGCCAAAATACTGCAGTTTCCTTCTCTTGATGGTTTCAACTAAAGTTCTTTTGTGTGCCCATCTCTTCCAGAACTGATTCATTTGTTCTGTGTTCTGTCCATCTTATCCTTAGAATGCGTCTATAGCAATCCATTTCAAATGCATTCATTCTTCTTATATCATCTGTCTTAGTAGTCCATGATTCGCAACCATAGAGTGCTACTGGACATACAAGCATTCTTAAAAGCTTCAACTTTATATGTTTGTTCAAGGCACGGTCTTTCCATAGGTCTTTCCAATGACCTCAAAGCCGATCTTGCTGCTCCAAGTTTGGCTCAAATTTCTTGGCTGCAATCAGCCTCACAATCGATGACTGATCCTAGGTATTTAAACCGATGAACCTGCTTCAGACTTTCACCTTGACAGGTTATATTTAATGTTTCTACTTCTCTGTTGGCCACCATCGTCTTCGTCTTGCTTGTGCTGATTTCCAGATTGTATTCAGTTGCTACCTGATTCACTTTATCCACCAAACCCTGCAGACCATCCCACATTGTTGAAATTAATATAATGTCATTGGCGTATCGAAGATTGTTAAGATATCTGCCACTTTTGTTCACACCAGTTAATTGGAGCTTGTCAGCAGATCTTCGCATTACTTCTTCGGAATAGAGATTAAAGCAGACGGGTGACAGTAGACATCCCTGCCTAACCCCTTTACTGATGTTAAACCATTCTGTTAGTTCACTATCCACCCTCACCGCAGCTTTCTGATCGTCATAGAGCCTCCTTAACAAGCCAACAACTGTTTCGTTGACTCCCATCTTCTTCATGACTTCCTACAATGCAGTATGCCTTACTGAGTCGAAAGCGTTCTTGAAGTCAGTGAAAGCTATATACAACAGCACATTATACTCCCTTGCTTTTTCCATTAACATCCTGATATTGAAAATTTGATCTCGTGTTCCTACCTTCTTTCAAAAACCCATTTGCTCATCAGCAAGTTGTTGTTCTGTTGTTTGTTGCATTCTTCGCATAAGTATTCTTAGAAGTACCTTGCTTGTGTGACTGATTAGGGCAATAGTTCGTTGGTCTATGCAATCGATCATTCCCACCTTTTTGGGTATTGCTATGAAAACAGATTTCTGCCAGTCACTTGGCCATTCTCCTGTTTTTACGATCTTATTACATAGTTTACAGAGCACTTTATTTGTTTTTTTTTTGTCTGTCTTCAGCAGTTGTGTGTCTATGTAATCAACACCAGCAGCCTTGTTTTTGGGTAGCCTTCGGATTGCCTCTTTGACTTCTGCTAATAAAATAGCAGGTGCATGCTGCAGTGAGTACTCAGAATATAGATCGTTGCACCGATTGTGGTCGTTGTTGTGTTGGTATAGTATCCTAGTATACTCATGCCATCTCTTGAGGATGTCTTTTAAATCTGTCAGTACACGGCTCTCTTTATCCTTGATATTACATTGTTTAGGTCTGAAGTTTTTCTTCAGTGTACTGGTGAGTTTGTATACCTTCTTTGTGTTGTGACAGCGCAAACCTTCTTCTACTTCCCTGCATTGTTCTTCAAGTCATCTTGCTTTGTCTATTCTTGCTCGTTGCTGTACTCTTCTATGTGCCTTCCGGTAGACTTTCTCATCCTCTACCGACTTAATTTGCTTTGATTTAAGTTCTCGTCTTTTAGCCATCAATTGCAATGTATCTTCTGAAATCCAAGGCTGGTTTGCTTTCCGTGGTTCTTTACCAAGGATTGACTCCACTGTACTCTTGACTGTATCTTTGAATGCTGCAAACAGGCCTTCTGGGTTATATTCTTCTTTGAGTAATGAGTGCCCCAAACGTATTACTAACCTCAACGTTGTATGCAGCCTTGATGGAGAGTGAATCAAGTGCATGCAAGTTAATCCATATCCTATTACTTCTTGTCTTATTTCTTGTCTTATATAGAGTACATAATGATCTACAAATAGTGAATATTTGTAAAGTAGCTAGTTTCCCTAGCTTTAAAAAGAGTGAGCAACTAAGCTAAAGTAGTATAACAAAATATGAGTAGCTGACGTAAATTTAGCTAAAAAGGGGTTGGGCTAAACATTTGAGTAGCAAGAATGAGTATGTAATTTAGCGATGCTAAAAGTGACAGAAATTTTCTAGTCACTTTAACTAGTAGGTAGAAATGAGCTAACTAGTAGTTAAAAAGTAACTGTGAGGCTTGAAAGAAGCTAGTTACCCCAGGTGGAAGATAGGAAGGTGTATGGCTAGAAAGTAATTAGCTAATATTGTTATAGTCGTAGGTAGCTAGAACTTAATTTATTTTGCTAAAAAAATTTAAGCTATCATGCAGCTAGATGTCTTTGCTCAATAGGTACTTTGTTAAATAATGTAGTAAACAATAAAGTAGAAAATAATATGATAACTTAGTGTTAGCTGTTGTGGTTTTATTTTTCTGTATTTAATTGTACTTTATCAGCTCATTTGTATGGTTGGCTTGTTTTCCTTGACTGTTTGTTGTTACTTCAACAGAATATTACACTGTAATTCTGTCACTTGTTCATTTGGCACTAGAACTTTCTTGTTTAGAAGTTCAGCACTGACTTTTACACTTGTACGTCGCTCTGGATAAGAGCGTCTGCTAAATGCCTGTAATAACTTGTCTAGCATGAATCTCCACAGCTTATGTCATTGTATAATTCATAAAAAAGTGATATTAGATGTATTACTGTACTATATGAGACTATACTATACATATTCTGAATGGTGAGATTGTTGCACTGCATTCCATTTGAGAAGGTGATGCTTTAGAGAGAATTGGTGATAGGTGGTGTAGGACTACAAAGATATAGTGATTGACTTTACTAGTTGAGACATACTTGCAGCAAATTCTCACTCCAGAGAATGAAAATTGAGTGGTCTGTCTGCCCAAAACTTGTGAGTACTTTCACTTCTCCTTCACTGGGATCAAGTTTCACTTCAATCAGCTTTATTGTCTATGTAATAAAAACAAAATGCAAAAAATCAACACTTCAGAGCATATGTGGCAAGAGCTGTGATTATACAAATATATACAGTACATATCCACACGAGGCCATATTTACAGAGTTGTTCACCAGAGGCACCCTCCACGAGCAACTCGCCCTCCCTCACCCCTTGATGAGTCCATGCTTACTGCTCTTGAACATGCTTCACTCACCCCCTGCCTGGAAACCGTGGCTCGCTGGCTGTGTTGTCCACTTACCCACCAGCCCTCATCTTCCAAGCATCTATGCTGGACTCTGGCAGCACCATCACACTGCCCTGACCCTCCATCTTGCCTGAGGCTGCAGGGCACTGTGGTACTGTCAAGGTTACCTGCCTGCAAGGGGACACATGAGAGGTGGCCACCACCTACGTCTGCATCGGAGATGAGAAAGGTGAGTGGAAAATAACTGTGGATGTGGTTCCTGACTTCTCTGTCCCTCTCCTTCTAGTATGAGACTGGCCTGGCTTCCCAAGAGAGCTGCCCCCTGCCAGAAGGGTGAGGAGACACTGAACACCTCAGGTTGTCTGCACCCTGCCATTTCAAGAAGTGTGCCTGGCTGGGGAGCACGAAGATGCCGAATACTGCACTGCCGAAGGTGAGTCACACACCATGTCTAACCCACTCTCGTGTGTTTAAGCAGGTAACTCACAAAGGGAACTTTGGACAGGAGCAGACTTGAGATGAACAGCTGAAAAATTTGGGGGGCAGATGTGCTTTGTGGAAGGAAAAGGCCAGCAACCAGGGCAGCTCCTCTCCAGGTCCTACTTCCTGGTCTGCCAAGACCTCCTATACCATCACACCAAATGGTCAGGCCAGGGCGTGGATCTGCTGGTAGTCCATCAATCCAAGGTGGATGTAGTGATGCACCTAGCTTAATCCCACCCATTTGGGTGGCTACCTAGTGAGCCGGAACACAGTAGAAAAAAAATCAAGGACTGATTCTGGCCATGGATGAATGCAGAAGTCAAAAACTTGTGCCAGTGCTGCCCCTGATTTCAGCACACCACCCCACAACAACCTGTTCCTGTTCTGCTCGTGCCTCTGCCCATCATCAGCATTCCCTTTGAGAGTGGGCATGGATCTGGTGGGTTTCCTTCCCAAGTCTGTCCAGGGGCATGAGCACATCATTGTGAACTATGCCACCCAATTCCCTGAGGCAGTCCCACTGTGGAAGGCCACCTCAAAAAACATCGCCCAGGAACTAGTTCTGCTGTTCTCCCATGTGGGGTTCCCCAAAGATCTATTTACCAAGGTATACCATTTGTCTCTAAACTCATGGCAAATATGCGTCAGCTGTTGCAGGTGAAGAAGCTCCACATTCAGTGTACCACCCCAAGACTGATGGGCTGGTTGAGAGTTTCATCCAGACTCTGAAGAGGATACTGAGGCAAGTAGTGGATGAGGATGGCTGGAACTGTGTGCAGCCTCTGGGCCAAGCATTTGAGGATGGTGGCCCCAGAAAACGGCTGCCTAAGTAGCACATCGCTGCTCACACAACCACTCCCGTGGTGTTGAAAAGACAGTGACACTTCAGTACCACTGTTTTGAGCAGCTGAAAGTAGCATGGCCACAGGGCTGGAGCGGCATCATCAGTGCCTCAGTGCACCCTCCTCAAGTAGCCAGGGGAGCATAAAGAGACACCACGACACACAGAAGTTAGTGGAGCTCATTCCTTGCATGTTGACTGACTCTCGCTTTCAATCTCCACCTAGGGCATCCCACCGATGATGCAGAAGACTACCAAGAGCCACTCACTTTTCACCAGCAGATGCAGTCACCTTCACGGCCTCAGGGAGATTGCCAAAAGACCCAGACGCAGCTAGACCTCACCGCTGGCCAGCTTATCCCCTCCGGTGTTTGCACTGACTGCACTTTGCACTCCCCCTACCCTATATCTTCATTAAGTTGTGGCGTATTCATTCCACTGAGACTTGGGTTGTGTGTCTTTGTTCTCCTGCCGCAGCAGCAAGTCAACAACCCCAATGTGATTATTAGCCAAGTCTTCCTCAATGTTGCTAAATTGTAGTTCTAATTGTGCTTGCTGAATTCTCTACAATTGGTTGTGCTCTCTGAGTGGAGGATATAGTTTCTCTCCTCTTGTCAATCACAGCGACACTAGCCAATTTTGGGCATCTGTGAGTTCAGGTATGCAGAACAGGATACATGGTGGTTTCATCTGAGTGTGTTACACTGCTCTGTCATGCAGCATGAGCAGCAGTTTGAAAAAACTTGGCTCTGGTTTCACATGTCTTAGAGAAAGCACAAGTTACCTTCACCCTCCCAAGTTCTTAACTGCCATGTTATAGGGGAAATATGACTGGTGGAAATTAAGAGCTGACCAAATTTGGGGAGAAAAATTGGGAAAGCCAAAAAAGATATTGGTAAGCTTATTGTCATGTCTATTTTTGCATGTTAGTATCCAGTAGCTTTATTTGTCTAGCCAAGTACTATATGATGAAAACTTAGCTAGCTAGTGAATGAACTCAAATCATTCCAACATTCACCTGGTAAACAATAATGACCAAATTCTAAACAATAAATCTTTAAATAAACTTACACGGAAGATCATAAAGCTTCATATAAAAATATCTGGTACTGTTTTAAAGAACAGAGATGAGAAGAGATAAGAAGAAACGGAGAAGTCTACTTGTTGGTAGAACAATATCTTTATCATCTCACCAAATGTGAAAATTCTATCCCAACCACCCATGCAGTGTTGCCTGAATGGCAAATAATTGCATGTCCACCTGGGAAACAGGAGCACAAACATTATACGTAAACATCTTGGTAATGGATTTAATGAAGTCCTGAGTCTCAGCTGGAATCTCATTCTGAAGACAGCCAATCTGAGTCTCAAACAGTATGCAAGATACTCCTGGATAATATATACATGAGTATGTGCATAATGTATAAGTATTCACCCCCCACAGTGTTACAACCTGGAACTCAAATGAACATAATTGGGATTTGCCATGAATCTACACAAAATAACCCATAATGTTTAGCTTGGGGGGGTGGGGTTAATATAGTTTGCAAAATTATTTATAAATAAAAAAAAAATTAAATTTGTGATTGCATAAGTATTCACTCCTCTTGCTCTGAAACCCCACATTAGCTCTGGTGCAACCAGTCACCATCAGAAGTCACATAGTTAATTGAACAGGGCCACCTGAGCTCAATTAATTTGTCATATGATAATGATATAAACACACCTGTTCCTGAAAGAACACAGAGCTTGATAGAGAACATATCTAAACAAATAGCATCATGACAACCAAGGATCTATCAAAAGTCCAGGACAAAGTTCTGGAAAAGTATCAATCATGGTTAATTAATCCATTCATAAAAAACTGAAAGAATATGGCACAACCACTCTGCCAAGGACAGACCATCCACAAAAGTCAGTGTGGATCTCTTCTGGCAGGAGCTGGCAAGATTAACAGTTCAAATGGGAGAAGCTGTTCACAGGAAAACCATAGCCTGGACCCTCCACAAAGCATTTTGAAGAGTGACCAAAAAAAAAAGAAAAAAACATGAAAGCAGTTGGAGCAAATATTTGGGAAAAACTTCTCTGGTCTGATGAGATCACAATAGAATTTTATGGCCAAGGCACAAAGCTCTAGGTTTAGCAGAAACCCAAAACTGCTCATCACCCTCGAAAGCATGGTGGTGATGAGGCCCTATTCACACTACAACTCGTGATGGGTTTGCGAATACTTGGCAATGAAAAATTGGTAGCATCGCCACCAATTGTGTGATGCATGGCAAATGTTCTTCAAGCTTCATGAGTTGGTTTTTGGTTTGTCTCCACCTCATGAGTAGTCAAAAACATTGCAAAAAATTTGAATTCATGCAATGAAATTTGGTGGTAATGTTTCCGTCGGCAAACTAAGCCAAAGCGCGAGGAACTTTTCCTGAGCCACTTGAGATGTATTTGTCTCCAATCCATATCCCTGATGATCATGGGAGCCTCTGTGACACAGTGGCGAGGCATAGCCTAACCTTCGCCGAAACTTGAAAAGTGCATTTACATTTGGGATCCTTCACCGAGGTTCATAATTGGTTAGGCGAAGGGTTCATGAATATTCTGCAAATGTTTGACAGACGATGCATTTGTGATCACTGACTGACTGACGCTGATGTCACACATTGATGGAATCTATTGAGCAAGGCATCAGCGATCATTCTCCTGCTAGACGTCAATGCGTACAAAACCCTCAAGCACGCCTCCTCAGAAAAATAGCAGGTCTGCTCAAAAGAACATTGTTAATGTCATGCCTTCACGTGCTTGAGCCTGGCTTAGTTTGAGCAGCCGCACTTGGTCACAGATATGCACATGCATATAAGGACGCTGTTTTCACAGAGACTTTGTGAAGTATTCTGTCAGGTATGCAGAGGTAGACGGATAAGTGCAGGAAGAGTGTTTATTAGCAGGTGTGATATTTGCAAACAGAAAATGTGAGGCAAGATCAGAGTAACAAAACACAAATGAAACCAAAACAGAAAGCAGAGGCACAAAGCCGTGTATTTAACCAGAATACATGGCTAGAAATAAATGTGACAGTGATAATACTTTGCAAAGTCTGAAAAGTGTCCTTACATGCACGTGCTGATTGCACTCAAATCAGCATCAGGGGTTTCCCATAACAGCTGGGTCCCAAGAGTGTGCACAATGCAGTCTGTGAACAAACATGGCTGCCCAAGCTGCATCAGGCTTGAGCATGCGAAGAGGTAACAATCAAGTGTTCGCTTGCTGTGTGACCACAACTTTTAGCTCACCTGTACATCACCATGCATCACCACCAAAATGCTTCATTTTCATCGATAACCCATCGCAAAGCATTGCAAGCTGTAATGTGACCATAGTTTTAGTCATGTATCATATTATAAATATTCTTTTCATCCACAAGGACTTGGGAAATTAGTCAAGGTTGAAGGCATGTTGGATTGAGACTTGAATAGAGCTTCACCTTCCAACAGGACAGTCGCTTTCAGCATAGTGACAAAGCTACACTGGAGTGGTTTATAACCAAGAACCTGAATGTGTTAGTATGGCCTCAGTCTGATCCAATCTGCATAATCTGACAAAGCTTGAGCAATGTTACTAGGAAGAATGGGCAAGAACATAATGATCCAGATGTGCAGAACTGATCGACATATCCCAGCTGTAATTGTAAAGGGGGTATTGACCCAAGGGGTATGAAAACTTATGCAACCAACAAATGTCCTGTTTTTTGTTTTTTTTTCATTTTCCTTTGTCTAACAATAAAATACATTTTGCACCTTTGAATGTTAGACAATTTTGTAAATCAAACAGTAAAAATCCAAGTGGTGTCAATTTCAACTGCAGATTGAAACACTACAAAATGTGAAAAGTGTGTGTGAGATAAATAAATAGTGAACAAGGTGAAGGTGAAGGCATGCTTTAAAAGAGCGGCGATGTCTAGCGTAAGATATAGCTTCTCCCTCACAAGTCAATCCCTCCTCCACGTGGTGTTCACTGGTAACTCAACATGTTTTTGAGGGGAAGTGGGGCTCTGGCGACAGGGCGAGTATGCTGTGCCCTGCAAAAATAACAGCATCCTTGCCTGGCTTGTATAACATCTGTGATTTAATTGCTTTAAGGGTTTGGTTTTGCAAGGTGGAAAGTAGTGTTGAAGGGAGAGACTCGGAGGCTCTGTAAGTTACAGGTTAATTGCTGATTAGGGTTCAACTGCTTCACTTGTGAGATGGTGTCTCTAAAAATACCCAGATCCTGGCTGTCCAGCTTGGCATTAGTAAGGGCATACAGTCATAAAAACTTGCTCCAGCACTTATTTCTGATGCTGTACCAAAATGTTAGCGTGAACTGTCTAAAAAGGACTGTAGCTTCTAGTGAAATTTCTGTGCACATTAGGGTTGTTGTCTCATTTGGGCAACGCCAGACCTTCATCAAGCTACCAAATGTCACAAAATTTTGACTTGGTACCTGTGACAGTTTGGAGGGTGGGTGGAGCACAGAAGGACGGCAGGCCAGAACTAAGTTCTCAAAACTCTTTTTATTAACAGCTTTTCAGCTTTTTATCACTCTCCCAACCACGCGCCCACACACATGCACACCAGTCGTCTGGTTGGGGAGAGAGCTCCCACTCTCCTCTCGCTCTCTCCATTTATAGGGCGTGGTCACTAGGGGAGACACA
>JAODOF010000005.1:7669686-7679990 GCA_027576175.1 Sciades proops | reverse complement strand
CCGCACAGAAAGGCCCTTGCCGGCCACGGGGCTCAAACCCAGACCTTCTTGCTGTGAGGCGACAGCGCTAACCACTATACCACCGTGCCGCCCATTCCATGTATTTAAGACCAAAAAATTTTTAGCAACTACTACTAATAATAATAATAATGATTATTATTATTGCTATTATTAGTGGCACGGTGGTGTAGTGGTTAGTACTGTTGCCTCACAGCAAGAAGGTTCTGGGTTCGAGCCCCATGGTTGACAGGGGCCTTTCTCTATGGAGTTTGCATGTTCTGTCTGTGTGGGTTTGCTCCAGTTTCCCCCAAAGGCATGGGCTAGGCTCCAGCTCACCTGCAACCCTGCACAGGATAAGCAGTAATGGATGGATTCTTCTTATTAAATATTCACATTATTTTACAACAATAATAACGAAAACAACAAGAACAACAATTTTATTATTCTTATGATTATTATTATTATTATTTTAAAAAGCAAGCCAGTAAAAGTATGTGTGCGTGTGTGTGGGGGGGGGTAATAAATTCAAACAAATAAGGTTTAATGTAAATGAAGACTGAAATTTTATTAACTACAAAAGACAAAAGCAACAACAGAACATTTTTTAAATTTCAAAACAAACCATCTACAATATTTCTCACAGTGAAACAGGAAACACTGGGTGATCAGAATTTATTTCTAAAACATTTATGTGACTTACTGTCAGAGTTACTGTGTGTAATTCTGTGATGAAGTTGAATAATGGATCAATATCATCTTATACACCTGTTAAAAAGTTCCCATATGTCCCTTTAAATTAAAATAACCCAGACACCTTTATACATTATTCAATACAACACAACCACTGTTTCCCTTCAAAACTACATTTACACCCTGTGTATTAAATTGGAAAGAAAATTATACCTGTACGGTGTCTTTCCTTCTGATAGTGTAGAGTAGATAAATAACATGTTACTGAGAGAATAGCGTTTTAAAATGAACACTTCAGCCAAAATAAAATGAGCACAATGCTCTTCTAATCTCAGATGTAGTCCAGCCAAGACAAGCTTCATGTCTGAAATCCGCGCATTTCATTTTGTGCTTGAGTTTCAAGAGCAATCTGGTGAACCAGCTATGGAAGGTCATAGCCTCCAGTTCAGCATGGTACAAAAACAAAAATACTAAAAAACATGAACAACCAGTTGGAACTTGATTGCAAGCAAATAATACACAGGCAACCAGCTGGGATCATATAGAAACCTCCTAGAAACACCATAGCAACCACTTGGAATACCATAGCAACCCAGCTCACAATATCCTAGCAACCCCACAGAACACAGTAACCACCTAGCAACACATTACCAACCACCTGGAAATATCAAGGTGCCCACCTAGCAACAATCTAGCAACCACTTGAGATAGCATAGCAACCATCCAGCAACACTCTAGCAACACCATAAGAACCAGTTAGGACAGCACCACCTTGCAACCACCTGGGAGAGCATAGCAACCACCTAGCAATACCATGTAATATTGTAACAATCAACAAGCAATACATAAGTCTGGTTCCTCTCAAGGTTTCTTCGTCATGTAGTTCGAAGGAGTTTTTCCTTTCGACCATTGCCACAGGCTTGCTCATCAGGGATAAAAAGAGATAAAATTAGCTCATGTTTAAAGTCTTTAATTTTCTGTAAAGCTGCTTTTCGACAATGTCTGTTGTTAAAAGCGCTATATAAATAAACTTGACTTTATTTGAGCAACCCACTGCACAATATAATACCTAAACATATCAACCACTTATCAACACCTTAGAAATCAGAAAACAATATGCTAGCAACCACCTGATAATCTATGAACACAAATATGACTCTTAATTAGAAAAGAAATAGAAAAAAGAAATGTTGGCTATGAGACAGTTTGCACTGCAATATTTTCCCACTTTAATGTTTGCCTTCTCCAGTCAACAAAATCATGGTGATGGTGATAAGAATACAGTGTTTGTTGAACTGATACTGTTGTGTAGTTCATTCTTTCTCTCTGAGTCTGTTTTTGATAGTGAAGTATCTGGAGTAGATGTTGTTGTACATGACCTTGTTCTCAACCCGAATTGCATTTCTTAGACACTGCCAGAACCAGGGCTCTGCAGCGGGCATTCGGGGCCACTCGAGCACACTGTGGCTGCAGAGTCGCTTCCGCAAGCGCAGGAAATGTGAGTTCTGCAGCACAGGCTCAAGTAATAGTAGTATGATTACGTCCTCACTTTCATCCAGCAGACGCTGGTGTGCCAGGTACATGGCCATCTTGAATGAGCCGCTGTTCACGTAGGAATGAGTGAGGATGAAGACTGTCTTGCGACTCTGGTGAATGCTCTGGGTCAGGCTGTCCAGGATGGGGCAGCCGGGCAGCCAGTCACGTTCTTCCAAACAGATTGGAAGAAAGTGATCACCTTGTTCCTCCAGCTGAACCCGGAGTTGGTTCAGGACCCACTCGGAGACCTGTGGGTCTTTGGTGTCATAGGTAACAAAGGCATCGTAGACATTATCTCCAGAACTCAAGTACTGGTACCCTTTGAATTTGGCCTTCACATAGTAAAACACATATGAAAAGTCCCAGTAGAATACGTGCATCAATGTTGCCACAAAAGTGGTGCATAGAATGAGCAAAGTGGAGAACAAGTAGGCCAGGAAGGAAAGCTGGTAATTAACACATTGCTGGATGTCAAAGGATGTCACATTCACACCCCTGATTGCTTCAGGGGTACTGCATTTCACCAAAGTGGCCAGTCTGGGGATTGTCACATCGCTTTGAAAAATCCAAAGGATAAATTCAAGTAGGTCACATGTGCAACGATATGGGTTCTTATGGAGCCACAAAACTTCCAAATGATTTTTGTCCTTGGATGGGAAGGTGGACTGATTAATGATGCTTAATTTATTAAAACTCAGATCCAGTCTTTTAAGGTGGACAGCACCTTCGAGAAATTCCGTAGCCAGCTCAAAGATCCTGTTATGGCTCAGGTCGAGGAAACGCAAAGACGGGATATTTTGAGTTATGTTTTTGGAGACATGTGTCAAGCTGTTGTGGCCAAGAATGAGCTCTTCAAGCTGTGTAAAGGCTTTCATCAAAGTCCAGTTGAGAGTCGTCAGGGAATTGTGGTTCAGTCTGAATCTTTTTATTGTGACAGGCAAGTATTTGTAAACTTCTGTAGGGAGCTTCTTGATGTCATTGTTCGATATATCAAGATGTGTCAGATTAGTTAAGTTCCAGAAAAGGCTTACATACTTTCTGTCTTTCCAAAGCTTCCCGAGTTGATTCTGCTGGAACTGGAGCTCGGCAAGTGAGTTGCTGCACATGTACTTGGTTGTTAAGGTAAAAATGCTGTTGGCACTCATATTTAATACTCTCAGTTTAGGCAAATTCTTCAAGAAATTCAAATTATGGGTCACTTCACGCACAATGAAATAATGTGAGTTAAAGCTAAGGTCAAGTACCTCCAACTCCTTTAACTCTTCAAAAGCGTAATCAAAGGCCAAATCAATCTTATTATAAGACAAGTCTAAATACTTCAGGTTAGGCAGTGATGTGAATTCTGTTCCATTTAACGCTGCTGCAAAGCCATTTCTGGAAAGGTTGAGACAGGAAATGTTTTCATATCCCTCAAATTGCTGTGGGGAAATGAAAAACAGATTATTTCTGCTCAGATCCAACACACGGCCAGCAGCTTTGCACTCCGGTTTGACAATTGGTCTGATAGGCTTATAAGGTTCATACTCCCTTTTAGGACTTGAATCCATCAGCCCAGGTAGGTTGACGCGTGGAGGCTTTATGTTATTAACTGGCTCTCGAACCTCAGAGTTAGTGATAGGATAGAGCCGGTTTTCTGACAGATACAGGAGTGTTAAATTATGAAACTTTTTAAATATACCTGGATCCACAGCCACAATAAAATTTATTCCTATATCTAACGTGGACAGATTTTGCAAACCATAAAGAGGTGACAGAGAGTCATTTAGAATTTTTCTGAAAACCAAACCTTGGATATGCAGCGTCTGAAGACTGGATAACTTGGAAAAGGCTGATGCTAGGCGCACAGTTTCTGGATATTCTTTAAGTTCATAATTAAACGAGAGATCAAGTTTATGCAGAAGCCCTAAGTTACTCAAAAATGCTCCATTATTCTGGATCTGTTTTGTCAGAAAATTGTAGGAAAGGTAGAGTTCCCGCAGGTGCATCATGTTCTTGAACCAAGCTTCCTTGATGAAAGAGATAGAATTCCCAGCAAGATGCAATAATGTCAGATTTTTAAGATGGTCAAAAGCTCGTTCATGAATTTCAATAGAACCATTGACACATGGAATGCAGGGATATAGAGCATTGGTACAACGTGGACAATTTCCCTGGATTTTAAGGGTTTTGAGATTTGGGAGCTCTTTGAAATCATCTTCTCCGATGAACGATATCATGTTGGAACCGAGTTCAAGCGTTACTAAGGAGACAGGCAAATATCTGGGAACATGACTAAGGTTATTATATGACAAATCCAGATGTTGTAACTTATCCAAGCTTGAAAATGTTCCATTACCAATAACTAAAGCTATAGAGTGACCACAATGATTCCCATAATAGCAATTTTTGGACATATAAAGATGGGTAAGGTTTGTTAATTGTGAAAAGTCTCTGGGAATTAGTGAGAGAATGTCGTTCTTGTCCAGTGTCAGTTTTGTCAGGGACTTTGGAAGCTGTGCAGGTACTCCTAACAGTCTATTTCCATTAAGGTTTAATTCTTCCAGGTTTGACAAATTTGCAAAAACCCCCTCAGTGATGTTCACAGGGTCTTTCTTGTTCATCCAGTTTAGATTGAGAATTTTCAGTTTTTGCAGGTCTTTCAATGGGTCCGCTGTTAGGTTTTTGATTTCATTCTCAGATACATCAAGCATGGTGGTGTTATCAAAAACTGTGGGCATGGATTTTAATTCTAGGTTGCGGCACATAAACTTAACAGTAATGTTACTCTCTCTGATTATGCATGGATGTTTCTTCCTGAAAATTACATCCGGTGTGCACACTGCAAATCCAATCAGAAATGTGATTACCAGCCAGCATATTAGTATTATCCAGTGTTTGCTAGCCTCCTGTAAAATAAAAAAAAGACAAAATTTGCATTTAAAGTGTCTAAAATATAACTGAAGTGCTTTTAGACAAAAAAGTGTAAAAATTTCCCTTGACTTGACACAAGTATCAAAAGTGAACATTTATAAAATACAACACAAGTATACATGTCATTCTGTTTAAAAATAAATATCATTAAAACAGCAAAACAATTCTCTTATGTATAAATCTTGTTTTCTCACCATGTTAGTGGTATTCCATATATAGTTCCTCTAAGAGCTCTCAGCCAAATGAGTGATGTTGAGAGAGTCATATAGAGTCACCTCCGTGGGGAAAAAAGGAAGTTTTGCTTTAACAGCCAACCAGCACTGTTTCTTCTGTGATGTATGTAATCATAGATTTTCGCCATCTGGCAAATCAGTAAATTTATACTTTTCTTTGGATTTCCCCACAATCCATCGTTTAACACGTTCTATTGAGCCTTGTTTTGTCTGGCCAAATCAGTGCATGTATTTTACCAGTTGCTGAGCTATACCTCAGAGGCTACTTACTGTTTTATTTTTGTACCTCTGTTTGGAGTCCATGAAGGAAGTGCTGAAGATTCACTTCCCATTTTTCAAAGTTATTTTTTTAGTCAGTTATAAATCAGTTTGTTGTAAGGGCACAAATAAAACGCCATAATAAGAACACGCTTTTCAGTGCAATCTGTTTCACGAAGACTGGAGTTTGATTGGAGTATGACTGACAACACATAATACTTGGTCATATTTTGAGAAAGAAAACTGAAACATATGGCAGACAGGTAGAAACAGAATAACAACAGTGGGTTTAGAGAACATGCAGCATGATGTAGCTGAGGTTGAGGAACTGTCAGAGCCAGAATTCATGAATCATGCTGACACTATGGACATTTCTATATCTGGGGGGTTTTCAATGTTTTCCAGGGGTGTAGTGGCATATTTGATATAAAATAGAAAGAGGAGAAGAGGAAGGGGAAAAAAAAGGTTAGGCCATGCCCACTTCGGGTTTAAATCCAAATACAGATATGGAGATTTGAGCCAGTAAACAGACACAGATAATGTCGGCACATTACACCCCAACAGCACACTGATGCACACAATATTGTTTATCTTACGGAATAATCTGCACTGTCTGTACTGTAGCATTTTATGATTATTTAACATAACAGGAAACAAGTTTAAAAATAGCAGATTTTATTTTTCAGACAAGACAAAAAAAATGTCTAATTAATACACATGTTGAAGCGCAAAATAAAACAAATCCTACAATGTAATTTAAACCATGTTTGTACCACAGCACTGTTGAATTCTGGATCATGATTACTCAGAAGGCATTGAACAGCAGCTCAGGAGTGCAGCTGCAAATCACAGAAAAGAGAGGCTGCTGAGGAAATGAGAGTTTGTATCTGCTGTCTCATAAGTGATAACAGGAACTACCTTCATACCAATAAAATTAACTATAATTGGAAAACAAGCATGATTCTTTAATCCTTTAATATATAATTTTTTTCTCCTTTAATAAAAATTGCTTTTGTATAAGAAGAATAAAACACCAAATAAGACCATGTTGGTACAGGAAAATAGTCAACTTCTAGGCGGTAACAGCAACTGAAAAACATTTGCAGAATATTAAAAAAAAGAAACACTACGTATTACATTACAGGAATTTAGCAGACGCTCTTACCCAGAGCAATGTACAACACACCCAGAGCAGCCTGGGGAGCAGTCAGGGGTTAGATGCCTTGCTCAAGGGCACTTCAGCCATTCCTGCTGGTCCAGGGAATGAAACCAGTGACCTTTTGGGCCCAAAGCTGCTTCTCTAACCTTTAGGCCGTGACTTAACCATGTAGAAAGCCCATCTTGACTGTTACAGAGTTTCCTGGAAAAGCTTGTTGTAGTGCTGCTGGCTTTCAGTGGCCATGACGCTCCTGAGACAAAACCAGAAATACTGTTGCGCTTGAGGATTCCTTGGCCATTCCAGCACGGATCTTCTGTACAGCCTCTTCCTGAGTCTCAGGTACTTGGAATGACTGGAGGAAAATCTTTCCAAGAAAATTAGGATGATGACGTCGTCCTTCTCATCCATGAGCCGCTGGTGTGCCAGGTAGAATGCGGTCTTGAAGTGGCCACTCTGGATAAAGTGAGGGGTCAAGATGAATATGGTACGCTTGCTAAGCTGAATGCTTTGAGAAAGGTTCTCAATGAAAGGACAACCTGGAACCCAGTCACGATCTTCTAAGCAAAGATGGAGCCTTGGTTCACCACAATCTTCCAATTGAACACGGAGCTCCTGTAACACCCAGTCACTCACTGCTGTATCAGTTTTATCGTAGACTACAAAGGCATCATAGGCCATGCTTTCCGAGAGAAGACGCCGGTAGCCCTTGATTTTGGCAAGGCAGAAGTGGTAGATGTACCACACATCCCAGAGGAAGAGATGGCTGGAAATGGACAGGGTGAGTACACACAGGATCACAGAAGTGGTCAGGATATTGAGAATTATGGACAGATAGTTATGTTGGCAGGCTTGGAGGTTAAGTGAAATCACACTCTGGCCTCGCTGCGTACCAGGGGATGCACAGGTGACGTCAGTGGCTAGTTGGGGAATGTTCACAGATGTGCGATTGATCCACCGGACAAACCATGTGGCGTTGCATGAGCACACAAACCGGTTATTGTTTAAGAACAGAACCTCCAGTCTGTCTATTATGTCTTTGGGGAAGCTTGACTCTTCAATGTACTTGATTTGATTATAACTCAGATCCAGTTTTTTCAGGCTAAGTGCACCTTGGAGGAACTCAGGGCTCAGCCTCAAGATTTGATTCTTGCGCAAAACTAGTGTCACAATAGATTTTGAACAATTGGAAAGCTTTGTAGGCATGCTTGTTAAGTGGTTACCACTAAGGTCTAAGACCTCCAGATTTGGAAGAAACCTCAGACCCTCCCAGTAGAACGATTTCAATTTGTTGTTTGTAATGTTGAATTCTGTAAGTGTTTCTGGAAGGCTTTGAAAAACCGGATCGGGAATGAAGTTAAGGTTGTTGTGAGAGATGTCAAGGGATTTTAAGACAATTAGTTTTCTAAAATAGTTGTGATATCTTGTATCACCATCTCTCCATAACAGATCAAGGCGGTTGCCTTTAAATTCCAAATATTCCAGAGACAAGCTCTGCATCTCTGTGTTGGTGGATGTGGAGATTTGATTGTGGTTCATTATTAACTTGGTCAGTTTATGGAGATTTTTGGTAAAATTTAGCATGTGAGTCAACCCCTCTGCTTCAAAGTAATAGTTGTTGTGACTGATGTCCAACACGACTAAATTGCTGAGTTCCTTGAATGCTGAGGAAAACATTAAATCAAGGCGATTGTGAGAAAAGTCCAGATACTTCAGCTTTTTAAGATAAACAAATTCAGAACCATTTAGAGTTTGGCTCATAGCATTTCCTGATAAATTGAGACACCGGAGCTCACCGAGATTCAGGAACCTTGAATGTAAAAAAAAGATGTTGTTTCTGCTGAGATCCAGTGTTTTTCCAAATGAGCTACACTGTGTGTTGAAAGGACTCAAAGTCCCAAGTTCTTTATCTTTACTTTTGCAACTTCGTGCATATTCATCATATCTAAAATAGTGAATCTCTCTCGCTTCCCCACTTTGGTACTGAGTGCCTCGTGACATTGGGGAAGTGTCATCCTGCTTGGGAAAGCCATGTGCCATTGCCAGTGCAGCTGCATGCTCAGCTTCTGAAGGTGATGAGATTTTGTTGTCTGATAAATTGATGATATGGAAACGTTTCAGCCCTGTGAGAATGCTTAGATTAGTTAACTTGATGAAGTTTGTCCCGAGGTCAATAATTTCGAGATTCTCCAATAATGTTAGAGGCTGAATATCTTGTTGTTTGAGTTCTTGGAACACAAAGCCTCTGATTCTCAGGATCTTGAGAGACTTCAGGTAGGAGAAAGACCAAGACAAGTTTAGTGATGAAGGATACCTCTGGAGCTCATAATTAAAAGAGAGGTCTAGTTCTTCTAGGAAAGGCAGTGAATGAGGAAAGGAGGTGTGTGTTATAGCTTTTGCTAAAAAGTTGCTTGAGAGGTCTAACACTTCAAGTTCTTTACAGCCCTGAAACCATTGTGGTTCCACAGTAGTGAGAGAGTTGCTGTGAAGCCGCAGAATTTTAAGTTTGGTTAAGTTGAGGAAGGAGTGTTCATGAATCTGAAAAGGAGCATTGTTAGCACATGGAACGCATGGAAAAGGCGCATTATGACAGCGGGGACAGTTTCCACTCAAATCTAGGATCTCTAATTCAGTCAAGTTATGAAAATCTTCTGCTGCTACCTTCTGTATGTTATTGTTGTATAAGTAGAGCTCCTTGAGACTCGATGGTAGTTTGTGAGGCACATAAGACAAATTGTTTGACTTAAGCGACAGCAAAGTCAATTTGTCGAGCTGCAAAAAAGCATCCTCCTCAACATAATACGATCCATTGCACGGGTTTCGGAAATAACAGTTCTGGCCAAGGTACAGAAACTGGATGTTGGTAAGCTCAGTGAGATTTTCCTTCAGAATTGAATAAATGCTGTTGACCTCAAGGCTGAGGAGCACAACATTTGGAGGAAGTCCTTTAGGGATGCTGGAGAGCTGATTTCCATCCAGGTAAAGTGACTTGAGAGTCTTAAGCTGCCAGAAGCTTCCATTATTAATTTGCAAACTTTTTGTGCACATGTGGTCTTTTGGGCCGATCTTGATGGGCACACAGTTGCAGCGCATGTCAATCTCAGTGATGTTGTTCAGGCCCAGGAAAGAGGTGTCATTGATGTGAGGAATGTGGTTGATGGTAAGCGTCAGGTTGGTGGTATTGGATGGAATTCCTGGAGGAATCGATGTTAAGCCTCTGCTAGTGCAATCCACTTTCACTTCTGTGTCATTGCTAACCCTGGACACGTCACATTGCAGAGTTTTCGGATACCATACGGTTTCTGAGCAAGCAGATGGACAGAAAAGGAGAAGGATGGCTATTTTAAGGATGCTGATCCTTCTTGCCATCTAAGAGGAACAATATGCTTTATTAATAATTGCGTATTAACAAGTTGCGGAAAATGAACCAACATCCTCCATAGAAATGTATATGACTGAAACATACAGTAAATTAAGAACATGTAAATGTACTAATGTTTGAAAATTAAACCTACTGACAG
>JAODOF010000005.1:6979745-6990564 GCA_027576175.1 Sciades proops | reverse complement strand
AAATGCATTCCTATATTTAATAAAATGAGATAAATAGAATTTTGATGATAAAAAAATTGCCTTCAGTTCTCCTTTAAAGGTAAATGTGTAATCTTTTGCAGATATACAGGAGCGGGCAGTGTGAGGAATACGTAGATGCCAAGAGAGAAATGCATGCTAACTGGATGAGGTGAGGAAAATCCTTGTTGTTCCGTCTTTGTTTTGCAGTTTCTTATTTGTTGGCAGATATTTATCATTCTCTTATCACTGATCTCTCCCTTTGCTTTCTCTCACTCTCTAACTTCTGAGAGTTTTTAGTACCTTTTTCAGACTCCAATTTGCTTCATTCTCTTAGGTATGTGAATTGTGCTCGGAATGAAGAAGAACAGAATCTTGTGGCATTTAAGTATCGAGGAGGGATTCTGTACCGTTGTTGTCGACCCATCAATTCAGGACAGGAGCTCTTGGTGTGGTATGAGGAGTATGCCAAAGATCTCGGGCATATATATGACTGCCGCAGGAAAAAAACCTACTCCACAAATGGTAAAGTCTAACCACTGTGATTTTATGTTTCTCTTTTCTCTCCACAGTGAGAATATCCATTACTTTTTCTGTTGGACTGTTAGCTGTGACCTGCTTGGTAGAATTGCTGCTGCATTCTTAGCTTGTCAAAGGAAAGCTCCAGGATTTTTAACCTGGGCCCTATTTTCCCATCACTTTTGGACCAAATATTCACTAGCGACAAAAATGTTTAAAATCGGTCCAGTTACTGGTAACTGAAAAGCTGCTTTCTCTTTTTTACTGTCTCTGACACAGCACCCCGTTCAGTGCCTCTAGACGATTGTCGCATGGGGCCCAGGTTAAAAGATCTGAGTTTTCCTTTAAGTCAGTTTGTGATGTCTGAAATTTCTAGACTTTTATTTGCTATCTTTTAGTGGCTCGCTCCGGCTCATGCTTGGAGCTACAGGACTGAAGCATGTGATTCCATTCCCTGCCTATTTAGCTGCACTGGTGTGAATGGGATTGGAGTGGTGCGCCCATCCTTTCCCTCACACATCCAGAGCTAATAGCCCTAATAAACTTGAAGGTACTTCCTAGGTTTCTCTGGGCTACAACTGTTTATACACTGCCCCCAGTGTTCAGACTTGTGGTTACTGAATGGACCACACATGTTCTGCACTCATGCTGTCAGTGCCCAAACCTCCTTAAGCCAGAAGATGACCATTATCTGTGTACCCAATGTCTGTGTATCAAGAATTTGCAACACATAACCATTTGCATCCTCTGCATTGAATGTGGGGCTAGATGTATGCAAACTCTTCAGTGGTACATAGAGGGCCAAGACATTGTTGGAGGCATCCACATCCAGCCTGGCCAAGATGCAACTTGCACATATTCAGACTCTGTGTTGGCCATCACACAGAGAAAAAAGCCCAAGAAAATACAAATTTTGACATGTCTCATAGTTGATTTTGGAGCTACACACAGTGGCTCAGATATCATTATACAGCTCACTGATAGCCAGAAGAATGAGCCCCCTCATGGTGCTTGACTGAAATACATGAGGATAGCATGTTCATCTCTTGAAATCTGGTATGTGACCAGATTCACCTCCTAGCAGCTTACAGACACAACTATTCAAATCAGTCATGGTGGCCACACTTAAAATGGTGGTTGGTTGCCACAGAATTCTCAGTAACTCAGTCCAAGTTTTACATGGACAGTTATGTGGCAGGTTTCAGTAGCTGTCTTCCACATGCTCAGAGTTGATGGAGGCCTCCTTTCTAACAGCAGGGCACAAGGCTAGAGTTTGGGAAACCCTGTGACTGTTTAGTTAACACAGTCTTGACATCAGTGGAGCTACACAATGCATACTTCCATTGCTCCAGAACAGAGATATTTCTTGAGGTTCTCATTCCTGGGACAGGTGTACCAGGTGCATATTCTTACCTTTGGCAATCCGAATATTCATGGTTTCCCTGGTAACCAATACATTGCTGTTAATGTGATCATAATAGCAAACTAATTTCAGACTGAGCCTGCTAAGCAGTATAGTCTGACACAGAAGTAAATCTCAGCAATTTTGATAGCTATTAATTTGATTTGTCTACTTAAAATAATGATGCAGAAAAAAATATTTTTTTTGGCTTGAGACTATGACTAAAGGATCACTTGCAATATTGTAGCTGTTTTTTATTTAATAATTTTCTTTGGAGGGAGGCGAAGGTGAGAGAGGAAGAGGTGAGATGCCCAAGAGTTTGATTGAGGTGCAACATGAGGAGGGTGAGATGCTCAGCCAGTGCATCAAGTGTTCAGGTGGTGGAGTACTGATGGGCTGTGGGTGGTCTCAGTTATCGGGTTGGAACTTTTCTTCCACATTGGTGAGTCTTCCTGGCTGGGAGGTGTTTTAGACTTGGTGCTTCATCATCGTCACCAGTGCTCTCTGGAGACAAAGAGAGAAGCATCAGTCTCTGGCTCACAAGATGAGTGAACTAATCTTGGGTGAGAGAGAGGCCCTTTTATACTCCCCTGGAAGCTGCCAGAGGGGAGAGAGCAGCACTGATTAACTCGCTGCAGCTGTGCAAGCCCTGCCCTTTATCCATGTGCTCTGTGGCTGTCCACAACACCAGTGGTGCTGAAGCAGAGTTGTCCTTTCAGCACCAAGAGAACAGTAGCACAAGGAGCGATGTTTATCCTGTGCAGGGAAATGCATAAGCCTCCTCCACAGTGCCCCCCAGCTCCAAGCTGACTGTGGATGGTATGCATGCTTAGACACTGTACCTTCAAGAGAGGCTATCAGCATTCCCATGCTGGACCCCTGCTTGGTGCTGTTTCTGTAAAGAGAAGTTTTGTGAAGAAAGGAACCAGTGTGTTATGCAGGAGTTAGAATCTTTGGCTTGTGCTATTTATTGCAGGAATGCTTGATCTGTTACCACTGTGAAATGTCGACCAGTAAGATAATACCTGAGATCATAATTCTGAGTAAATGTCTGAAGTTTATTTTGGGTTAATCAGAGTCATTTTAATTGATGGCAGGTGTGTACCCAAAAAGACTGAATGCTGTAATTAAATCAAAAGGTGCTTCAACAAAGTATTCGTTTTAGGGTGTGCACACTTATGCAACCAGCTTATTGTACATTTTTTTGTTTGTTTGTTTTTCCCCAACCAATTTGTTTGTTTTTCAATTGAATTGTACAGGTTATAGGTCACATTAAAGATGGTAAAAGTTTTGAAATTATTTATCGTGGTCTCATTTTTTTACATCAGAAAAACCTATCATTTTAACGGGGTGTGTACGCTTTTTATATCCACTGTATGTGCACTGTGCAGGTTGAAATCTGGGTTGCTGAGCACCAGGGAACTGGTGAGGGCTGTCTTCAGGGCCTGGAATGCCTGCCCTGCCTCAGTGGACCATCTAACCCAGTTAGGCTGTCCTATCTTCATAAGGTTAGAAAGGGGGTTGCTAGAGATGAGTAGTTAAGGTAAAATCTTCTATAGGAGCCTGCCAACTTCAGAAAGGCACGTATCTGTCATTTGGTGCTCAGTTGGGGCTACTCCTTCATAGCCTTGATCTTCTTTTCAAGGAGCCTGAGCAGTCCTCTCTTTATGCAGTACCCCATGTACTGTGCCTTAGTCAGCCCCAGGTAGCACTTCCAGGGGTTTGCGGTCAACCCAGCCTTGAGGAGTTCCCCCAGTACTGCTCTCAGCTGATGGAGGTGCTCGGTCCAGGTGGACGAGTGAATGGCAACGACGTCCAGGTAGGCTGCTGCATACTGATGATGAGGCTGGAGAACAATGTCCATTAACAGCTGGAATGTCGCAGGTGCCCCATGGAGGCTGAAGGGGAGGATTCTGTACTGCCAGTGCCTTGAGGGAGTCAGGGAAAGTGGTTTTAGCTCAAGCCTTGGGGGTCAGGGCCACTTACCAGTATCCCTTGGTTAAGCTGAGAGTGAAGATGAAACAGGCCCTTCTTAGGCAAACCACAAGGTCGTCCACCCAGGGGAGAGGGTAGCAGTCAAACTCTGTGACTTGGTTTAGCCTCTGAAAATTGTTGCATATTCTGAGGCTTCCACTGGGCATGGGGACCACAATGGTGAGGCTAGAAATGGGGCTGAGGGCTGCTGTCTAATAACAGTCCTGGAGGAGTCTTGATGTTGATGTAGTATCAGCCGGGTTCCACTGAGAACACATCCCCAAACTGTTCCACAAGCTCCCTGATTTCCTGCTGTTCAGTGTGAGTGAGATCTTCACCCCAGTGGACCATGGTATGCCCTGGTGGCTCTGTGGGGACAGACACAGAGGCTGAGAGCACAGGTAGAGGTTCAGTCCGGCAATTTAGAAGGTTAATGTGATAAAATTGAGTGTCTTTGTGCTTATGGGGCTGTTGCAGGTGATAGTTCATGGGCCCTACATGCTCTGTGATGGGGAAGGGGCCTTGCCAATGAACCAGGACCTTACACTTGGATGAGGGGACTCGCAGCAAGACTCGGTTGCCTGGCTGAAACTTGCTGGGCTGGTTGTAGACCCAGTACTGGACAGCTTGTGCTTCATGCATGTGCTGTTTAACAATGGGGTCACTTTGTCAATTCTCCCTTGCATTTCCTTCACATGTTCCACCACCATCTGAAATGGCAGGCT
Source organism: Sciades proops (assembly GCA_027576175.1). Taxonomy (NCBI): domain Eukaryota; kingdom Metazoa; phylum Chordata; class Actinopteri; order Siluriformes; family Ariidae; genus Sciades; species Sciades proops. The sequence continues at coordinate 6,985,947 of JAODOF010000005.1, read as the reverse complement.
TCTCCTTCTAGGTGTCCCAGACTATGTCAAGCAGACCCTGTGGTCATCTTCCAAAGAGGAGCTTGAAAGCAGTGAAGCCCGTTGAGGCCTGAGGTATCTCACGGATGGTGAAGTGAACATAGTGAAGAAGGAGATCCCAGTTTTTCCCATCTTCTTTCTCCACCTTTTGGAGCATTGTCTTTAGGGTTTGGTTGAATTGCTTGACTATCCTGTCCATCTGGGGGTGGTACATCGAGGTACAGAGTTGTTTCATTTGCAACAACCTGCACATATCCACCATTAGTTTAGATACAAACTGCATACCTTGGTCTGTGAGCAGGTCTTTCAGGAGGCTGACTGTGGAGAAAAGCAGGACCAGTTCTCTTGCGATGTTCTTGGAGATGGCCTTTCGGAGGGGGATTGTCTCAAGGTAGCAGGGTGGTGTGGTCCACAATCATCAAGCTGTATTGATGGCTGCAGGCTGAATTTGGATGCAGACCCACCAGAGCCTCTTTCAAAGGGTACGCCGATGATGGGCACAGGAATGAGTGGTGTAGAAGCAGGTTTTGCTGAGGTGGTGTGTTGAAACTTAAGGCCATGCTGGCGGAAGTTGTTGACCTCTGCTTCCATCCCTGGCTAGTGGAAGCAGTCCCTCAGTTTGGCAGGCTCCCAGGTGGCCCCAGAGAGGATGCAAATGGGCAGGATACATGACAACATTGGTCTTGGACCAGGGGACTACCAGAAGGTTGCACAGTTGCCACTGGCATTCAGTGTGACAGTACAGCTGGCCCCATTGGATGAGAAAATATGCCAGGGGTAGGGCATGCCCAGCTTGTTGGTCCTTCCCCTCAACCATGCACGCATGTCCCCAGGAATGTTTCAGTCAATCTTCCTTCCATTCTCAACCAAAATCCCCCTCACAAGTGACCTGCCTAAACACAAGAAAGTGGGGGTTAGTGGCAGAGGGGGACTCATCCTTAGCTGTGCTTTCTGCACTGTAATCCAGCTAATCATTGAGGAGGGCTCTCCTGACTGCAGGGCCTTGTTGTCAAGGTCTCTGGGCTGGCCTAGGGGACCTGTCTGCCTCCTGGAGAAGTGGTAGCTCAGTGGAGAATCTCAGCCAGTCTTTTGCTATAAGCAAAGGAACAGGCAGATCAGGCATAACTCCATCTAACAGCACCCACTCACCTCGGCAGTTCCCTAATTGCACTTTGGCTGCAGCCACCTCTTGTGCATCCTCATGCATGCAGGTAATGTGTACAATACCACATGGGTGGTAGGTTCAGGCGAAGTGTGTGCTGCAAAACTTGCCAGCCATGGCTTCCAGGCAGAGGCTGTTGGAGTGAGCTCAGGCTCTGTGGGTATGGACTCATCTGGTTGAGTGGAGCAGTGAGGTGAGGTTAGGATGTTGCTAAGGAACATCAGCCCAGGCCAGCCATGGTGAGAGGTGCTTGGAATCAGTGTAGCTCCTTCTCAGTGCTGGGTGGCTAATCTCCAAAATTGTGAAAGCTCATTCAAGTGCCTCCACCATCTTTGCTGGGGTGGTGGGCACCTTCATGCCCACAGCCCAGGCCTTTTCTGGCGGCAGACCTTGCAGGAACTGGTCCATGGCCACTCACTCCATCACTTGAAGGGCTGTGTGAACCTTTTGTTGAGGCTAGTGTTTGGTGGTGCAGAGGAGGGCATCTATTTGGCTCCTGGGGGTGAGGCCTGTGTTTCAAGCCCAGTGATGGTATTCTGCCACCACCTGACAGGGCTTGACATTAACTTTTTAATCCACTTGTCCAGTCAGACAAGCAGCATGATTTTTCACTTGTCTTGACCATGTATTAACTTGTCCTAACCATAACGTTTTTATTACTATGTGTTTACTAGTTCAGTGAAAGGAAAGTGGTTGGCGCATGCAATGGACTTTCACTCACGTGCACTCTGAGCAGTGCATGCCTCTAATGACAATCACCTGCCCTGGATTAAGCACAATCAGCGTGCATATAAAAGGATGCTGCCAACACCTACATGGTGCGAAATACTGTGTTGTTTATCACCATTACAGAGCCGTTGTTATTGTATTGTCTTCCTGGTTATTGGCTCTCATTTATTCTGATTATTCTGTGAGCGCACCAATCCTTAGGTGTATAAAGTTACAACTTAAAATACAATTAGTGATAACTGTAGACTTTTCAGTGGACTACAACCTTTTTAAGGGAACACGATGTAGTCAACCGTTTATCATGTCCCAGATCAAGCCGCCATTTTTCCACAAATTTGCAGAGTTTTTGCCAAATTCTGAATATTCACATCAAAGATTTAGTTTTATCTGTATTTCTTTCATTTGATTTCAAATTAAAACCAACATCACCATTCAAAACCGTATAGTTTATTGACTGTGAGTATATTTAGCGGGGTACCCCCACAGTACCCAGTTTCTGAGACAGACCCATAGATGTAGTTGCCAGCGGGGGAGCTTGTGCTCTTGGAGCACTCCTGTCTTTATTTTTTTTTTAATTAAAAGACACTTTGTCTTAAAGTAATAATGGATGTTTCTCTTTACTGAGTTGAATGGTTCTTGACCTAATATGGATTATCATATGACCCGTACAGACCCGCGTGCACACTCTTAATAAAACCATTGGATAAAGTGATGTGACCGGGCAGATACGAATTTTTGAATCTGGTCCGGAAAAAGCCGTATGCAGCCCCGGACCCGTTTCCCTCGCTTCTGCGGTTTTCATTTTGCTCTGAATTGTTACTTTTATAAAATGAACGACTCATCTGAGCACAGCGAAAGTGAATTTTATTATCCAGATGATTTATCAGACACGGACCTAATCAAACGAGCTGAAATTGTCGAAAAAAAGATACTTTTTGAGTGAAGAAATTCACTCCTTGTGTATATACAAGGACGACAACAGCAAGAAAACACTGTAAAAAAAGACTAAGCACGACATGACCGTTTTCAAAAGATTTCTTGAAGTTCAGGAGGGAAGAGACATAATGGTCATTTGCTCTAAGCAGCTAGACAGCTTGCTATGTAGTTTTGATATACAAGCGAAGAAAAAAGGACATTTAGACTATGAACCTGACACTCTGTCTTCCTTTTCGCAAAGTATTCAACACTACCTCGACGGCAACAACAGGAAGATTTTCGCACACCATTGTTTTCCACTGTGTATATTAGTTTAAAAAAGGTCATATGATAAAATGCTTATCGACTGAGTTAGGTTGGGCCGGACAGGAAAATATTTGGCTCTTAGTCATTTGTGCGGACGGAGTGCAGCGCTCGGTCCGTACAACATGACCTCGAGCCAAATATTTTCCCGTCCGGCCCTCCCACTCAGTCAGTAAGTACATATTACTACAGTTGTTGTAGTAGTAGTAACAAGGGTATTTACTGTGTTTTTATTATTTCCTGTTTGATCTCAAACGCATTAAAAAGGCAAGAAACCCGTCCAGTAATTAACTTTTGACGAGGCACAGCTGTTAACTAAAAAGCATTCCAGGTGATGACCTCATGAAGCTGGTTAAGATAATGCTAATAGTGTGCAAAGCGTCATCAAGGGAAACCCTGGATATGCTGAAGAATCTAAAATATATGAAACTTTTTTAAAATAGTTTTGTGGTCTTCAGTATTGTCCTCCAGTGTAGAAAATACTGAGAATACAGAAATGAATGAGGAGGGGTGTCCAAACTTTTGACTGGTACTGTACATTTATTATTAAGTCGCAAAGCAACAAGAAACTTAATTAAAAACCGTCTTTAGTCACATGACCAGTCACTTTCTAAATCTACTCCTCACCACTGATGCCCTTAAGTGTGTGTGTATCTCTCTCGCTCTCTGTAGCTCATCCAGATGTTTTGTTTCTTTCCTTCAGGCTAAAGGTGCAGAAATGGCGCAGAAATCCAAGATGAGTTCTAATGGACTTTGACTGGCTTCCCCAGGAAAATTCTCGTTCTCTTCCTCTTTGTGCCCTTATGGCTGGTGTGGTGGCACACTCACTTGCTGTTGCTCTACCACACACACACACACACACACACACACACACACACACACACACACACACTCCAGGATCCCAGTGCTGGACTCCAATGTGTCGGTGCCCTCCTCCTGCGTCCCGTAGCCTATTTTATTTTATTTTTTTCTTTTCTCGTGTTTAAAAAATAATAGATGAACAGAATGTGAGCCGAGGTGAGAGTCCGACAGAGGTGCTTATGAACATACAGCTAGAGAATAATTTCCGTTCTTATCATGTACATTTGTAAATAACGTAAAATATTACTGGCATGTTATTAATAATGATTTATTATTATTATTAAGATGACGACACACTCTTCTTTTTGGACACATGGCTGTGCCATCTTTAACCTGTACAGCTGAGAATCAGTCATGCTGTTTATTTTTATTTTGCATCCTGGAACGCAGGCAGGTCGCGTTTTGTTTCCTTTATGGACCGGATGGCAAGTTGACCCAAGTTGTATTGAATTCTCAGGCATTAGAGGACAAAAAAAAAAAAATCAGCTTTCAGCCATGCACTCCACTTTTCAGACCTGTTTGTGTGTTCGCAGCATAAATTAGTGCGATTTATAAACCTTTTTTTTTTTTGTAATGGAAACTAAGCAGTTGCACTTTGCAGAATGTAAAGTCTGATCAGTGTTTTGTATTTTAACTGAATTAAATGGATGTAAAAATTTGTAGATACTTTAAAGCCCTAATCAGGAGTCTTGCAAGAAGAAATGTAGCAATTTTTTTGTTGTTGTTTGGGTTTTGGTTTTCAGATAAAGAAGAATACTTCAAGTATTTCAACAGTACTTAAACCTACAACAAAAATTTAATCTTTCTAGCACAATTTAAAAAAAAAAAAAAAGGCAGCAGCTCTGAATCACTGTGCAATCTATTTTATATATTGTATTAGTTTGCGTTTTTGTTTAAAATATTTACAGTATGTAAATTGTAAAGGATGCCATAGAATCCATAAAAATATCTGAATAACTTCTCTAAAATCATGATTAAAAAAGTGATGCAGGTATTGAAGGATTTTTATATTTGGAAATTAAAATCTATATACTTGTAGGCCATTGAACTGAACTGAGAATCTTTCCAGAAAGCTGAGACTGAGGTCGAACGTTTACTCGCAAACTAACAAGTTGCTTTTGATTCGTCCGTATGATCCAAGACCTTTCTGTGACGTATTAGAGCTGGACTTGTCAGACAATTTGTAGTCAGGGAAATAAACTCCATTCCCTCAGCACAGATCCATTTTATGAACTACATTCATGATTTAAACATGTACGTTAATATTTTTACCAGCAATCCCACATTGGTTATAACCGACACACCCGCCTTTAGCACCTCCATCTTTCATCATTTTATCGAGTGATTACATATTTATGCTCTTGACTGTGGTTTGTGCCTTAACATGAAATTGAGACCTAGTTAGAGATGATTGTGAAACCCTGTAACGTGGGCGTTACTCGTCTTTTGATTCCTTGTTGGGGCTTTAAAGACAGACGTGTTACTGGAGAAATATGTACGACGATGTTCTTCATGAACGCCCTGCTCCCTGTGTGATAACTGCACTTAACGTGGATAAATGATGGCTTGTTGGAAATGATTGAAACACAGCCTTGCTTTATGATTATGATTTTTTTTGTTTTGTTCAGTTCACTGGAAACACAGAGCCTCGTTTCCAGTGTGTTTTGATGGTTTCTGACTTTACAAGGCTAAAAGTCCTACAGAATGTGGTGTAACACATTGTATGATCCCAGACGAGGGTGTTGGAACATTTCTAGATCAGTTAGACTGTACCGTGCTGGATGTTGAATAAAACAAGCCAGCTGAATGTGTGAATTGGTCCTGGTGGGCGTGGCCTAATAATTCTAACCGGACCTGATTAACAGGTGTCTGTCTGAGACTCCTGGTGTATCTCCTGTGTCTAGGTTTGAGTGTGCCGGTGTAGTGAGTGACATCTGATGGGGAGGTGGAATGTATACAAGGTTTATCTGAGACCAGCCCCGCCCACTTTACAATGAAAGGGAAGAAACTGTGCTAAACTTAGTAGATATTGGAGTCTCTGGACGTTTCAACTAACATCATGGAAAGTACTTGAGTCAGATTGTTCCCCCCCAATATTGAGTGACCTTTATAACTTGGCACCTTTCTTTTCACTTTTTTTTTTTTTTTTAAATGTAATAATAATGTGTTCAAGAAATTTAAGGTGCTTATGAC
>JAODOF010000005.1:6685389-6695603 GCA_027576175.1 Sciades proops | reverse complement strand
AATTAGCTCATGTTTTAAGTCGTTCAAATTCTGTAAAGCTGCTTTGCGACAATGCTTATTGTTAAAAGCGCTATACAAATAAAGTTGCTTTGTCAAGTCAAGGATGGGTCATGACTCACCCCATTTGTGCCAAAATTCATGAGAAAATTGTTCAATACAAAAAGAACATTTCTCAATGCAAGATTTTCGGTCTTTCAAAATCTACAGTACATAAACATTGTGAAACGATTCAGAGAATTGGGAGACATCTCAGTGGTAAAGGGAAAGGTTGGATACCACTGTTGAATGTGCGTGAACTTTGAGCTCTCAGGTGGCACTGCCTGAGAAACCGTCATGCTCATGTGACAAATATAGCCACATGGGCTTGGGAGTACTTTGGAAAACTACAGTCACTTAACACAGTCCACCGTTGCATCCAGAAATGCAATCTGAAACTGTATTATGCAAGGAGGAAGCCATTCGTCAATTCTATGTAGAAATACTGCCAATTTCTCTGGCCCCAAACTCATCTCAGATGGACCGAAAGACAGTGGAAATGTGTGCCGTGGGCAGAGGAGTCCACATTTCAGCTTGTTTTCGGGAGTGCGTGCACTTAATTGACCTGCTGCCAATCCAGATGTCTCCTATTGAGAATGTATGTGGCATCATGAAGAGGCGAATCAGTCAACAACAACCACAGACTGTTGAGCAGTTGAAGTCTTGTATCAAGCAAGAATGGACAAAAATTCCAATTGCAAAACTGCAACAATTAGAATCCTCAGAACAAATAGGATTAAAAACTTTGAATGTGTTGCAGACAACAAATTCTAAGTTTGTTTATATTTACAAAATACAATTAAGTTGGTCAGTAAAACTATTGAAAATCTCTTTTGTACATAAGATTTTTGTTTTTATTGCATTTTGAAAAATATCCCAACTTTTCTGGAAATGGGGTTAGTAATTAAACTTTGATACAAGCCACAGACTGTCAATAAAAGACACTTTGTTCGAACATCAGGGTTCTCATAAGTGTACTTGGTACCAGACCACCTCAGGCCAAAAGGCAATGATTTTTTTTTTTTTTTGGATTGCATCATCAGACTTGGTCATACACTATTTGGCCAAAGGTTTGTGGACCCTTGTCCATCATCCCCATATGTACTTGTAAATCCCATTACAGATTTAATTCTTTTTGCTTTTATCATAAGCACTACTCTTCTGAAAGGCTTTCCACTAGAGTTTGGGGTGTGGTTGTAGAAACGTGTGTTCATTCATTTACAAGTACGTATATCAGGTGAAAATTCAATCCAAACTGCTTGAAACTGCTCTCATTCAATTCTGAATTGAATGCTAAACATACTTCTTACAGAATTAAAATGTTTATCCATTCCTGAAATATTACAAATCAAAGCTTGAAAAAAAATGGCTTAAGTTTTAGAAAGCTGATGTAATATGTATTAGGATAACATGGTCTAAAATGGGCCTAATTAACAAATGAGATCAAATGTTTTTTCTTAACTTTTTCAAGGTATTTACATGGAAAGTGGCAGGCACATACTGTAGATGGTCGTATAGTGAATACAAAGTTTGAAAAATTAGTAAAAACCAATTGTGCAAATTCATAGTTAATTAGCATTAATTATGCTAATAGGTAACGTTAAATCGGTACACACTCTTCTTCAAAGTTTCACCAAATGGCTTTATTTGTGCAACATAAAGCTGATCTTAACTCTCATTTATACATCACAAAGAAAGAAAAAAAAATGTTAAGTATAAAATATGCATAAACAAGCATTGGAGGTCATTCATTTCTACCATTCTTGATCAAAATAAAATAAAAAAAAAAAGCAATAAAAGAATATTTCTAATACCCTCTTTGTGCTCTGTAGAGCTTTGTATGTTTAAGTAGGGCCTAGCAGTGTTTATATGAAGGAATATACATTATTTCAATTAATATTCACAGTTTTCAAGGCTAACCTCAAAAAAAGCCACATCCAATAAACAATTCCAATTAATTGAATCAAAATTGATACTCGCATTTCTGATGACTTTTTTTTGTTTTTTACATCATTCCGACCACTAAGATCTCAATATTTTTCATCAAAATAGTTATAATTCCAAAATAGTTATTTACATGAAATCAGTTTGATTTGAAAAAATAAGGTCAATAAAGCTATGAAAACTCACTTCAAAGTCTCCTGTGAAGCATAACATCAAAACTAACAGATGGAAAATTTTGCTGAAAACTTCATCAGAAACAGTGAGAGCTAAAGAACATCCCTATAAAAGTTCTGATTGACGTCTATGAGTAATCCAGTAGGAAAACCATCAGAAGAGTCTGAACGCTTTACTGTGACTCAAAAAGCACCAGCAGTTTTCCGATGTCACACGAGCAGAGTGTGTACTCTGTTGTACCAACTTCAACCTGTCGTTACTCCCAAAGTACTGAACAGATCTTAACGAGACAAATTTCTTTAAAAAGCTTATTTCTGCTTTCCAATAACTGTATTCACGATAGAAAATGTTCAAGAGTTAAGCAACAGCAGATTTGGAAACTTAGATGAGCGTCTATATGCACAATTTTCACAGCACGGCCAGTGAGCATCTGATATGCCTATTACAAGAGCATTACTGAGATCACACACTGAAGTTGAAGCTCCAGTTCACCCCAAACTTGTTCAGCAGGGTTGAGTTCAGTCAGGGTTCTGTGCAGGACACTTGAGTTCTTCACTCCAACCTTCACACATTCTCTTCCTAGAGCTTGCTTTATGCACAGGAGCATTGTCATGCTGGAACAGGTTTGTATGCTTCCAACTTTGTGGCAACAGTTTGAGGAAGAACCACATATGGGTGTGAGAGTCAGGGGTGCAAATATTTTTGGCAACATAGCATATGTTTTGAACACTTGGGTAAAAATAGAGACCAAGCTGTCAACTGGTCACTGCTTCACGAGTTGGATTCACTGTACAGGAGAATTTTAGAAAGGCCAAGGAAGTCTTTTGGGTAACATTAAAGATGTTCTAGTAAACTATCTATTCCTTCAGGAGGGGAAGACGAGACCATGCACAAGCTCTGCTAAAAGAAGTATGGAGTAGTGTTGACCTCTACTGGGAATACTGTTCAGAACTCTGAGGAAGTCCTCCACCCAGCAGCAGAGGCGTCTTCCATTTGGGGACACAGTGGCAGAATACTCTTCCGTTTGAATCCATCAATGGTGCTAAGGTTTCTATGGCAATAGAGGCTTTGCACCATCACATTACTCCAGAGCAACGGTAACTACGCTGCTGTGACAAGGGGCACGCTTGTAGTGCTTCATTCAGATAAGTTAGTTATTGATCAGGGGTGGGTTTCCTGAAAGCCTCTTAAGGCAGAGAGAGTCTTAAATTACCTCTTAATATCCATCGTCAAGCCAATGTGGTTTTCCCGAACAACATCGTAGTTGTAGTAGTCCTTTAGTTTGCTCTGAATTTATGAGAGACCCGGACCACTCATTCAAAACAAAAGAGCGACTTGCTCACAGCCCAATACACAGTATGCGCATGTGCCCCCGAGAGACTTTCACAGTCAACGAGGGAAACTGGTGTTGAATCTGCTGCCCGTGTTCAATTATTTTTCTTGGACATTTCAAAAGACAGAGTTAATGATTAAATAAACATACGCAAAACCTTATGAATATTTTTCAATATGTTATGGATAGGCTCCAGCTTGCCTGCAACCCTGTAGAACAGGATAAAGCGGCTAGAGATAATGAGATGAGATGGCATAATGTCACATTGATATTGCCACATTTTAATCAAATTTAACTCCATTAGGCGAGTGATTGATTAATTTAGTGTCATAAATGAGACATTTCTGCACCTCTGTGTGAGAGAGAGGTTTTGAGGAGATTGAATTACACACACACACTTTTTATTTATATATATATTTTATATGCAGGACTTCAGCAGGACTCTGTGTCAAAAGGAGAGGTCCAAAACCCTATGGTATGCTCACTTCATTTACACAAAGGTAAAAATAAAAAATAATTTGCATTCGGGGCTCCTTTGGAGCGTGTTGTGCATGCACTTGTGAGCTTGTTATTATTGGAAACACCTGATGCTGATTTGAGCACAATCAGCACGTGCATGTAAGGACACTGTTTTCACAGAGACTTCGTCAAGTATTCTGTCAGATGTGCGATGATGGATGGGTATAAGTGCAGGAAAAGTGTTTAGCAGGGATGATATTTACAAAAAGGAAACCGAAAGCAAAGTCCTAAGCATGGCTCGAACCTTCTTGCTGTGAGGTGACCGTGTTAACACTACACCACCATGCCGCCTCACGTGACGGTGCAAAGCCTCTATTAGAAACCATAATAGCAAGTCTAATGGAGTGGATGAGGCAATACAAATGCTGTCAATGAAACTACTCCGTAATTCTGTTTAAATTGCACCTTGTAGAGAGGACAGTGCACATATTTACTATCTGAAGTGTTATAATTTTATAAAGGGAGTATAAATTCTTATTGTCTGAAGGATTTTATGGTTTATGATCCATGGTCTATGGTGTGGTCTAATTTACATGTACTGTAAATGTAACTGTTGTGAATATTCACAACACTGAAATGTGAATGTAGTCTATTGACAGCAAGAGTGCGGTCATCAATTACAAAAAGGTACATGATTAAGAGTTTTCATTTCAACACTATTTTGCATACAATATATGACAGTAAAATGTACACAGCAAGAAAACAGCCTAAATAACATGTCATTCACTAAATCAGCCTCCAGAGTCCCTATTCAGAATTTAAAAAATTTATTTTCTCCCTTTTACATTAGCGGTAAAAACAAAGTATCTCATTGCTGTAGCAGTTTGTACAAGGGCCATGAACTCTATATCAAAGAAAGTCCTATCAACTTCCTTCTGATTAAATTTTTTTTTGGGGGGGGGGCAAGCTTGTAGAGAACAAGAAAAACAATGTTTGGTTAGTTTGTTCCCCTTCCAGCTCTCCAGAACAAAAATGCATGAGAACAAAAGGCTGGATGAGCTTTTTAATGAGGGACCAAGATTACCTAGAACCCCCCCAGTATCAGTGGCAAGTTAACACAAAAGTCAATACGAATTTCAAATCAAGGTCCAGGTTTAGCGGAGAGCAAGTTCTTGGTTGCTTTTAAAGGGATTTGTAGGGAGTGAAGCTATGTAGTTGACAAACAGCACAAAGGCCATTTAGTGCCTTCGTCAGAAGCTTTAGTTCATGTTTTCTCAGATCTTACTTTCTGGAAATATGACTGAGCTTAGGGCTTTGGGGGGGAATTCTGCCTTATCAGGCCTCAATAATGAAGGTCCAGGATTAGGTAAGACTAACATTAGTGCCAGTTCGCCTGCAACAAGGGCTATTTCAGTCCAAAATCAGCATTTTCAGAAAGGACTATTTGGCTGCTTTACCCTCCGCCGGCGTCTCTCCGTTATCCAGCGTCTTGAGGAGGCGAAAGAGACCGGCAGCCTCACGGATTCGGCTGAACTCGATGCAGAATGCCTGCACTTCGATGAACAGGTCCTGCACATTGATGATCTTGTTGCGGATCAGCGACTGAAGAAAAACACACACCAGACGCACTAACCGATTCTGCAGCAGAGAGAGGGTGGGGAGGGGGGTGTTATTCTGTGCCAGATTATACATGTTTCTATCACAGTGTAAATAAAGAAGCAAATGTATAAAGGCAAGTGATAAAAGCTGAACATTAGACAAGACAATCTGTAAATGAAGGATGGTTGTTAAAACAATGGTTACATATGTAACCGCAGTTCTATGAATTTCGGATAACTGCCAGAGACGGTGCTTTAAAGCAGCTAGATGTCCATCACGTGTACATGCAGGTCATGCGTTTGTATCAAAGGTCACCTGTGACCTGGGTGACATATGCCCCTTTCCCCAGCACAAAAGGCCTGTTCATCCAGGAAGTGACTTCTTGGCAATCTTCTCACAAGTACTCCAAGTGACTGCCAAGCTCTGGCGCCCATCCGAAATTCATAGAACCGCAGTTACACACGTAACCATCGTTCTTTTTCATTTCTACTGACCACCAGAGGCAGTGCTTTAAGCACCTGGATAACTAATACAAACAAGGTCATGAGGAAGACCTACTTGCCCCTTTAAGAGAGCTTTGAAAAAGTAGGAAGAATAGCTGTTGCCACTGGGTTGAGAGAGACCACATTAACCCTATACAATCTTGCAAATGTACAGGTTGATGTCCATGATGCAGCTGCACAGAGATCTCAAAGAGGAACCCCTCACAGGGCCACCCATGACACAGACACTCCTCATTGAGTAACCCCTCACATGAGGGATTGGGAGACCACTGCCCCTGTAGGCATAGACAGTAGTGTCTACAATCCATTTCGACAGCCACTGTTTGGATAAGGCATGACCTCCCCTATGCCCTGTATGAGAGAGAGGGAAAACAGTGAATCGGACTGCCAGAAGTCAGCAGTGGTTTGAATACAAGTCTTTACTGCTCACACTGGGCACACCAAGTATGCACTCTGCCCCTACTCATCCTCTTGAGGTGGGGGCTCAAAATCTGCCAGACTGAGGGGCTGGTTTGTATATGATGAAGAAAAGGTCTTTGGGAGAAAGGAAGCGTTAGGCCATAAGGTTACCCTGTGTCACCAGGATTCCAATGTAGGCACTCTTGGCTCACTGATGAGGCATGCAACTCACCTACTCATCTTGCTGAAGCCTTGGCAAGAGAAAGGCTGTCTTTGTAGACAAATACTTCAATTCAAACCTCACTAGAGGTTCAAATGGAGGTTGGCACAGTGCCTTGAATACAAAGGGCAAGTCCGAAGAGTGTACTGGGTTTCTCTGAGGTGGTCTTAGCCTTTGTGCACCCTTAAGAAAGCGTGTCAGAGTATGGGACCCAACAGTCATTCCATCTACCCTGTTTATGCATGGCTGAGATGGCAGCTATGTAAACCTTGATGATGGGGGCAGCAAGGCCTATATCAAGGCAGGACCGGAGAAAACTGAGAATTACTGGTATAGAACAGCGTGTCAATTCCTGATCTTGTGCGTGGCACCATTGGGGGGGAGGAGCTTCCATCCGTTAGTATACAGGTGGAAGGTGCCCAGGAGCTGTTGATGGTCTGCACAATTGCTGGATTATAGGATCCTAACAATGGCTCTGGCCCTTCAAAGGCCATGACCCAGAGTTGCAGCTGAGCTGGATTCGGATGCCAGATTTGACCCTCCAGCTGTGAGAGAAGGTCCCATCATACAGGGAGTCACCAGGGCTCCCTGTCCAGTAACCTGTGTAATATTGAGAGCCACACTCTCCCAGCCCATCTGGGAGCCATGAGTAACACCTTGCGATTCCCATTGAGGATCCTTTCTACAGTGGACAGTATTCAAGGTAGTGGATGGAAAGCGTACAGTAGCCAATCTGGCCACACATGACCCAGCGCATCTTGGCCCAAGGGGCTTGTTGATGCCCTCAGACCATACCAGAGGAGACAGTGTTGTTGTTGCCTGCAAGGCGAAAAGATCCACCTCTGCCTTGCAAACTCAGAGGCCAAAGTATCACCCTTTTGGGCCAGGGGATCTACAGTACTTTCCTGCGTTTGCCCTTAGTGGGGGCCTCCTGTGACTCAGATCTACAGCACTTGTGTGCACTAGGAGAGACAGCACTGTTCCTCTGTGCAGAGGGCAATTGAGAGCTTATTTTGCTCTCTAGTTGGGCTAGCCTGGCCGACTGGTGTTGCTAGACTCATGCCATTGCAATAAATGCAGCCAGCTGTCAGTCCCTGCCTTAAGTGTTCAATCCCAAGGCAAGAGGGACATTGCTCATGGCTCAAGAAGGGCTTGGCAATCAAGGCACATCATAAACATCAAATCACTGCTTTCACTAGACCTAGGCTGACGCAGTAGCCTAATTACTAGCCTATTCGGAGGGTTTCTCCTCGGTAGCTATGCAAGTGAAATACTATGCAGCAAGTGTATTTGGTGCAGTTAGGGGCGAACAACTGCCCTGCACTTAGTTAATAATAAACAAACACAGACTAATTATGTAATTAGACTTCCCTACGTGTCAATTCTATAATATAAACGAAAATCGCAGAAAATAACCCTTAATGTAAATGTAATTTCTTAATTAATCCAGGTGAGCAGCCAATCTTTGATAACAATTTAACATAAAAGTGGATAGTTACCATCCAACTCCCAAGCAAAGGCCTGTTATGCTAACAGTTTGCATTTCGTAATGGAGAGCTACAAGGGAAGATCCCAGCCCAATAATTGCATTCAAGATCAGCATTAAGGCAAGAAACACCACCTGATCACGAACTTATTCCTCTTAGACTGCCAAAACAGCGAGTCCACTCATATATGGCTTAAAGATTTACTTACCTGCTGTCATACAATACCACTCGTGGCTTGCTTGGAAGCCTACGGAACACACTTAACTGTAAATAAAACGCCAATTGCAGTTTTTGGAGGGCAAAAGTTTGCAGCTCCAACTCGTCTCAAGTTATAATACTACCAGCAATGCCTGTACATGCCTGAAAAAAAAAAAAAATTGCTTACCAACATGAAAAGATAGCAAGAGGTCACTTCCTGGGTGAATGGGCCTTTAGTGCTGGGGCAAGGGGCATATGTCACCCAGGTCACAGGTGACTTTGTTGATACAAAACACTCGACTTGCAAGTACACGTGATGGACATCCAGGTGCTTAAAAGCACCACCTCTGGCATCAGTAGAAATGAAATAGAACTAGCCCAGATCAGGTTCGACCTCTAACTGATTTGTAACAATTACGTTAGATGCTTATTCAGTCACCTATTTAAACAAGAGCTTTGCCAGTCATCAAATCTCTTCAATGACCGGTCTGGGTCTGTTAGAAGACATAATACATATCCACAAGACATGAAAGGGTTTTTCAGGAATGCAGGGAGTTATCCAACTTCCTGTGATGCCGTATTACATGTCTCAATGTCAAACTCTAGGGAGCCAGGCTGCCACATTTATCAACATCCAATTATTGTTATGCTGTAATTGGAGAGGTACGAATGGTTCATAAATCACAAGCAGGCATGTCATGATATATCATGCAACAATAAACTGCAATACAATTATGATGATTTGAATTGATAAATGAATCGTAATTATCAGGCTGCATAATCTCAGTTTTTTCCAGCTGAAATTGCACTGTTCATAAAACTATGCAAAATAGCAAGAATACATGTGACTGTACACGTCATGAAGAAAAGTACACCCACCTTCAATTCTATGTGTTTATTTATTAGGGCCTAAATAACAATTGTGTGGTCCTCACCAGCTATACATAAATAATCCCAGAACAACAATATGCAGTGATTTTTTCCCAAAATTTAAAGTAACGTTATTCAGAAACCAGGTGATCTGCACCTCAGATGATTCAGGACCGTGAATCAATTCATGATTCAGGAGAGCAATTAAGTTCAATCTTGAGAACTGCGACACCGATGATGAATGGAGTCTATTTATTTATTTATTTATTTATTTCAACTCGATCCAGCCAAAGATCAGCTCAAGTGTAAATATTTCTTATGAGCAGATCAGTTAATAATGCGTTATCTTACACTGGTGTATGCAACACAGGGTCAGTGACCAGTCTAGTGCAGCCCAGCCAATCAGACAAACCAACGACATTGCGTCACTACCAGTGCCGGAACAGCCCATGAAGGAGGCAACATGTCGCTGACCATGCCTGACTGGTGGAGCAATGACGTAAAACTTGCGCATACTTAACAAGAGCTTATGACAAACATTACATGACGGAAACACTGGTATCATATCTGAGCTTTTGAAATAGCTAGTAATTAAAATTCACAAGTACACTTTAAAATCAACCCCAGATAATAACGCTGCCTTCAAAGGCTTATACAGTGGACACTATGCATGGTGGGTCCATTGTTTCATGAGCTTCCCTTCTTACCCTGACATGCTAGTCAGTCAGGAAGAGTGTCAATCTGGACTCAGACCACATGACCTTTTTCTACTACTCCAGAGTCCAATCTTTATGCTCCATAACAAACTGAAGCCTTTTCTCTTGATTATCCTCACCAACAAGTACAATCCCGATTCCAAAAAAGTTGGGACAAAGTTCAAATTGTAAATAAAAACGGAATGCAATAATTTACAAGTCTCAAAAACTGATATTGTATTCACAATAGAACATAGACAACATATCAAATGTCGAAAGTGAGACATTTTGAAATTT
>JAODOF010000005.1:4662338-4674320 GCA_027576175.1 Sciades proops | reverse complement strand
GACCTGGCGACTTGTCCAGGGTGTACCCCGCCTTTCGCCCGTAGTCAGCTGGGATAGGCTCCAGCTTGCCTGCGACAGGATAAGAACAGGATAAGCGGCTACAGATAATGGATGGGTTGTAAAAATCCTGTCATAATCTACATAAAATTATTAAAACACCATGACCGTTTCAATTCTAGGGCTCCTGAGAGGCGCAACGGAATATCATCCATCCTATCCTTAGGAGATCACAAGTTTGAAACCTGATGGTGTCTTAGCCGTGTGTCCGAGAGTCCCAAAGAGCATAACTGAAAATGCTCACGGGTTAGAAAGTTAGAAGGGATGGCATAGCCTACTCTCTCTTTCCTGTCAATCACAGCGACACTAGCCAATCGTCGGCATCTGTGAGGTCATGTATGAGGAAGAGGGCTGACAGCACATTCCTCTGGGAGAGTTCATCTGCCCTGTGATGCACCAAGAGTAGTAGTTTGAAAAAGATGTCATGGCTTCATGTGTCTCGGAGGAAGCCCATGCTAGTCATCACCTTCCTTACACCTTTGGCAGCTGTTGTGTGATTGACCTAGCTAGTGGTTGGGAATTGGCGAATGTCCAAATCGGGAGAAAATGGGAGGGAAAAATCTCTCAAATCAAATGATTTTGTTGTTTGCTGCACTTGATTCATTGTCTGTCTCTGAAATCAATGCTTCATGTTGAGCGACTACACGAAAATTAATGGTTGCTTTGTCACGCACTAGTGTGAATTAATCAGAAAAAAAAAAAACTGGTACTAAAAGACTGTGTTAATAAGAGTTACAGCAGCATTTAGGACGACGCTTGGGAAATCATAGAAATATCACTTTGTCCCATCTGTCCCATTATCCATGACCGAGTATTTATGCTGTCAGGGCCTGGGGCAGGAGCAGAAAGGAGCAACTTTCCAGAATTAACCAGTGTGCCTTAAGCCTAGTAATGATTACTGCTTCATGACGTCCTGAGGCCCATAACCTCCTGTACTATTATCCAGTGAGCTCCACGCCGTTCTTTCCCAAACAGATCCTACACTCTTTAACTGACTGCAGATTAAGGCTAACCCGTCTCCTTTAGCTAAACATTCACTATAATGGATATAGTAATAAATAGTGCACTGGTATCACTGAACATTAATTTATATCCATAAACATGAAGAATAATGTGACAAGTGCTGGTCAGGGTATGACTGGATTTACCCCATTCCAAAGGTTTCTTCCTTAGCTCCATGTTAGATTTTTCTGTGCTATCATCATCACAGGCTTAGGGCTGAGACACAGACTTTTTTTCTTTTCTTTTTTGAGACAATGTGTACTGTCAAAAGGATATTTCCTTGCAGGGAACAATTGTTACGAATAAAAATATTCTACTGTTTACTAATTTCATTCTTTCGTTCTCTATATCGCTTATCCATTGTGGGTCGTGGGTGAGCTGCAGCCAATCACAGCTGACATTGGGCAGAGGACACCCTGGACAGATCGCCAATCTATTGCAGGTTTAACACAGAGAGACACACAGCCATTCGCACTCACATTCAGATCTGTAGGCAATTTAGAGTAACCAGTTAACCTAATCCACGTCTTTGGACTGGGTTCACCATGTGAACTCCACACGCAAAGACCCGGGTCGATCGACAGGTTCGCACCCGGAACCGACTTGCTGGGAGCTGACAGTGCTAACCACTGCACTACCCTGCCACCTCTTATTCTACTATTAATAATATATTTCAATACAAGTATAATTTACTTTTGTAGACGTTAAAGCAAAATGAGGCAGTTACCCTGGCTTTAAACTTATTATACCATTAGAGGCTGGGGGAGAAGTCCAACTCCACGTCCACGTCGTCCCCCGGCGGGCAACATATCAAAGTAAGGGACTGCCAGCCAAGGTGAAGTACGGTGGGGACTTCATGTGCCCTGGCGCTGCCACGGTAGCTGTGAAGGCTTGGCGTGACGCGGCCAATGGAGCTCTGGCACTCCGCTCCACGAGGGAACCAGCATCAGTGGTGCAGCTCCTCGCTGGCCTGATCGTCTCGCCCTATGGCCTGCCATCGGATCACTGCTGTGGAGTCAAGTGGCGCGGGCGGGAATTGAGCAAGCTCACCACCACCATTATCAACAAATCTTCGCGCAGGCTTTCTCATGAAATAAACCATTAGAGCCTTGAGAGCTCAAAACTACTGCCCAATAATATATAGCAAGTTAATGCATTGTAATTTTGACACAAAATTTTAATGCATGTTGAACTTTTGTACTTAAAATGTCTATTTTCCTAAATATTGTAAACAGTCCATGCACCTTGTCTGGTCTGTTTAGTATGGTACATGTCATATGTGTGTGCACACACCATGAAACTTCTCGGGTGTGTAAATACTTGGCAAAACAAAGAGAATTATTCTATCCACATTCACTGGATATGAGCAATCACACGCTCTGATAGCCTAGTAGTAGACTAGCCAATCAGCTCATATACCGTGAGTAGAGAAAAACAAAATGGTGGACTGTTTTGCTGAACCAACCGAGGACGAAATCAAAACTCTACTTGAAAACAAGACCCCCAAAAAAGCAATAAAATACGGAATAAAAGTATTTGATTGAAAGGACGTATCTTTTTTTATTTTTCAAGAATTATTATTATCGCATTTTTCACAAATTGCTCCTGTCATTTTGCCGGTTTGTTTACATTCTAAGCTGAAATAATTTTGTCAGATGTTTTGTATAAAGTTTTTTTATTTATTGAATTTGCAAAAAATAAAAATGCTCTGTTTCTCAAAACTTAGTGAATGTGGATAAAATAAAACAGTCATTCCATTCAATCTTGTCATACATGGATTATAGACAACTCGCTGCTACGCACCTCATCACCTATCAGCCCATGTACGACTCGATTTTGTGGAATAACTGTTAAATAATAAATAATAAAAATACAGTAAATAGCCTTATTCTACACCACAACTGCAGTAATCCATACAGTATGTCAAGAACCAAACAACTAAGTAAAGAGAAACAACATCCATCATTACTTTAAGACACGAAGTGACTTTTAATTCAGAAAAATAAAGAAAAGAAACATTGAAATGGAAGGTGTGTCCAAACTTTTCACTGGTACTTTTTTTTTTCCCCTCCTAGATGTTCCAGTCTGGGAAATTTGCCTGCTTCTCTGCATTGTCACATTTGTTGTGTTAATTCTTTTAATCTTCAGGCTCAATTTCACTCAGTGTGATGCTCTTTGTTTCATTACCCATGTCAGTTTTTAGAGCTCTGTATCAATTTTCAGTGCTGTTTCAATTTAAGTACCCAAATTGGCCTTTCACAGTCAACTAATTGCACAGGACAAAGCAGTGATTATGATGAATATACAGTGAAACAGCACTAAGTTTGATAACACTGCCAGCTATTTCACAGGGCTGATGGGGAAAAGCCATTAATCGGCAGTACAGTATGTGAGAGGGTTTAATGAGTAAAATATGGCATTGTGGTAAAATGTCAAAGATGTAATTTTTGGATTATCTTCATTAGAGTCTACAAGTCAGGAACTCTGTGAATTAGAAGTTAAACAATGATGTGATGCTAAACTGCCAGATGTCAGCTTTGCTCATGTGCATTAGTGTATCTCTGTCTATATTTGCAAGACATGTAATTTCATTAAAATGCAGCAATGAAATGTTTAGCAAAGTATCTCTATTTTTCATCCTTCAATGTTTTAATTAATTAAATGATCATATACACTCACTGGCCACTTTAATAGGAACTTGTTGTTTGTTCTCAGATCCCTGTTCTTGGCTGCAGGAGTGGAACCCAATGTGTTCTTCTGCTGTTTCATGCCGAGATGCTTTTCTGCTCACCACAGTTGTAAAGAGTGATTATATGAGTTACTATATCCTTCCTGGCAAAAAAGCTTGAACCTGTCCATTTTCGTCTGACCTCTGCTATCAACAAGGCATTTGTTTCCACCCACAGAACTGTCGTTCACAAAAAGGCCCAACTCCTCTAGTTACCGGTTACATAACTGTAAGGTTCATAAAAAAAAAAAATCCTAATAGTTTTTGAGTTATGCTCCGGAAACTAACATGTTTACAGATGGACAGACAGAGTGATAGCTATATCCCCCTGCATTACATGCCAAGGGGATAAAAATGCAATTGTTGGTAAATTGCTGTTATTTGTGGAATAAAACACTTCAAGACCTGTTGTGAGACCTTTTTTCAACCAACAGGGAATGGGTTCTTGAACTGGTTTCATTCATGATTCTTTGAACCTTGGTGCCAGCTAGTGAAACAACCCATATTTTCACCAATTTTGAGCGGAACCATTGTAATCAAGGATGCTTCATGAACAGAGGGTATGGCACAATTCACAACAGGAGAAAACAGTAGTAGCAAGATGGTGGTACCCACTGATTACCTCCGAGCTTTTGTTCTGTTATTGCGCCGTTTGGTTTTGGTCCATTTTTTCTGAAGATGTTTCCTTTTCCATTGCGTTCTCCACTGCTGCACTCTGCTTTCTCTCCAAACTAATGACATGCCCACTGATGTCATGATGATTCGTGCTGGAAAAAATGAGCTATATTCTGGTTCCAGATGAGAACCAACTTTTCAGGTTCTGGACTAATTTTTTTTGGTCAAAATTCTCTGAACGGTTTAAAACTTGGTGCGTGAACAAGAACTGTCGGTCGAAAAGGGGAATATGAGGAAAATCATCAAAATTGTTGTGGTAGCAGTTACTCCATTTCATCACACCATCCTTTTTTGATTATTTTCCTGTAACAACATTACGCAGAGTGGTACAAGCAAAGGTTCAGGTGGGATAAAATGAGTGGTAAGGTTTTGTTGCTGATGCCATTGCATTAGTTACAGTTCCAGACATTCTTTAACACTTTCTTCTGCATGTCACTTGTCGTTTTCATCCTCAACAGAAGTGTCTAGGGGGTCTTTTTGCTTCCTACCTTGTGATGTGGTGATATTTTTAGGCTCTGCACTAACACTGAGTGCTCAGAGACAGGACGACTGTTTCCCGTCTCAGTGGTGGATGAGAGCCTGATTTGATGAAAATGAGTGAAATCCTTTGTTTCACCCCTCCTGATTTTTTAAGTAGCACAGATTATTTAATTAGTCACACTAAAGGATTTTTGTGCACATTAGCACAATCCTGTGAGGTTCAAGTCTTGGCATTGTTTAACTTCATCCATAGCTGGTTCACTTGAAGATTTGAATTCTGAGTTATTTGCTATTAGCAATTTAATTATGTATTCCTGAGGGATACAGACTGTAAGAAAGAGAATTACCAGTGATGTGTTTCATTACCATTCAAAATAATTCACAGGACAGTCAAATCCACCCACACACACACACCAAATTACCAGGCTCAAAAGGGAACCCATCCTCATCTGGGTGACTTCAGATGGCATGATTATAAATAACTCACCCCTATGCAACTGTGAGTTGGCCTTGTGGTTAGCATGTCCACCTCTCAACTGGGAGATCGCAAGTTCTACTCGAGGTTGGGTCATATCATCATATCAAAGACCTTCATAAAAATGGTACCTACTATCCTATGTCTGGCAAGGCACGCTGCAATACAGATGCAAGTAGGGAAGTCAGACTCTTGCGGTTATCAGAGGACTAGCCTCCGCTGTATAGGTGAGAGGCTGAGGGCTATCGAAACAGAGATCGGCACCACACCCATGTGCCTTAAAGAGTGAGTTAGTACTGGGACAGGAGACTGCCTGGGAAGACCTGATTCTGGCATGAGAGGGACTTTGACTTGATAACTATATGCTATATTGTCAAAAGTGCAATTGAGTGACCAGGAAATTCATTATAGTTTTAATATGAAGTCAATTTAATGCTAAATGCATTTTGCAGAGCGACATACAACAAGTGCACAAATCAGGTCCAGGGAGTGCTGAACTTCAAGACAACTTGTTGGCACTTACATTAAATCTACAGTAAATGTGCTACAATTAGAGAAACAGCCAGACATCCATTGCAGTACTTACAGAAGACAGTCAACATTTTTGTCAGACTCTTGCTTATTTTGAATGCCAGAAGGATCTGCTTGGATCATCAGTACAAGTGAAAATCTGATCCATCTGCTTGTTTCTTGTTTGTTTCATTAAAAGGCAAACAAGAAATGTCTTCAATGACAGCAGTTTTCTTTAGATGGTGTTTACAATATTTACTTTTCACTCACAAGATTGTGATCCTGAACTTTCTGAACAGAGCCATCTATCATAACTATCAATGCTTTTTTTCTCATTCTCTCACCTTATCCTTCATCTCAGTAACTGAAACATCAAGCAATAACTGAAACACAGCTTCTGATCACTGACCTGACACTTTATTACATGCAATACCTTGCTAATATTGAATAGAACCAAATTTGCTCTGCCTTGATTCTGCATTGCAAGGTGTTGGAAACATTTCTTTGAGATTCTCCATCACCGTATTGCAGCATGGTGGTGTAGTAGTTAGCACTGTTGCTTCACAGCAAGAAGGTTCTGGGTTTGAGCCCAGTGGCTGACGGGGGCCTTTCTGTGTGTGTTTTCTCTGGTGCTCTGGTTTCTGCCACAGTCCAAAAACATGTAGTTAGGTTAACATGGGGTAGCCATGGCCTGAGGTTGGGCTGAAGTTCCCTTGATCAAGCCATCTAACCTGCAACTGCTCCCTGGATGCTGTAGCATAGTTGCCCACTGCTCTGGGTATGTGTGCATGTGTTCACTGTTTCAGATGGGTTTAATGCAGAGGAGGAATTTCACTGTGCTTGAGTGCATGTGTGATAAATAAAGGTGTCTTTTATTTGTTAAGTACCCTCAACTGATTGTCATGTTCATGAAACCCAGGGAAGCTATGGCCTAATCGTTAGAGAAGCAGATTTGGGACCCAAATGGCGCTGGTTCATTTCCCTGGCTGAGTAGGGATGTCTGAAGTACCTTTGAGCAAATGCTTAAGGGCACTGCTCCCTGGGCTGCCTACTGCTGTGGGTATGTCAGGGTCTTGTTGTATGTCGCTCTGGATAAGCACATCTACTAAATGCTTGTAATGTAATGGAACCTGGATAAAATGATTTGTGACATGGTGCATTCTTATGCTGGAAGTAGCCATGTTGTTCTTATTATTAATATTGATACTACAGCACTAGAACATTCCAGAACATTCCCCACAGCATTATTTGACCACCACCAGCCTGAACTGCTCACATAAGTCAGGTTGGTTCCTTGGATTCATGCTGTTGATGCCAAATTCAGACTCTGAAATCTTTCCAGCTACTTGATGTGTTATAATGCTATTACGGTGCCTAACATGTTCTCAAAAAAACATTCCCCGCAACATTATACAAACACCACCAGCCAAAACTGTTCACATAAGGAAAGTAAGGCCAATGGATTCATGATGTTTCCACCAAATTCTGACCTTACCATCTCCATGTGTCAAGATGAATTTGTCAGAGATTTGTTTGGCCAGGCCTTTCCAAGCTGGAACTGCCCAGGTATGGCAAGCCTGTGCCCATTATAGGATTTTTTATTTTTATTTTTTTACATGTCGTGCATTCCGAGATGCTATTCTACTCAAGGTGGTTGTAAAGAGTGGTGAATTAAGTTACCATCGCTTTCCTATCAGTTCTAACTAGGCTGAACATTCTCCTCTGGTTTCATAAAGATTGAGAACTTCTTTTCTCACTCATCAGAGGAAAGCCATGGCCTAAATGGTAGAAAAGCAGCTTTGGGACCAAATGGTTGCTGGTTTGAGTCCCTGGATCAGCAGGAATGGCTGAAGTGCCCTTGAGCAAGGCACCTGCTCCCCAGGCTGCTCTGGGTATGTTGTATGTCACTCTGGATAAGAGCATCTGCTTAATGCCTGTAATGTTGTTGGTGTTCAATGTAATGAGAAGGAGTAGTGAATACAAAACCTTGACCCAAAGCAGGAGTTATGGAACATAATCGGTTCGGCTGGTTTTCATTTAATGAAGTGACGTGTTGACGATGGTATTCGCTTGAATGCTTTGGGAGATGAGAAAGTGAGAGAGCTGGATAGAATAATGTGCTGCTGTATTGTTCTCTTTAGGTAGAGATGAAGCAAAGGCTCAATCCCAGTGCACACCCATCAGCATGGCGTTGTGATTAATGTAGGAAAGGGTTAAACCAAAGAGGAAATGGACCAGCATTCTGATGACAAAAGAATTTATGTACAAAATAAATCTTTAATGTAGCTGAAGAAAAAAAAAAATGCCAAAGAGAGATTAAAAAAAAAAAGCTTTTAAAAAATATCATACATGATCGGTTCATATTGTTATTTGTGCTCAATGGAAAGTGTGCTGATGGTGTTAAAATCTCGACTGAGAAAAAATCTCTACTTTATTCATGACATATTAAAACCATCACTGGAAGTCAGAAAGAAATAAAGATTTGGAGCTTGTGTATGATTTTATTTTGACGTCTTGAGAGAAAGAACCCAAATGACTCCAAGCTCAATTACTTTTAAAGAAGTTGCTAAACATCGTAAAATATTCATTTCTGTAAAAGATCATGTGATTGAGTCGAGTGAGACTTATTTAAGCTTGCAAGGTTATTTCACAGAGGTCCTGTCACCGTGCCCTCATATCTCCTTCAGCATTGAGCTCATGCATATTAAAACACGTAACACAGCTAAAGCATTAAAGGGAGAAATGGCAGATGGAGGATGTGTGATCCTGAATTTGACAAATCCAGGTCATCGCTTGAACCCCACGGCTCTTGCGTCAGTTTAATAAGTTCGCTTTGACCCAAAGTGCCAATCACAAAATTGGCATCGTGATGTATACTAGTCGTCCAATAAGACGGTAATGAGTGCCGGTCACCTTAGCTTCCCCCTGATATTACTCTGTGTGTGTTGCTGTGACAATCTTCAACGCACTGATCTGCACTGAAGCTCATGTAAGACGTCCATTTTAATAATCATCTCTCCTCTGCCTTTCTCACTCCTCCGCTTCATCCTACTTATGAAAATGTCTGCTCAGTTACCAGCATCCTCTGTTGTGAAATTGTTCACTCCTCCTCCGCTGTTTTTTTTTTTTTAAAGGTGGGTACGCACCTGTGCGAGCTGTCTGTCTGGAAAGCGAGACAATAGGCCTTGATTTACAGTAATTACACTAATAAAGACTGTGTAAAGAACTGTTGCATATCAGAGCTTTAATGGGAGTTTGTGCATGAAAACCATTTAAAAATAAAAGCACCCTTCATGTTAATGATAGCGAGTCTATTTCAGGATACAAGCAAACTGTAACAAGAACAGGTAGCCTATTCACGTTTACATTTATAGCATGGTGTGTTTTGTTGTTGACATACAAAACATGTCCTGATGCACCAGGAAGATCATTCCCTCATGTCTTCCTAGTGTCTCATTACATTACACAGATACTCTTATCCAGAGCAACATAGGGAGCAGTGGGGGGTTAGATGTCTTGCTCAAGGGCACTTCAGCTATTGGTCCAGGGAATCAAACCAGCAACCTTTTGGCCTCAAAGCCACTTCTCTAACTATTAGGCCATGGCTTCCCCCAGACCATAAATCCCCTGTCTCAGTCCATGGTTGCAGATTTCATGTTCTGGGTATTATTTTTTTGTTTGTTTGTTTTTTCCTCAGCAGACGTTAGTTTCAACAACTTGACAAAGAAAATAAACAAGCCTCAATACTTTGTTAATACTTTCAGAATAAGTCTTATTCCAAATCCCACCCTCTGCTGCTGGACTATACACATCTATCTTGTTGATGTGATGGCATAACAGGTTTTACTCAGTGGGTTAATTGCATTATAGACATTACGTTAACACCATTATCCAGAGTGGCATACAACATACCCAGAGCAGCCTGGGGTTAGATACCTTGCTCAAGAGTACTTCAGCTGGTCCAGGGAATCAAACTAGCAACCTCTTGGCCCCAAAGCTGCTTCTCTAACCATTAGGCCATGGCTTCCCCGAAACAGTGACTCCCCTGTCTCAATCCACAGTTGCAGATTTTGTGTTCTAGGTATTAGTTTTTATTCTTTTTTAACCCAGCAGACATTAGTTTCAACAACTTGACAAAGAAAATTAACAAACCTCAATACTTTCAGAATAAGTCTTAGTCCAAATCCTACCACTTGCTGCATCTCTCTTGTTGATGTGATGGCATAAGTTTTACTTAGTGGGTTAACTGCATTATAGACATTACCACCATTATCCAGAGCAACATACCCAGAACAGTCTGGGGTTAGATGCCTTGCATAAGGGCACTTCAGCCATTTCTGCTGGTCCATGGAATCAAACCAGTAACCTTTTGGCTCCAAAGCTGCTTCTCTAACCATCAGGCCATGGCTTCCCCCAGATACTCAGGAATCAGGAACACACAGGTATGTGGAAACTCTCTGGTAAACTATATTTTTATATTAAGTCCATCATACTGTATATCCTTTATATCCCTATTAGTAACAGCTACCACATGACTAGCAAACGTTCCAGAACCTATCCTGGGAATGCTGAGCACAAGATGGTTATACACCCTGGATGGAACAACAAATCACATGCAAGTCACACACTTATTCTCACCTTGTGGTAATTTATGGCATTAGCAAAGCACACAATGGGGACAGAACCTGCCATGCGGAAGTGTTAAATAAACATTTCCTTCCAGAAAACCTCCTCATATCAACAGTTTATATCAATGCTTTCTTTCTTAGCACCTTTTTAATCTGTTCTTATTGCATCTGCCATACAGTACCAGTCGCTGTGCACAAGCCGTTACTATAGTCTCATGTAAAGGTGGTGGATATAATTGCAAGAAGAGCTTTTATTTCAAATCAGGCAGGCAAACAGGTCAAAAATGTAAGACAAAGGCAAGGTCGTGAAATGGGCAATGGTCACTCACACAAGGCACAAACAGAATGGCGGAGGCAAAGATGAAAGGCAGAAAGAAAGACAATACAAAAAGGCAACACACAAATATAAGGATTGGTAATGTGAGACACTCGGTACAGTGTGTATACTTCACCAAGTCTGTGTGTTTAGAGTCCTTACAAGTGCATGCTGTGGTTGTGCCTTTATCTAGAACAGGTGCATGGTACTGTAATTAGTCCGAATGGCGCTGTGCACATGTTGTAGCCTGCCATGTGTGCTCCGAGCACCAAAGTGCGTGGACGTGACATATAGGAACAATAAAGTGTTAAAATGAGTGCATTAATATTAAACCTATGATTTGCAGCTAAACTACTATCAGAGTTTCTGCTATAGAGAATTAATCAACACGTGCTGGCCAATTACAATCCAGAATTTGAAAGATGTTTTCTTTACGTGTTTATTTAACATTTCTGGAAGGAATCTCCAATGTCGACACTTAGTACCGTTAAATTTAAGATGTCTTCAAGACAGAGGAGTTGTCAAGAAAGAGAAAAAAAATCCATGTCAGAGTAAATTACAATATTAAATATAACTATAAATGGATAACAAGTATGATGCGCCGTTCTGTGTTCTCTAATTAATAAAAGCTGATAACTTTAAGGGCACTCGGTACAGTGCATACCTCCACCTCCAGAAGAGTGTAGAACTCCACCAAGCAACATTTGATCAACATCAAAATCAAATCACTTGAAGCTAGGATAATAGTAAAGCTGTCCATCAAATTTCATCCAAATCCATTCACTGGTTTTTGAGTTATGCTGGGAAGAGTAAAAAAAAAAATCTTGGCTCTGCATACATATCTGGATTTGCATCAAAATCTAAGTAATTGCTCCTTGGCCCATGGATCACCTTTCTTCCAAATTTCATCAAAATTAACTCACTATTTTTTGAGTTATGACAAACAAACAAACAAAAGCAAAAACATAACATCACTGTCAATTTTGTGGCATAATGTTGGTATGGTAAAAGAAAAACACTGGAAATGGTACAAACCCGATTCCAAAAAAGTTGGGACAAAGTACAAATTGTAAATAAAAACGGAATGCAATAATTTACAAATCTCAAAAAC
>JAODOF010000005.1:3222257-3234282 GCA_027576175.1 Sciades proops | reverse complement strand
GACTAGCCCCCCACTGTAACCCTAGCTATGTAATAGGCGAGAGGCCGAGGGCTACGGAAACGGAGATCAGCGCCACCCGATGCGCCACATGGCGCGGGAAGGACTTTAACACTGCAGCCCCGCTATAACGCACTCCTTGAGGGATGGCCGAAAAGTTAGTAATACTGAAATGGACCCACTTGTCACACTAAAACACTCATGTTATATGCCAAATTTTAGTCACATTCTCCTGATCACGAATTTCTCCTTCCGAGTCACTACCGCAGTTCACTGACTGAGTTAAAGGATCACGAATGGAGGCGATGATTGATTTCTTCGTCTGTTAGGGAAATGACGTCGTTGTCAGTGTCCACCCATTGACTTGCTCTGTTTTCTAACATTCAGTTTATTCATGTGGTCCAAATCACCGGTGTCATTTATGTCATTCCATGGGATGGAGTGGGGTTGGGTGGGAGGTATAAAAACGCCGCCGGTACGCTTTAACTAGGTGTTGTGTTTAGCAGTGTTGGCAGTCGTTTCATCCTTTTATCGATCCTTTGATCACCGTTCTCGATAATTGTTAGTGATCGACACCTAAGCAAGGCTCACTAAGCCTTTGTTTTATAGCGTTAATACATATTGTTAACTCGACTTGATTGCTTATTGTTTGTCTTTGGTGGGAAGAGGAATGGCTCAGTGTGTCATGTAAGCAGGTGAATGACGGATGTAATTGCAGGAAGTGTGTTTATTTACAAACAGGCAGGCAAACAGTTCAAAACCGTAAGACAAAGGCAGGGTCGTGAAACAGGTAATGGTCACACGAGGCACAAACAGAATGGTAGAAGCAAAGACAAAAAGCAGAGTCCAAATACACAAAACAAAGTCAAAACCAGAAAGGAAATGCATACATACAAGGCTTGGTAATGTGAGACACTCGGTGCAGCATGTATACGTCACTAAGTCTGTGTGTTTAGAGTCCTTATAAGCGCGCGCTGTGATTGTGCTCTAATCTGGAACAGATGCATAGTAATTAGTCCTAATGATGCTGCAAGTCTCAGTGTGCCTGGATGTGATACAGTGATTGTCACTAAAGGCAGGGTACATGAAATTAGTTCGTTATATGTGAAAGTTTGTAGTAAGAACTCATTATAGCAGGTTACAGTGTGATAACATTAAATATCTTTCAGCTGGAATGCGGATGAACAATCCTTCAATGGTGCCCTCTGGTCCTGGCATGGCTCCACAGGGCATGGTACCTGGCAGTAGTGGACAGATGCACCCAAGGGTACCAAGGCCAGCAACACAATCAGGTGAGAGATTGAAAATTGACTTTTTCCACCTGACTGCAACTGTGGTGTTGAGAAATCTTCATCACAGTGTATTGTTCTCCTTCAGATTCAATGGATCCCATGATGCCTGGACTTGCTTTGCAGCAGCAGCAGCTCCAACACCCCCAGGCTCCCCATGGTCCACCCACCCCTATGGGCCCACAGGGTCATCACATACAGGGCATGCAAGCAAATCGGCAACTCAATCCAGCAGCCCTACAGCAACTACAGCAGCAGCAGCATCAACAGCAGGCTCAGTTAGCCCAGTTAGGTGGTGCTCGAGGCCCATTCAACCCTTCAAACCAGATGCCTGTCCCAGCTGGTTGGAACCAGTTACCTTCTGGTGTTCTCCAGCCACCGCCTGCTCAGGGGCCTATGACTCCAAGTTGGAGAAAAGCTCCTCCACAAGGTCAAATTGGACAGCGTCCTCCTTCTTTGGCATCTGTGCAAACACCAAACCATCCTCCACCACCGTATCCCTTTGGCAGCCAACAGGCTGGGCAAGTTTTTAATCCCATGCAGCAGCAGCAGCCAGCAGGGGCAAACCAGTTTGCAGCCCCTCAGCCCAAAGGTCCCCAAGGAGTTGTGGGACCAAGGGCACCACCTCCATTGCCTCCTGTGTCTGCTTCACAGAGCAACCTCGCTGCCAAGTCCCCTGGATCCTCATCTTCACCATTTCAGCAGGGTTCACCTGGAACCCCACCTATGATTGGTCAAGGTCAGCTAGGTCCACGTCCAACAACTCCCCAGGGGTTCCCGCAGGGAGTTGGGTCCCCAGGCAGGGCTGTGTTAGGGCAGCAGGGTAATGTTCAGCCAGGCTTTATGGGAATGCCTCAGCATGGCCAGGTTCCCCAAGGAGGGATGGGAGGTATGCGTTTTGTTGTTGTATATGAACATGTATAGCATGATTTCTTCCTTTTGTGCTTTCAGCTCTGTGGTGCACATTAAAAATGTATCTTGATCACAGGTATGCCAAAACGAATGCCAATGGGGTTCTCAAATGTAAGTCAGAATTTTGTGCAAGGACAAGTTACCACAAGTGGGGCGGGAACCCCCACAGGTGGTACCCTTCAACTTCAAAGTGGCCAAAACATGTCGCATGCAGGTACAGTCTTTGCGAGACATGTTTATTCTTACATCAAATTGGTTGTTTAATTTTTTAAATGTTTCAACATAAAATTTGTTGTAGGTCCACAGCCTTCAGTTTCAACACCAAACCACATGCAGCCCAGTTCCCTACAACCTGGTGGAATTGGCCATCATGGTGGAATGGCTCCTCAGCCTCCAGCCACCTCTGGTAGTGGGATGGGACAACCTCAGTCAGGTCTACAGACCCAGATGATGGGCATGCAGTCCCAGATTCAAAATCAGTCTGTAGCCTCCTCTCAAGCTCAAATGGTGCAAGGCCAGGCAGGAGGTCAGACTGTCCTATCTCGGCCCATGAATCAAGGACAGCGAGGGATGACCCCTCCTAAACAGTTAATGCCTCCACAGGGACAAGGGATGATGCAGAACCCGGCCCAACTTGGTGGGGGACAGGGACACCAAGCATTACTGATGCAACAGCAACCGCAGCAACAGCACCAACATCAGCAACAAGCTTCACAGCAGCAAAATACTATCATGGAACAGATGGTAGCCAACCAAATGCAAGGTAACAAGCAGGCTTTTGGGCCCAAAGGACAACCAACTGTTATGCCAGGTCCGATGATGCGAGGCCCATCACCTAATTTGCAGGGCAACATGGTGCAGTTTCAGTCACAGCAACAAATGACTCCACAACAGCAAATTGCTCAGTTGCAGCAGCAGCAGCAGCAATTACAACAACAGCAGTTGCAGCAGCAGCAGCAGATTCAGTTACAGCACCAACAGCCACAACAACAGCAATTGCAGCAGCAACAGCTACAACAGCATCAGCAGCAAATGGCACAGTCCCAGCAGATCCCAGTTAATGGTAATCCCAACCAACCATTAGGGATACATGGCCCTCAGCTGCGACTTCCAGGACATTTGGTCCAGCAGCAGCTTCAGCAAAAACAGCAACAGCAGCAACATATGATGCAACAGCTGCAACAACAGCAACTACAGCAGCTTCAGCAGCAGCAGCTTCAGCAGCAACAACAACAGCAGCAGCAGCAACAACAACAACAACAACAGCAGCAGCAGGCTGGCCAGCAACACTCGCACCAGGTTGGAGACAGCACTGGAAGTGCAGGAGATATGAGCCAGCAACAGATGCTTCCTGACATGCAAATGCAACAGCAGCAGCAGGGTATGATGGGAGGTCCACAACACATGCAGGTCGGCAATGGGCATTTTCCTGGTCATGGAATGCCTTTCAATCCTCAGTTTGCTGGCCAGATGCCCATTGGTGGACAAGCAGCTGGGTTTCCAGTGAATAAGGATGTGACGCTGACGAGTCCCTTATTAGTTAACCTGCTTCAAAGTGACATTTCTGCCAGCCAGTTTGGGCCAGGTGGAAAACAGGGAACTGGTGGGGTTGGAGTTAACCAGGCCAAACCAAAAAAGAAGAAACCACCTCGTAAGAAGAAACCCAAAGCAGGCGAGGGGCAGCAATCAGTTGAAGGGCTTGGGTAAGGAAAAAATAGTGTATAAAGTAATGTTATGGGGATTTATATTTTTTTTTTTATTATTAGTTATCAAGGGCTGTGTCAAATGAGCACGTAAATTATGTTTTTCCTTCATGTAGGAGTTTGGATTCAGTTCCACAAGGGTTGGATGAAGCAGAGATGCAAGGTCTAGGTAGCGATCAAGGAGCTGGCACAGATTCTTCCAATTCGAAGCCCCCTGAATTTGCTAATCGGCCAGGTAAGAGATTTTAAAACGTTTTGAAACGCTCCCTTTGACAAGAATATCAAACAAAAAGTGGATTGTGAGTGTTTTGTTTCTATTTTAAATACAAAGTAAGGTCCTCAGGTTGTGGGAAGCTTAGAGTGCAGTGGTACACAAGTGGTTAAGGCATGGGGCTGCTGATCAGAAGGTTGTATGTTTTGGTATATTTTTATTTATATTTTTTCATTTACCAGTAGCTAAATTACTAGTGTTTGCGCAGCTGCAAACTGCTGCATGGAGTACCAGCCCGGGGTGTCAGTAGTGGCGAACCGTGCTCTATTTGTATATTTTTCAGGCCCCAAAAACAATTTGTGCGTGTAAAATATAAAATTTTGTTTGGGTTTTTTTTGGTGGTGTGTGTGTCCTTTGCCAACCACATGCCTGATTTACTTTCTCAGTTGTAAGTCGGTTTGGATAACGGCATCAGTCAAAAGAGGTAAATGTAAACCTAGATTTTCCTCTCAGATGTCCAAGTGGTTAATCATATAAAATGATTTGTGGATTTTTATTTTTTTTTAAACCATGATGACTGCATACAGGCTTGAAACATGTCTACAGTCTGCGATCTTGCCAAGAGTTAGCATGACGGTTGCTATTTGACTATTTAAACAGTTGTAGTACCTTGTTTCCATTTTAG
This sequence comes from Sciades proops, assembly GCA_027576175.1. Classification (NCBI taxonomy): domain Eukaryota; kingdom Metazoa; phylum Chordata; class Actinopteri; order Siluriformes; family Ariidae; genus Sciades; species Sciades proops. The sequence continues at coordinate 3,229,485 of JAODOF010000005.1, read as the reverse complement.
GATTTTCTGGACAATCAGGAGATCAAAGGGTTTTGCAGCAAATGCCAATGCCATTCATGGCCCAGCAGCAGCAGCAACAACAACAGATGCAGCAAATGCAGCAGCAGCAACAGTTACAACAACAGATGCAGCAACAGCAAGAACAGCAGCAGCAACAAATGCAAAAGCAGCAGATGCATATGCAGATTTCAGGTCAACCTGGAACACCTCAAGGGTCACAACAAGGCCAGCATCAAATCCATCCACATCATTTACAGCTTCAACAGCAGCCACCACAGCACATGCAGCAGCAACAGCAACCATTGACCCAACAGCAACAACACATGATGATGCTTAAAATGCAGGAGCAACAAGCAAAAAATCGGCTCCCGCTTCAACAAAGTGGCTATCCCCAAAGAACTCTTGTTAATCCTGGTGATCCTGCACAGAGAATGCCTGTATCCCAACAAGGGAACATGCCTGTAATGATCAATTTACAAGGGCATGGAGGTGTCCCACCCTCTCCAGAGAAAGCCAGAGGCATGCAGCCAGTAGTAAATTCGCAGTTGACTGCTGCAACTAGAAGAATGCCTCATCCAGACATTGGGCAGGGAACCCCAGGAATAGCGCCAGAGGAAGTGTCAGGCACCCCTAACTTGCAGGACAGGACATCAATTGAAATGGTGCCTCAGGCAGGGAATGCCAGTCAACAAAATGTTATTAACCAAGGTCCTAATTCTCATCTGTTGAAGTCTGTGCCTTCATCAGTCCCTCAGCAACCAGGAGCAAGTCCCCAGCAACAGCCCCAGCAAGGACCAATGGCTGGCTCTCACAGTCTTCATTTTCCTGGTGCTCCTTCAACCTCCCAAAGTTCCCGCCCTAAGACGCCAAACCGTGCCAGTCCTAGACCATATCACCATCCTTTAACCCCCACCAACCGTCCACCCAGCACTGAGCCTTCAGAGATAAATCTCTCCCCTGAAAGACTGAATGCATCAATTGCTGGTCTTTTCCCTCCAAAGATTAACATCCCCCTACCACCCCGACAGCCTAATTTAACTCGAGGTTTTGATCAACAAGGTCTAAACCCTACCACTTTGAAAGCTATTGGACAGGCCCCACCAAGCCTTGCATCTCTTACAAACAATAGCACTGCTGGCAATAATCTTGTTCAGCAGGGTTTTCCACAAGCTAGTAATGCTACCAGTACAGGTGCAAAGCAAGAGAAACAGACGGTTGGAGGGCAAACAAAGAGAGCTAGTCCCAGTAACAGTAGACGATCTAGTCCTGCCTCAAATAGAAAAGCAGCCACTCCCAGCCCAGGAAGGCAAAAATGGACTAAGAACCCCTTAACCTCCATACCAAATCATCAACAAATGCCAGGTTCCCAAACTGTAATGGCCAATGCTTCTTCAGTCCTCTCAAATCCCACTGCATCTATATCATCAGTAGGAACTCTAGATTCCCAGCAAAATCTAAACCCTCTGCAAGCACTTCCCAGTAACTCGGATGCAGTAAGAGATAGCCAGGGGCAGGCACCACAGCTAGACCCACGTCAGATTGCGCAAGTAGAAAGAGATCACGCTGCTCTAAGAATGGCAAATCAACGCATTCCATCCCAGGAGCCAAAAATTCAAGAGCCTAATATGCCACCTGAGCAACCATCAGAGGAGATGCGTCAGCCTCAGAATCCAAAACTGCAAGCGCATCGTTCTGATGTTTTAGCATCTTTTAGAGATGCCCCAACGTCCCTTAATCAGTTGCTGGATAATACAGGCCACTCATCCTTGTCCACAAAGCCACTCAAGGTTATTCCTCCAGGAGGTGGAGATCGAGCTCTGGCGGAACAAGAGAGCCAGCGTAACCCCAGTATCCCACAGAGCAGTGATAGTGGGCTGCCTTTGCCCACCAGTGAACTTGAACAAAAATCGAAGGTTGGCTCAATAGTTAGCCCAAATGTGATCCAGACTAGCAGTCCAAACATTCAGTCAACCTCTGGTGTATCCAGTGTTGGCCCAAGTTCAACTTTGCTTACTAGCTCTGCTTCAAATGCTGGCCTACATCCCAACTCTTCCATTAGTCCAAATCCCAGTACTAAACCTATTACAAGTATGTCCCAAACAGTCTTGCATAGACCCACGTCATCAGGGTCTACTCAACCAAATCAAATAACGGTTTTTGTGACCTCCAATCCCATGAGTTCTGCTGCTAGCACAGCATCTGCAGTGCCTCCAGCCATTGTCCCAACTGTGCTTGCAGTACCTACTAAGAACATAAGACCTCAAGAAGTGCACCAGTCTGCTCCTACTCAAAATCATCCTCCACAGTTTATCACACCTGTCATTTTCCAAGTCCCATCTGGCTCTGTACCATCAAGCACCAATGTGGTTTCTCAGCCTGTCACAATGGTTAGGCCCATACAAGTATCTGCCAATATTCAACTCACTCCTGCTCCAATTTCAGGCACAGCATCGACTCTTTCTGCCCCTATGGCAACACATTCCCCTGTTGTAAGCATAGCCACAGGTCAGTCAGCTCGTGCCATGATTGGACAAATCCAAATGCAAGTGTCTGCAAGTCAGACATCCTCTTTAAACACAGTGCACCCTCCTCAGCAAGAGAGCACTTCTGATGCCCTAGTCTCAAGAATAAGTTCTTTAGGGCAATCATCATCATTACAATCTCGCGCATCTCCTGGTGTTCTCCCATCTGTTCAACCTCTGGCATCTCCGCCTGCCTGCTCTAGCCCAGGGACGACTACTGTTGCCCGCAGAAGTCCCCTCTCACAACCATCAACAACTATTGCTAAGAGCACTCCAGTTCACAATGTTCTAAGCAAGACTTCCACCCCACACAGTGGTGACAACCATCAGATTCAACAGCAAACTACAACCCAGTCAGGAAAACCTACAGACACTGCACCATCTCAAGCCCCGCCTCAAGCGGTTCCAAATGCAACACTTTCTAGTTCACTGCCTCCTTCCACGGCAGTCTCCTCTGCACTACCTGCACCTCAGCTGTCAGCACTAGTACCTACGGTTTCTTCTTCGGCTCACGTGCAGATTCCTCCACCAGTTTCCTCTTCCACCCTTACACCCAGTCCTTCAGTGATTACTCCCAGCTCTGCCGTGGTACTTCCTGCCAGTTCTGTTTCCAGTTCCCCACCAGTCACTAGTATGTCTGCACCATCTGTTCCACCTCCTGCTTCTGTCCCACCAGTGACTCCTGCACCAACCACTGGTCCTACAACTGGGTCATCTCCACTCCTCCCAGCTGTCGAACCACAGCCTTCCACATTAATAGAGACAAGCTTGCCTGAGCCAGCAAACACCACGGCGCCTGTTGAAGATACTCCAAGTCTCCAAGGTATTGACTTTTTTTTACCAGGAATGACTTTGGTATTGCAGGTTGTTGTCATTGTTAGCAAGTGGGCATTATTGCCCAAAGCCATTAGAAGTGTTTTTCAACCCTGGTACAGTGCTCAAGACTAATTATTGAATGTTATGTCAATACAGCTCAGCCTGCACAGGAACAACAGCAAACTGGTAAACACCATGTCTTTTATTTCTCATAGCAGTATTTGCTTACAAATTTCAGAATAGTAAAACGTCTCTCTCACGTGTATCCAAGACGAATCAAGCAACAAAAAAGTCCTCTGTTGTATTTATAGACCTGCTGAACTTTAGCAGATATGTATACCTGTATTTTGACTCCCCTTCTTGAATAAAAATGTCAGATGAGAAAATCAACACATCAATCTAGAGTGATTGACGGTCCGTAGGTGGCTTGAACTCTCCAGTATTAAGTGACGCCCACTGGAAGCCCTGCCCACTTCCTCCTATTTCCCTTTATTTTCCCACATGAAAGATGCACTGATTCTCATTTCTTTTAGTTAAGATGTAAAAGTTCCTAGTGCCTACATTTTAACTCAAACAGTGGCAGCTCTCCCCCCTGGGCCCCTGCTGGTAACTGTAAAACCCTGTATATATGCGCACTCCGTTTTCGATCCAAGAGAAGATCCCCCTTCAGCAGAACAATGCATTATTCCAGTTTGTGATTGGCAGGTGTTTATCTCAAGCTCTCTCTCAACACAAGATGGTAATCCATGTTTGTTTGGGTTTTTTTTGTTTGCAAGGAGAGACAGCGCCTTCTGTGGTGGAACAGGGGTAAGACAAACTCTAACACAGTTACCTTTTCATTCTCGTTTCATTGTCAGTTTCTCTTTTTATGTGTAATATCTAAACATCTGTTTTTTTTTATGGTTCTTAATTATGAGCGTCATTTACTTTTGTAAAATATTTATGTTGAATGAACAAAGTTGTGCTCACTTTGGTTTTCGTAGTAATATATGAATTGTTTTCCTGGGAATCACTAACTTTGGTGTCACAATCATTAAAATCATTAATTGACCAAATCACTCAACTCAAATTTGGGGATTACGGGTGTTAAAAAAAATGTTGAGCAACAAGGCAGTTTACCGCTGTTTTTCCACTTCTATAACAGATGGGCAAAGAAAAGAAAGACGCCCATCGACTTAGCCCAAAGGTATGTATATACCGAACCTGAAGATCCCCTGCACAGGTGTGTGCACAGGGCAGCGCCACCAGTTTAGTAAATGTGGTTGTGAAGAGGACAGATGTTATCTGTGGTAGATGAGGAAAAACAGCAATTCTTTAATTGTAAAGAGGCTCCGATGGGGCCTGTAGGATCACTAATAATGATGATGTTGGAACTTGACTGTGATACCTAAGTGAGACATGGAGTACACTGCACAGACATTATCAATGCATACTGTGTATATTATTTTTATTTTTTTAAATATGTTGTTGCTGTGACCCCACTACTGTCCTGTGCTTTATAGGGAGGTAAGAGGCCACACGGAAAAGGCAAAAGGGCCCAGCCGGAGGAGCTCTCGGGCTGAGAAGGACACTGAAGAGGAAGTGCCTGACAGCGGACAGAGAAAGAGGGCAGCCAGACCAGGGTCGGCCTCTTCCAACCCAGGGAAAGCTGCAGGTAAGGATTTGTACATCACAACCTTGCTATAACTCCGAACTAAGTTCGTGTCCCCGCCTTTAATGATCGAGTCAGAGTCTTCAAAAAAAAACAAATAAAAAGATTACCGAGCCATGTGTTCCTTTTCACCCAGAGACAAACCAAACAATAAGTAATCAAGTCCTCAGTCAAGTTAACGATACGTGTGAACACCATAAAACAAAGGCTTAACGAGTTTCGCTTAGGTGTCGATCAGTAACAGTTATGAGATAAAAGCAGTTTTACTAGAATCTTTACTCCATAAGCATTGTTGTCATGGCTACTTGTAAATGTAAGATACTCCTCCATCTGTCAGAAAATGCAGGTGATAGACTGATGTAATCGCTGGAAGAGTTATTTCAAAACACCCTGGCAAACAGATCCACATCAGTAATCAAATATCAGTCGGGCAATGGTCAAGTGAGGCACAGACAGGATATCAAAGGCGGAAATAAAGAGCATAATACGAAATGGAAACAAACCAGAATCTCGACACAGTGGTACAAAAGGATTGGTAACGTGAGACACAAGGTATAGCGTGTATACTTCAAAGTCTGTGTGTTACTGAGAGTCCTTCTCAGCACATGCTGCGATTGCACTCTAATCCAGAACAGGTGCATGGTAATTAGTCTTAATGGCCCTCTGCGTGTGTGTGTATGCGCGAGTAGCAGTTCGAGGCGTGCCACTGCGCACGGATGTGATGTGTCTCACATTACCAAGCCTTTGTATCTGTGTGTTGCTTTTACTGGTTTTGACTATTTTGGACTTTACCTCTGATGTTCTGTTTGTGCCTCGTGTGACCATTGTCTGTTCCACAACCCTTACGTTTTTGAACCGTTTGCCTGCCTGTTTGTAAATAAATACATTTCCTGCAATTACATCCGTCATTCGCCTGCTTACATGACACTCGTAAACATAAGATGCTCTCCGTCAGAGACAAACTTCATATCCTGGAGCGTCTAAAGCGCGGTGAGAAAGTGACGAATTTGTCTAAAGAATATGGTATCCCGAAAAGTCTGATTTAAACTTTTAAAGAGAAAGCGCTTCGAGACTTTGTCCATGACAGGCTGAAAAGAAAGAAGATGCAGCAAGCAAACGACGGCGAGTATGACCTTTATTTCTTTTACCTCATAAATACGAAAGTGAATTCAGTGTAAATATAAATTAAACACAGTTGGTTTTGTTTTATGTAAGAGTGAACGTTTGGCGTGACGAGTGGCTCCGTTTCAGTATTACGAACTATTTGGACGTCCTCCAAGGAGTTTGTTATATCGGCGTTGCGATGTAGTATTACACCACAGAGCTTTTGATTTACGGATTCTGATTGGTTGAGAAGGTTTTGATTTTAATTTTTAGCTCATCCGGCCTGGCCTACGGCTGGATGACCACTCTTGCGCGATCACGCGTCGTCTGTCCGTCGTCATCCATTCGCAATTTACAAAAATCGCTGCTACTCCTACAGGATTGATGGGATTTCGATCAAATTCGCACGCAGTGTTCCCCAGGTGGGTGTGCATAAAATTTGTCAAGATGGTGGCGCCACCTGTCATTTACGATTTTACGGGCGTCTGAAATTTTTGGGTGACTTGTCACATTAAACGCTAGTCTTTGTAAATTGCTAGGACGTTTTCACTGAAACTCACCCAGGAGACTCTAAAGACGTATTCCAACAAGAATTGTTCACCAGGTGGCGCCACCTGCCATGGATGCAGCGACGCAGGGGTCGTATGCAATTTCACAAAAATCGCTACTCCTCCTACAGGAACGATCGGATTTCAAACTCACACACAACAACAGTGGCCGGTTTGAGCTCCAGCCTCACTGAGGCTATTTTTATTCTGACTGTAGCGCAAGTGCAGATCACGGCTTTATATCAGATTCTATAAATCATTGTTATGGTGAAGTTTCTGAAGAAATGTGTTTAAAGTGCATATTCTGGACCAATTTCGTTTTTTTATATATATATACTCATCCAGAAGGGTAGTTTTGCACAAGGCCATCTGTCTACAGCAGAAAAAAATAAAAATAAAACGCGTCTGGAAAAATCCCAAGGGAGTCTGGAGCCAGATTCGTGACATCACCTGCGGAAGCGCCAGCAGGCTGCGCGAGCTTTGCACGGTTTCAGTGCACAGCCTGTGTAGACCAAGCGCTCCCGTTTCTCTCTCATTGTCCGGTCTTTTGGGAAACGATGAGTACTAATCCCATCAAGATTGGTGTT
>JAODOF010000005.1:3191282-3209249 GCA_027576175.1 Sciades proops | reverse complement strand
CTGATGAGCATCAACAACGCTTTTTCTGAGGTCCTCAGAAATCTCCTTTGTTCGTGCCATGATACACTTCCACAAACGTGTTGTGAAGCTCAGACTTTGATCGATCCCTGTTCTTTAAATAAAACAGGGTGCCCACTCACACCTGATGTCAATCAATGGGATGACAAACACCTGACTCTAATTTCACCTTCAAATTAACTGCTAGTCCTAGAGGTTCACATACTTTCGCCACACAGATATGTAGTAATGGATCATTTTCCTCAATAAATAAATGACAAAGTATAATACCTTTTTGTCTCATTTGTTTAACTGGGTTCTCTTTATCTACTTTTAGGACATGTGTGAAAATCTGATGTTTTGGGTCATTTATGCAGAAATAGAAAATTCTAAAGGGTTCACAAACTTTCAAGCACCACTGTATAGAGCGTTGGAATGGTTTCCAGCTCCGTATGGGGCATTTATGGAGATTACAAAATAAGGTGTATAAATAACTATCGGTAGTAATCAAAGTAGGCATTTGGCTAGTTGAACATGGAGCTATCTACGTACAGTAAACATCATAAATAATGAGGCAAAGTGGCAATTGTGTGTTTTAGGGGTAAATGCTTGTTTTGGTGCAAAAATACTAAAGGGTTGTTTAAAACAATGTTAATTTAACATTTAAAAAAAACTTGAAGTGTAAGTTTTAAAGAAGTAATGTATTCTTACCAGATGAGGGTCAGTATCAACTGCTTGTGTTCAATACAAGCTTGGAAGCCATGGCCTAATGGTTAGAGAAGCAGAGGACCAAAATATCTGAAGCTTCAGTTACCCAGGTCCTTGTAAACTGTAGGTGCTAAAGAAGGCAACTGGACTTGTTTTTGAAATCCTTGAAGATGTTTCACCTCTCATTTGAAAGGCTTCAGTTCTGTCTGACTAGTGCATTGCAAAAAACTGAATTTGAGGAGAGAATTCCTTAATTATCTTGCTGCGTGGACAGAATTTTACTTAAGCCAATCTGTCCATGCAGCAAGACGATTTGAGGAGAAAATTCCTTAATTCAGTTTTTTGCAGTGTGAGGAGTTCCAGGTATTTTATCCTCTAGTGGATCAAAAGCAACCCTAAGGAGACTTGTTGAGGTCACATGGGTCGTTGACCCTCTGTCATCCTGGAGGTCTGATGTGAATGGGGTTTGCAGCATCAAGGGTCTGCACATGGCTCAACACAGGAGAGCCAGTTCCTCAGGCCAGGACTCTGCAATCTATCTTCATCTCAATAAAAAGGGACACTCGTTTCAGGACTGTCCATCCATTATCTGTAGCTGCTTATCCTGTACAGGGTTGCAGGCAAGCTGGAGCCTATCCCAGCTGACTATAGGCGAGAGGCGGGGTACACTTTGGACAAGTCGCCAGGTCATTGCAGGGCTGACGCATGGAGACAACAAACAACCGTTCGCACCTACAGTCAATTTGGAGCCACCAATTTGCCTAACCTTTGTCTATGGACTGTGGGGGGGGAACCAGATCACCTGGAGGAAACCCATGTAAACTCCACGCAGGTCCTTATTGACTGCTGGGCTCAAACCCAGGACCTTCTTGCTGTGAGATGACTGCTAATCACTACACCACCATTCATTTCAGGATTGCAATGTACATATTCTAGCCAGAGAAGATTGATGGTTTGAAAGGGTAAAAGAAGCCATCTTTGTCAACCTGGAACAACCATCACTGAGCAGAGGAGGTGGTCTGGGACACCACTTCTTTGGCACACTTCCCAGAAAACTGAATACACATCCACACCAAGACTAGGCTGACCTTCAATGACTCGCATGATGGCAGAGAAGGCTAATGACCCACAGATCATCCTAATGACCCTCGAGTCTGCTAACACCATTCACACGTGGCCCCTAGTGACCTCAACCTACAGTATGACAGAGGGTCAACAACCCATGTGACTCTCCTTAGGGTTGTTTTTGATCCACTGGAGGATAAATACCTGGAACTCCCCACTTTTCTCAGAAAGCTGAAGAAGCCTTTTGGATGAGGGGTGAAATGTCTTCAAGGACCTCAATCAAGTCCAGTTGCCCTTAGCAGCACCTACAGTTCAGAAGACCAAAAGGTCATTGGTTTGAATCCCTGGAACACCAGGAAGGGCTGAAGTGCCTTTGAGCAAGGCACTGGTTTTTACAGGCACCTGCTACATGTTTGTAACATCACTGATGCTTGAGGTTTTGGTGTTGTCCCAGCTCGAGTAATTTTAAGTGAACTACCTTCTAAACTTAAGTCCCCCTGGGAACATTAATTCATAGCTTTTAATAAAATCTATTAACCTGGGCCTGAAGGTTGGCAAAGTGACCCTTTGGGCCCAAGGCTGCTGGTTCGATTCCTTAGGACCAATAGGAAAAATGTGAGGTGAGTATAGTTGTATTATAACTCCTTCCCCCCCCACCATGACTACTTCTTAGATTGCTTAAGATGTCACTTAGTCTCCATCACTAAAGAATGCCAATAAAGGGTCATAAAGCTACTGGCATATTTAGTGACTTTTTTTTAAAGTTCAGAAAAGGGATTTTTACACCTACTAAATCTAAGGTTCCTTAAGACCAGCCCTTAGCACAGCAGTTCACAAATTTGGCAGAAAATTACTTTTCTGCCACTTTTTAGGGTGGGTATCTTTTTTTTTTTTTGAGAGATACGCATCCTGCTATAAATTTAGTCTGATCTACTTTCCTTTTTGCATCACTACCCATATGCCTTCCCCTAAAATCACTGAAATAGGATTTTTACTTATGAGAGCACTTAATTAACAAGACTTGCGTTTTGTTCATGGTAGCCTATTGCATCTGTCATATGAACTTAAATTATCATTTTGTACATTATAAAACTTTATCTTTTATGTACAGGTGTTGGAGAACGGGTATAGAGAGCGAGAAGCTGACCCTCATAAAGCACTCATGATGGAGGTTCTACAATCAGGACGTAAAAAACTGCGCCCGGTCAGTTTTTCTTTCTTTGTCATTACAAGCTCAGCTCTAAAGTAATAAGTTCCTATTTTATCCAGAAGACACAAATTAATTGGCAGTTCTGGAATTTTGAACTTCCAACCTTCTGTTCAGTCTGTGTTGAGCTCTGTTTATTCTGGATGGACCTCCATCTGGTGGAAGAGATTTTGATTTGCTCTTGGTTCACAGGTCTCTGAGAGAGAACTTAAACCGAGAGTCCAGAACCTGCAGCCCGAGGTCAGTCTACATGAACAGCTGATGCAGGAAATCCGCTCCACTGATCCAGGGAAGCTCCTGTCCTCGAGTCAAAGGAGACGGCCATGCAAAGGTCCAGCTGTTGGTGTTTTTGTAGCTGTGCCTCATGCTGCATTTTGACCTAAAATTCATAACTCTCTAATCTCCGATTAGGAAAATCTCAACTTGGAATTCCTAGTAGGAACTTAAGATGGTCTTTTCAGCAAGTGACCTCAAATTAACATGGCTGCTTTGAGCAGGAACAGTGAGCTTGGTAGCATTTTGTAAAATTATGCTGTATTTCTAAAGTGTTGGCTTTAGATCAATCAACATGAAGGTTCACTTGTTAAATCTGACACTGGCTAGAGTTCACGGTTTTGTTTTGAGGTGAAGGACGTACCTCATCAGTTTGTTGACTTAAAATGGAGTCCATCCATGTCTCATACTCTTTGTAGCTCAAATGCATGGATGCCTAAAAATGTTGTAATTCAGAACTACTCCTTTCCGCTTCGGAGTTGAGCGTAACGTAGATTATTGACTCCAGTAAACACTCCTTTTTTTTGACCATCCTGGTGTTCCTTTAAAAGGTATATTGAATAGTTAGAATGCAGTGCATTATGGGTAATTCATGCAGGATCTTGATTACAGAATAAGTTGGGGTGTTTTTTTTAATAGATGTGCCAGAGTGTTGTCAAGACGACTTAAACCGAGACCAGAGTGTATTGAGGGGGTTTGGTATCAAGTTGAGATGGAGTCAGGACCAGGCCAGTGTGTATAAAGTGGGGTAGGGGTGATGGGCTCACAAAAATTTCAAACTAGCAGTGAGCCATGTTAGTGGTTGCATTTGAAGCAGGAAGTTTTACAGCTGATCACAGTAAATGTTAACAAATGAATCTGACAATACACAGGCAATCGTCACAGTTGTGGTCTTGACCGATCTTGAAATAAAATCCCAAGTCCTCTAAGGTTGAGAAGGTGGAGTGAAAATGTGGTTGACTTTGAGACTGAGACCTTCAAAAAGCGGTCTTGAGACTGATCTCAAACGTTCCAGCTTGTTGGGAATGTAATGCATCCTGTTGCTTTTGGGGTGTTCAAATATTTTTTTTTTTTTTTTAAACATTCACAAGACCTGAAGAGTTCTTAAATGAGATGAGTGTGGTTTCATTTCTTCCCCCACCAATTGGATCTGTAGAAACTGTAATCACATCTCCGTCTCTCTTGGTGGATGATCGTGCATCACCTGTGAAATCCCTGATGTCCTTCTCTGAAGATTCAAAGGAAGACTCGTTCTCCTTTCTGGATGCAGCTCACAGCTCTGGCCAAGAGGGGGCACCATGCCGAGTAAGAGCAGAACACAGCTTTTTATTTACTTATTTCTAATTTATTACCATTGCTGTAACCCTGTGGATTTTGTTTTAATTAGGAAAGGACATGTAAAGATGGCTCTTCATCTCCACAAGAGGATGGTTATGCAGGTAAAACACAGTTCAATTTTGGATCAACTTCAAATTTCCTTTAGCACTTAAAGTGGGTGGAGCTATGTTAAAATGTTAATGATGAGATGGAAGTAAATGAGTTCTAACAAAAGACATGGATACAGAATAACTGGGCTTATTGTATTTCAAACACAATCTTCAAATCAAGCTGCCATTTTTATGACTAATCATGAAAACACAACCTGGATTATTGGGATCATTTGTTGGACCTAACCATGGAAGCGTACTGAACATTCAGAGGTAGCTGGGTTAAGCCCCGCCCAGCCCATGTTTGAACAAAGTACAAATTGCACAAAAGGGCCAATAACAGAACTGAGTTGGGGGGAGTTTAAACACTGTGATCTAATAGTATTATAAACTTGAATTGGGGGGGGATCATGAATGAACTTGCCAATCTGGTGGGCTGTCTTTTTGGGTCCTATGTTTTTAATGATGCCTTGAGATATAATGTGCTTCTCATCGCTAATGATTTCATTGTCAAGCTGTTCATGCATGTTAGCTTTTAGCATAGCATCACCCAATAACATGATCTATTAAGAGCTTGAGTTTATACCCCTGTTCTGGGGGGGGGCATACCGGTTTACCTCCTGTCTATCTGTTCGAAGCAGTTTTTCTCAGGAACCACAAACCATAGCCGCTTGGGGTTCTATACAGTGTATACCGTTTTCAGGTCTGTCGCACATCAAGCGAGCAAGTGCTATAAAGATGTCCTGAAGGCCTACAACATCGATCCTTCATCTTGGGAGAGGAAGGCCCAAGACCGTGCCCAGTGGCATAAGATCTGCCAAGATGGCTGCAAAACCTTTGAAGAAAAGCAGACTGCCAGGCTGATGGAGAAACGCCTGCGAAGGCCTCATGCTGCCGCTGCCCCTCAACCAATCACCCTCACACAGTCACATCATCTGCGATAACTGACTGCCAATGCGTGTGCGCTTCATGCATTGGACTCCTCAGACATTGCAGGCATAGTCACTAAATGACTGGGAGAATGAGATTCGTCATCTGTGACGACTCAATTCTCCGCCACTGACCGAATGTAGTTATGAAACTTGTAGGGTGGATTTTGAAGCCATTTCAAGAAGCAAAATGCTTTTTCAAAATGAGTTTACCGAGTTGCTATTTGAAATCCCTGGGGAGAACACTGCTCTTATTTGTTTCAGGGTTAATAATTTGTTCAAGTAAACATCCATAAGCAGTGTCCTATTCCTTCGATTGCTCGTGTTCTGATGTAAGCGAGAGCAGGGGGATACGTACTGCAAGTGAGCAGGCGCTCACAGTTGATCTTATTTTCCCTTCACCTTGATTTTTCATTAAAGAAAAATGTAAAGGCATTTTTAAACCTTGTCCATGTCTCTCTGGTCATGTACACTGCTTCTTGAAGGGGTTCCTTACAGGGTTCTTTCTGATTGGGGAAATCTCTTGTACACGCGTCTTCATTACAAGGCAGGGCAACGCACTAGGGGAAACCTGACCCCGCTCTGCCCTCTTCTACATGCATGAGTGTACAGACGCCAATAATTGGCTAGTGTTGCTGTGATTGACTGGGAGCATGGTCAATTCTGCTCTCTTGGCTCGCAGCAGTAGTTGCCTTTTGTGTCATGATCTCAAAGGCTTTTCTGTTGACTCCCTTGGGAGTCTGTTCCGAACTTAAGTTGTAATGCCATTTCTCACCTGGGGATGTGTGAAGTGGATGGGTGGGGGAACAAGAATGCCTCCATGAGCGTGTTTTGCTTATTCTGAGCGTGCACACCTGCATGTTTACAGGCCTCAATGGTTGAGCTTATGTAATGTGTTGTCCATATTTCATGAAAATCTCTTCTTGCTCAATTCACGGTTCTTGATTCTTTCTGGCGTGAAGGTAGGGCTTAGGGTGCATATAACTTCTTCTATCCAGATTTGCTTCATTACAATTAATGAAGTTATGGACTAATTAAGCCTTAATGAGCAGTTCAACACACTGCTGCTTCTCAGTCAGTTCCTCGCCATTTTTGGATTCTTTTTGGCCAATGGGTCAATATAAAAATGAATGAGAGCTTGCAACATTTATTGCGTGATGTGGCCCACTTTAGATCGCTCCTTCTGGAATAGATGGGGCCAGCATGAGCTATGCCGTCACTGACGTTCTTGTCAGTTGTGTTCTAATGTAGTGACCTTTTTAAAAAAAGCAACATTTTGGGCTGAAATTGCAGAACCGCGGACAAGAACAAGTAGTGTTGGCAACAAGCTAGCTTGCTAATGTTGATGACCTTCTCAAAATGGTGATTAGTATGGTCAGAGTTTAGTTAACTGAACTAAAGACAATACTGCTATAAACTCCTGTACAAATAGAGAATTTTACTGTTCTGTGCAAGCGGCCATGTTGAGTTGAAGTTTCAGGACGAGAGGCCATTTTGTCGGTTGTGCGTGGAGAACCGGTATCCTAGTTAAACGTAACACTAGTTGTCAAACAAAGCTTGCGTGTCTCTTCACACCCAGCCATGTTGGCGTGATCTTCCACAGGTTCATTTATGAAGAATCTGAGCTTCACTCCTGGTCTCTCCTCCACACCCTTGAGTCTGTCTGAAGGCTGCAGGCTTTCCCGAGGAAAACGGCGCGCACAATCGTTGCCCAGCAATCTGGAGGTCTTCCAGCTTGTAAGTGAAGAACGTGCATGCACTGTACTGTCTTAAACTGTCTCGGTGTTCATCTTGAATGTGTCTTTGGAAGGCACTGAGGAACAAAGTTTCTGTTCCCACAACCATCACTGATGTCATCAAAGAACACTACAGGAAGGAGGGGAAGTCGTCATGCGACGCGTACGGGAACTGGCGGGTGAGTCAGGGCGGGGTGGGTGTCAGGATTTCAGATCAGGAGATGGTCAGTGTTTGGACTTCTTACAGACAGAACACTTAAAATCCCATCAACTTAAGTTCTGATTTGGAAAAAGTGTAAACAAATGACTTGTTCTTATTTCAGGTTTGGCTCCTGGACGTGTTCAAGCACAAGTCTTTTGACATGTAAAGATTTTGAAATCCAAACATGCTACGTTAATAAATTGCACAATGTCAGGAAATGCTGAAAGTGGATTTTGGTGATATCTACTCGTGAACACAGACCCATTTTTCCAGCGTGGCTGTTAGTGATGGGAATTCCGACTCTCTTTAGTGAGTTGTTTGATTTGGCTCACTGATACGAGTCGACTCTCTCTCCACTCCTAAACGGCTCGATGGCCTTTTTTTAAATTGTGAAATTAGCCAGACTATAAACAAAACACTGAGTCAAATACTACTACTCATTAATGAGTTCCAGACTACAAAGTTTTAGAATTATCACATGGATCTGGGGCATCTCATTTAGGTATTTGTCAGTTTTAATTATTTATGAAGCAACTATAGTACCTTGTTTAGAAATGGTCTTGCCATGAAATGGCCTTGGGTGGTGATGTGGCATTCAAATAATCAGTTTCCAGAGATGCATTTTTGATTGCTTTCATGGAATTTTTGCACAACTTGAGTAACTCCCAGCTCTCTGGAAATACGAGTCAACTCTGAACGTTTATTTTTAAATGTTCAGTACACAATACTATTTGGAAAGGTATTCAGAATACGCCTGGGGAGGATCCTTTGAGTGCTGCTTGAATATTTGCATTGTGCACTCCGGGGCATGGAATAGCAACTCCAACTTTTTGGTTTGTGGAAATTTCCTTCTGTTCCTTGATGCAGGGTTTATGAAATGTGGGCTCGGTGTTGACCTTCGAAACATTGTAGAAAGCTAAACTTTTTTTTTTTTTTTTTTCTCCCCAGAAAAGTGTCATCAAATGCTTTGTTAAAAAAAAAAAAATGGCTGCCTAATTGCAGCTCTGGGAACACCATGCTGATTGGAAGGGTCCCAAGTTGCCGGGGGTCCTGATGTTGGGGGGGGCCCTCATATTAAGTGAACATTGCTATGTAGATCTGGGGATATGAAAATGACCCTGCAGTCATGTTCGTGAGCAAATATGAGAAACATGAATACCTTCAATCAAATTTTCAGTGGTGGTATTTTAATTTTGTCACTCCATCTCGATAAGATGGAAGTTTTAATGCTGAACAATGGCAGATATTTGGCCAGTTCCAGATTGTGTTCTCCTAGAAAGAGACCTGAAGGTGCTCAATGGAACATATTTATTTGCAACACTGCTATTGCGAAACAAGTGGCTTTTTTTTAATTCATTTTCCTCCCTCTACAGATTTGTTCTTGTTGTGCAAAGAGAAGCCTGTATTTCACCTGGCACAACTTCTGTTCTCTGTGTAGTAGGTATGATTTTTGATCTTCCTGTGCCTGATTTCAACACATCCTGGTAGACTGGGTGGGGTTTTAATGATCTCCTCTTATGGTTTGTTGACAGGGTTGTGTGTCCAGAGTGTTGTTTAGAGGTAGGTTTTTTTTTTTTTGGGGGGGGGGGAGCTTGCATGAAGAAAAAAAATGTATACAATTTGGATGATTTTTCTCACTTTACCCCAAATGTACTCAGTCAGCCAAGACATGTGGTGTTTACCACTTGCTTCTTTAGTTTTGGAGGCTGATGTGGCTAGCATGAGTGTAAAGTAATGAATTGCAATTTCTCTAGTTGAGGTTTTCCTCCAGAGTTTGACTCTTTAGTTTGGTCATGGTCTTCCACCGCTTCTTGACTGGCAACGGTAGAACTGGCACCAACTCTTAATCATGGAGGTCATTGGGTGAGACATGGTGCCCAACTTGAGCAATGCAACTTTTAACTCCTGCAAGAAATTCTTGGAAATGTAAATGGGTTTGGGGTTTATGCTAACTTGGTTAGCTGGCTAGCCATGGGATGGGTGTTTTTAAGGAAGAAAAACCTTCACAGCTGAATATTCATGACTTGAACATTTCTAAACCACTCTTGCTGAAGTAACTTTTAGGACTTTTCCTCAACTTGCAAGACTTGACAGTGGAGAAAGAGAACCATGGCTGCTTCCATATTCATTTGTTAGCAACAAACTAGCCAGCTAAATGTAATGATTTGGAGTTTCCTTCTTGAAATGAACTATAGTCAGCATTCTAGATTTAAGAAGTGACTATCTGTATGTTGAAGGCTCTGAAGCTAATTGTTTTATCTACAGTAGAACTCCTTTAAAGGTACTTTGATGCTGTGAGCAGCCATGTTAATTTGATGTCCCGTGACAAAGGTGTCCTGAAGTTTGAGTTCCAAGTTAAGGGGATGTCTTCTGCTTTTTCCATTTCTGAGTTTGGAATTTATACTTCATGAGACAGTGGGACTTGCTATTTTCTTGAAAAAAAAAAAAAACTTGCCACATGATGGCGCCGAACTTTTCCAACACTGGTGGCCATCTTGGATAAATGAGCTCCACCTTCTGAATCTTGACCCTGGATGGTAATAAAGTTCCACACTGAACTTCAGTGTGCAAAAACAAACCACTGCATTTTGGATCAAGTTATCCAACCTGAAATTTAACTCTTACAGCTTGATGGTTTTCTGGAAAAGGTTTTCACTGAGCTGGACCTTCAGTACTCATTGGCCACGTTAGCCTCATGGCTCCAGTCCAAACCTAAAGAACTGAATGACACCATGGCTGTCTTGGCTGCTAGATGACACTTGCATAAAATTTTATTTATTTATTTTCCCCTCCCTCTCTCCCTTGTGTAAATGTATATCCTCTGATTTTGGCTGGACGTTTATGGGAACTTGTATTGCGTCAAAAGCTGCGTCTACCCTTTAAATGGTGCATCAACCTTCCCATAAGCTTCTTTAAGAAGATCGTGTTGATAAAGGAATCTGAGGAAAGTCAGATGCACTTCTGGAATGAGCGATGGTCTTGGGATCCGTCCCGGTGAGTAAGTATTAAATCTTCCTTACACTGCAAACAAGAATTTCAGCACTTTCTTGTCTTTTGAGGTTTCTTATGAGGATGCACCAGTTTTGAATCTCATTAATGGATGAATTGAATTGCTTCTGTTTGTGTACCTGATAAACTGGTGACTTGGTGTAGATCAAAATCAATTTGGCATGTTGACTTTGCAAACATTTGGCTTTAACCACACCAGAGTTGTTGGGGGGGGGGTGTTTGGGGTGTTTTTTTTTTTTTAAAAGCAAGTGATGAATGAAACGTAAATCTTTTTGGTGTTTAGGGTTCCTTTGGTTCTGGCATCATCTCACGTCTCCGGTTCTGTCGCTCCTCACATTCTGGCTATGAGAGACTGGCATAATCAGGACCTGTGTGTTGGATGTCAGAGACTTCTTCTGGAGGCATGTGACTCGCCAGCACCACCTTCCATGATTAAAGCTCCTCAAGAGATATAAATGATGTCTTTTTCTTTCTTCGCCACTGTTTTGGTTCTTCTGGTCTTTTGTCAATTAACAATTTTGCAAACGCAGGACACTGCGTTATGTCTGTTAGCTGTTGTGGGGGTTTTTTATTTTTGTTTCCCCCTTTCCACGTCATCCATTAGTGCTTTTTAAGCCCTATTCAACATTGTTCCTTTAACCACCGGTCACTGTAGCGGTGTCTCTTGTTGCCGTTTATTTTTCTTGTTCTGGTCTGTTAAAGCACGGTGGCATTCCATGTTAAGTGTCCTCGTTGTACAGAATATTTAACCTTTTTTATAGCACTTTTTAAATATCCGAATTGAAATAAATCCTTTTTCATGACTTGTTCTCTTGCTGAAGTTCTGATCATGTTTTGGTAAAAACGATCAAGTGTAAGGCTACAGTCATACTCCAGCTCATGATGCTTTTGTGACGGGTTATTGATGAAAATGAGGCGTTTGGTGATGCTTCCCCAAGCTTGGGGAAAATATTCCCAATTCCTTCTGAGTATTCGCTACCTAGTTTGCTGACAAACCTCTCTACCAAATAAACTTTTTGGCCACTTGCAAGGCTGAGACGCACCCAAAGCTTGGAGAATATTCATTGTATATCACACGATTGGTGGCAGTGTGACCAATTTTTCAAGTATTTACAAACCCATCGCGAGCTGTAGTGTGACCACGGCCTAACCAATCTTAATTCACATGTGTATTCAATTATACTAACCCCATTTTTCCAGGAGTTTGTTTTCCAAAATGCAGTAAAAACACAAATCTGGTTTTTAACTCTTTGAACTTTTTTTTTTTTTTTAAACTAACCAGTCCAATGAAGATTTTCAATCGTTTTACTGACCAACTGAATTGTATTTTGTAAATATAAATGGTCAGAGTTTGATGTCTGCAACACTCAAAGTTGGGACGGTGGCATTATTCCCATTGTATTACATCACCACCCTTCCTTTTAATAATGCTCTCTGTATGGGATCTGAGGATACTAATTGTTTGTAGTTTTGCAATTGGAAATTTTGTATCCATTCTTGCTTGATACAAGACTTGACCGACTACTGAGCAGTTCATCGGCGTTATCTGAGATTCCTCAGAGTGCATGTGCTTAACTGGCCTGCTGCCACTCCAAATCCATCTTCTATTGAGAATGTAGCCTCTTCATGATGCACCATATCTTCTCAATAAAAGATGGATTTGGAGTGGCAGCAGGCCAGTTAAGCACATGCACTCTGAGGAGAATCGGATAACGGTGACGACGGACTACGGAGCAGCTCAAGTCTTGTATCAAGCAAGAATAGATACAATTTCCAATTGCAAAACTACAGCAGTTAGTATCCTCAGATCCCATAGAGTGTTATTAAAAGGAAGTGATGTAATACAATGGGAATAATGCTGCTGTCCCAACTATTTTGAGTGTTGCAGGCATCAAATTCAAATTTTTTTTTTTTTTTTTGGTAAATCTAGATAAAAGGTTAAGTTAGTCAGTGAAACTACTGAATCTTGGCTTTTGTTAGTTAAATAAAGCTTCATGTGAATTAACAAATTGCACGTTTGTTTGTCTCCTTTGAAAATATCCCAAGTTTTCTGGAAATAGGGTTTGTAAAAATACTAGCGTTTGGAAGTCATTTTGGATCCATCCACATTATTCAGTGATCCCATACGGATATCCTGATGGAATTTCCATGGGGTCTCTGTAATCAAGAAAGGATGAACTAAACATTAACGTACTTGAATGTTGGAACATTTTTATGGATGTGGCCATCTTGGGAGGGGGTATGGGTCTCCTAGATTGTGTCAAGTCACTAATTTGCTACTTAACACTTGGAACCATGAGCGGCTGTTTAGTAGTTCATCTGAGTGAGCGTTTCAAGGTTTTATGGCAACATTTTCTCAACTCAGAACTTGGTACCCACTTGTTAGGGTGGGGGGTTTATTTGGAGGTTCCTTGGAGTTCTACTTGTAATCATAAGGGTTTCCCCAAGAGGGACAACCAAAACCTTTTTAAAAATTCTCTGAACAGTCCTCTTCTCAAGGGTTTTTTTTTTTTTTTGGACATAAACACTATTGTAGAGTTCTTGTATATGACCTTTTAAGGGTTTTCTAAGAAGGACAAATAAATGACCATTGGAGAACCTTTATGTACCCAATCATTCTGCAGTATGAATGCCAAATTTTTGTTTTTCCTCCCAATAATATCTAGACACCTTTTAACAATTTGGCCATATCGTATAGCTAGAGTTTGTGCATGTCTGACTGTTGAACATCTTGTGCTTTGCTGTTCTAATAAGCTCCACTCTTCTGTGTAGACTTTCCATTAGATTTTTGGGTGTGGCTGTGGGAATCCTTTGTTCAATTCAGCTACAGGAGCATTAATGGTATCGGGCACTAATGTTTTGGTGAGGAGGCTCCAGTTCATCCTAAAGGTATTCAGTGGGGTGGAGGTCAGGGCTCTGTGCAGGACACTCAAGTTCTTCCACTCCTACTTTAACATGTCTTTTTGAATGGAGCTTGTTTTGTGCATTGTCATGCTGGAACAGGTTTGGGCCTCTTGGTACCAATGAAGAGAAACTGTAAAGCTACAGCATGTTTTAGATGTGTGCTTCCAGCTTTGTGGCAACCATTTGAAGGAAGAACCACAGATGCAAGTGATGGTCGGGGTCTACAAACTTGTGGTCATAGTGTAGCTTGGTACACTCTTGGAAAAGGGTTCTTTTGGATAAATAAGGGTTTGGAGTCTCCTAAATGGGTTCTACATATATAAGAACAGCAAAACGCACTTTGATTATACAGTATGACCTTTCAGGGTTCTCCAAGAAGGACAGCCAAAGAACTCTTGAGCCTTTTATTCAAAGTAATCAATGGTTCTCTAAGGGGTCTCTTGGATTTTCAAAAGAGGTGTTGGAGCTTCCAAAATGGGTTCTACTTGTAATCCTGTCTAACAGGAAAACTTTTTTTTTTTTTTTTTAAATTATTGTAGGTTTTTCTGCACAACCTTTTTAGGTTTTCCAAACAAGGACAACTAAAGAAGCCTTGAACCTCAGTTTATTTGCCCCCTTTCACATATCCCACAAACCACGGCATGGTTGGGAACTTTTGGTGGCCAGGCCCAGGCTGCTGAGAACAGTACAAAAACCAATATTTGGTTTTTATAATCCGTTTTGATGTTCAAATATTAGATGTTCAAATATTTCAGGTTTGCATTGTCTCTCAGACTTTCAAAATTAATACTACTCGAAATGATTGCACACTTGTCCTCCGTTTCAATGTTCAAATATCGGATGCAAACTGAAATGTGATGTTACTGGTTCAATGGTATTTTTCGTCAGCATAGAAGCTTTTAATCGGTCATCCTTATTTCCCATACAGCCCTTTCACTTTTGCTCTGTTTTTTACATGAAGTACGTGTTCCGACTACTCAGCACTATAACGCTGGTCAACGTTAACGGTGCACGTTTACATTGACAATGTGCAATCATTTCAAGCAGTATTAATCTTGAAAAAACGTGAGCCCATGTAACTTGTAGTAATTGAACCTTGAAACTGATTATGTAGCCCAGTGTTGGTTTTTGTAGTGTTATCAGCAGCCTGGGGCTGGCCACTGAAAGTTCCCAACCGTGCAGTGGATTGTGGGATATGTGAAGGGGGCGAATGTTTTAATGTATTTGGCCATCTTGCTTCACTCTTGGGGGGGTTCATTCCTTAATGGTCCTTTTGGATAAAAGGGATAATTTTTTTTTTTTTTTTTTGGAAATGGAGAGGTACATTTACATGCAAGCTTAACAATCCTAATTTTAATTAATAGTCCACTCACTTGAAGGGGAAATGGTTTACAATTAAAGGGGTTCATAACTGACTGTCCCGTTAAAGTACCAATTTCAAGATGTGCAGTATTCCAGTATGAATATCAACTGTTCAGTTTTACATGTGTGTTTAATCAGGGAAATGAATGGTTTTTTTTTTTTTTAAATAAAATATCAGATCTTAAATAATGAATGAGCTAGTTTGTGTTCTACTGTCTCGAAGAGCAGGATGATGCAATTTCCTGTTTTCTTTTTTTTGAGGAAAGGTTCCATTTTGCAATATTCTGTTTTTAACAGGCTTGATTTGAATAAAGGGACATTTTAGTTGTGGAGGAAATGTAGTTCGACAGATACTTTTATGAAAATGTTAAATAATTTCAGAAAATTAGAAATGCTTCCCCCCCAAGACTATAGTGGGACCAAAGTACATGTGTGTTTTTCATTTGATAATTATGACTTTGTGTGGTCTTATTGGTGAAGCCAAACACACTTTTATAGAATGACTGACTTCAGTTTGCCTCCTTAAACACACATTTATTTGCCAGTAGACTAAGGAGGATTTTATAAAACCCTTTTAATGCGTACGGTCCACCACAAAGATCTTCTGACCTCATTCTTCCTCCCTGAACCTAATCTCAAACAATTTTTACTTAATTTTTAGCATCTTGGTTTATCAATGCAATTGGTTTGAACTGCGTTTTGTAATTTTATACCATGTAGTCTAGATTGCGCTCCTTCAAAATAGATATGCTCACAGCCACTTTATTAAGAACACCCATGAGGTCAACCTGCTGTTTGATGCAGTTCTCTAATCAGCCGATCCTTTGACGGCAGCACGATGCGTCAAATCGTGCAGATCAAGAGCTTTAATGTTCACAACGTTCAAACATCAGAATGGGGAAAAAATTGTGATCTCACAGTGAAGTGACTTTTTCACTGTGGCATTGGTGTTGGTTTGAGCCAGATGAGTTTTTCAGAAACTGCTGAGCTCCTGGGGTTTTCATACACAACAGTCTCTAGAGTTTACACAGAATGGTGCGAAAAACAAACATCATTGAGGTGAGCGACAGTTCTGTGGGTGGGAAAAAAATTAAACTTCTTGCTGATAAGAGAAGTCGGAGGAAAATGGCCAGATTTGAGGAGGGGTTGGTTTTTCGGGGGTTTTTTTTTTTTGGCCAGGAAGGATATAGTAACTCATCACTCTTTACAACCGTAGTGAGAAGAAAAGCATCTCAGCATGCGACAGCAGAACAGAACAACACCTTGAGTTCCATTCCTGCAGCTAAGAACAGGGATCTTAGAATCTACAACGAGTTCCTATTAAAGTGGCCGGTGAGTGTATATTATTTGGCAAGATTAAAAAAAGTGGTTTTTAAATACTACAGTGCTGTCAAATTCTTGATTCTGATTGATTCTCTCTGTTGCATAGGTTTTGTATCGATGCACTTGTTCTAATGTTGTTGTTTCTATAGCAACAGTTCATTCACAGGGACCTGTACGGCAGACGCACCACATAACACAAATTTTTGTGCAGTTGTTGCTACGTAGGTGTTTTTTCTGTAAGGAGTCTTCAGTGTCTGCACTCTGGAACATTTCGGAGGTAAATCTGTATCTTTGGGTTTTCAGGACTGAGGAGTTTGCTTTGTTGTTCCCTTACAAGATGCATTTTTTTTTTCTGTCTTTTCTATATAGAGAAGAGGAGTGTGGTGAGTGAGTGACCGTTTATAGCTGCTACAACAGAAGTGAAAACAGGAATTAACTTGTCCCGTGGGCTTTCCATAACATTAACTGTAACTATAAATGGATAAAACTTGGACGTGTTGGTGTTTTCATAAATAAAAATGGTAATTGTTGGTAAATTGCTGTAGTCTAAGAGAATAAAACACTTGTTTGCACGTGCTGTTATAGGAAGATCAACCTTAGGATGGTTACACTAACTCCAGTACATTTTATAAGTCCTTTTATACCCTTTTTAGCAATTAAAAATAATAAAAGCTTGAGCGTAACTGACTTTTTAAGAGTTCTATACGTTTCAAAATGGTGTGAAATCTTGAACAGGCCTATTTTAAAGCAGTGCAAAAAAAGTTATGATGTATCATAATTATATTGACATGAGTGTTTTATTGGGAAATATGCCACTTGTATTTTTCATCCGAGCTCCATTTGGGACATGGAGAACCAAAACCGTGATCTAAATCTGTGTCGCTTGTGAGGAAATCGATGAGTTTTGTTTCTGATAAATATGGGGACTACTTGTTTGCGAATGTGTCGATATAATAAAAAGAGAATCGCATGTTGGCTTGATATGAAGTTTATCTTGTGTTGGAAAAACTCATTATTTTTACAAAACACATTGCGGATCTGAGTGACACATTTCCTGAGATTTCACTCTGAGCGACACGGCGGTGTCGTGGTGATCACGGTCTCCTCACAGCAAGAAGGTTCTGGGTTTGATCCCAGTCATGACGGGGGCCTTCCTATGTGGAGTTTGCATGTTCTCCTGGTGTCTGTGTGGGTTTCCCCTACAGTCCAAAGACATGCTGTTAGGTTAACATAGGGCGGCCTTGGGCTGAGGTTGGGCTGAAGTGCCCTTGAGTGGGGCACTGAACCCCCAACTGCTTCCCAGGCGCTGTAGCATAGCTACCCAAATTGGCGAACCAGTTCAAAATTAAAATTCTTGATTAACTATATATTTTTGTAGATGTGTCCATAGAACATTACATGGTGGCATGAAGATATTTAGTTTATCTTATGTTGAAAAATATTTCACTCGTGAAGCATACGTTCACCACTCGAAGATAAACCTCCTACTTGTATTACGTTCCAGGCATTTAGCAGACGCTCTTATCCAGAGTGAAGTAAAACAACACACCCTGGGGAGCAGGTGGGGGTTCAGTGCCTTACTCAAGGGCACTTCGGCCATTTCTGTTGGTTCAGGGAATCAAACCAGTGACCTTTTGGTTCCAAAGCTGCTTCTCTAACCAGTGTCATGGCTCCCATATGTTTAATTAATTATTACCATATAACTTGTCTACACGGGCGGCACGGTGGTGTAGTGGTTAGCGCGGTCACCTCACAGCAAGAAGGTCCGGGTTCGAGCCCCGTGGCCGGCGAGGGCCTTTCTGTGCGGAGTTTGCATGTTCTCCCC
>JAODOF010000005.1:3175463-3186192 GCA_027576175.1 Sciades proops | reverse complement strand
TTTTTTATTTTTTTTAGTCTGTCTAATTCTTATCTAGAGAGTTTATTTCAGTTATTTTTATTTATTGCATTGCCTGTTTGCACCGTGGGTCAGAGAGGACTGAAACTTCATTTGTGCTGTATGTATAGCATATTTTTGACAAGTTGGCTTGAGTTTCACCCTGGATAAAGAAGACTCGTTCGATTCGCTTCGCATCGCTTCAACCGACTCAGTTTGAAAGATTCATCTGGGTGAAACGAATTGTTGCGCGCATGCGCAGTATCACGAAAGCAGGACTTCGTGTCTGAGACTCACTCGATTGCTCAAGTCTCAGTTCTGCCGAGCTTTTTTTTTCGATACCGGCATCTCGTTTTCTTTCTTTCTCCTCGCTCTCTTTCTTCCCTGCCTCGCTTTCATTTCTCTTCCTGAGATCCCAGAACCGAAATCACGGCACCATGACCGGGGATCACGGACACCAGCAGGTAATTTAGCTCGACTTGGCGTTGAAACTGCTAATAAAGCTGAGGTGTAAATTTTCGGGTCCATTTCCTTTTTCTTCGAAGCTGTGCGTCCTCAGATGTTCACTTCGGGGTTTTAAAGCCCTCCTGAGGTGAAACCTCAGCGTGTAATGTTGATGAAAAATGAAGGAAATCCTCAGTAAGCTTTCCTGTAAATCGAGTCCATATTGTTGTAGGTGACATTTTTGATTTGTCTGTGTGGAATAATGTACAGGCTAAAAAAACCACATAATCAACTTATTAACTGTGTTTGCAGGTGGATTCTGGCTCTCGACTAAACGGTAAGTGTGAAATGAGACCATAAATGGCTTTGAAACCCGTTTAAATGCTTATTTTTAGCCGTATTTGTGTGAGCAAGGCGGTGAGACTGTTAGTTTTTCGAGAAGCGAAATGGCGTCCCAGAGACTAAGTCCCCTCACCCTCACTCACAGCCGCCTATTGTTCAAAACGAGGGCTCAAAAACACACTTTAAAAAATATAATTTCCCAGTTAGGCTTGCTATTTTGACAGATCTGGAGATTATTTTTACAATCCGCATTGTTGATTTGTCCATTCACGACTCTAACAGGCCGTAATTTAGTGCTAAAAGTGGCAAATGGGGGGTTGAGGACTTAGTCTCTGCGCCATTTTCTTTTCCTTTCCATGGCCCGTATCTCAAACCGCGTGCTCTTTTGCTAACTAGTGCGCACCATTTCTAGCCCACTAGCTAGTCTAGTAAGCATTCTAGCTCCTTTAAAGAATCAAAAATGCGTCAGAGGGGAAATGCAATATTCCACCTGAAACCTTAATCGTCGATTTTAAAGAGTACGGTAAATATTATGACAAAATCGTTTGCCTTGGGTACTGTAGGCGGCGTGCTATTTAGTGGAGTAGTGCGCGATTTGGGACGCAGCCTCTCTGCTTGCTGTGTCTATGGAGGCGCTGCAGGGGGAAATGGCTTTGCTTTTTAAATGTCTCTGGATTTTTTTTTTTTTTTTTTAACATTTATATTTGAGTTTGCTTTTTTTTTTATTTGTACACAAGTGAAAATGGAAATATATATAACAGAATTAGAACCATAATGAGGATATTTCTGTATTCAGTGACTGTGTACATTATTATTATTTATTATTATTTATTATTTTCTTCTTTTGTCTAAAGTTTCACTGAATTTCTTTTTTGTTTTTAAGCTAATTCTGATTTCCTGTCTGGATAGAATCAGATCTAGATAACTGTAATTAGATAGAGAACTGTACTTAAGCAAATCTGAATCTCAGGGTTGATCTTCCCTTTTTTTTTTTTGAAGATTCTTAGATTTATTAAAAAAAAAAAGGGGGGTGAGACAGACAGAGAGACAGAGTGAGTCAGATGTATTAAAATCGTACTCTTAAAAATGTTTCAGGAATTTGTTTACTTTTTTTTTTTCTCTTCTTTAGACAATGATTACGACACTAGGCAGAGTTCCAGATGTGATACTTGATGAAATGAGCATTAAGTGCGAATGAACGATTCACTGCGTTTGCTCACTTCATAGGGTGTTACAGAATGGAGTTATAGACACTACATAGTGCACGACATGACGACCGGACTGACATTTGACCTTGAATAAGTGCACATTGGATACCTGTATTCTAATCTCCTCTTCCAGGACACGGACGACGTCTTTCTTTCTCTTCGTCTCAAGTCTTAGAAAGCTAGTGCATCATTTTATAACTTTTATTTTTATTTTGGAAAAACAAAGATCAAATCTTAAACATTCTTGTATGAATATCTAAACGTTCAGGGTATTTGATCGGCACGCAAAGTGCCTGCTTTTGTTCTCCTATCCCTAATAAATACCTCATGATAAAGGACAAGAATCTAAATCGTAATGTTTAACTCGCATTAGCAGAACTCAACATTTTTTAATCCACTCATCCTGACCATAACCTTTTTATTCCTCTGTATTTACTAGTTCAATGCAAGGAAAGTGATTAACCAAGTTTATCAAAAAGCAGGTATAGTTACGATCATTATGCTTTAATGATTTTATAATTCGTCAATAAAACTCAAACTGTCACGACAAGCAAAAACTATCCGAAGCCCCATGGTGTGTGTGTGTGTGTGTGTGTGTGTGTGTGTGTGTGTGTGTGTGTGTGTTCTAACCCATTACCTGAGCTGCAGTTTTAAGTTTAGACTCGTCCAAATTCAAAGCTTCTGCAAGAAATAAAGTTAAATCTTGATTAATCCGGTAAAACTTGAAGTATAAATTAATTAAAAGAAAAGGAGTTGGACATAAGGGCGACAGAATCACGTCGTGAACAAAAACAAACAGTTCGGCATTTAGGGTTATAAAATTCCCTTGAAATATTTTATGACACGTGATGGTTAATGTTCATGTGAACCATACAAAAGAAAAATACAATAACAAGACTGAATGAAATGAAGTTTCACTACGTTTATTTTATTGAGGTCTAATCTATAATTAGATGTTACACCTTGGTTATTTTTACACACGCACCTGCTGTACGCGGCTTTTCCAGAATTTCGTAAACAATAACACCAGCCGAATCACCCTGAGGGGATTCGAACTAGTTTTGCTGAAACTTTTATTGATGTAACTGTGGAATAGTTACTATAAAAATGATTTTCAGCTCGTTCCGTCAGACCAGCAGATGCAGATTTGACCAAACGTCAAATCTTGTTTGTCCCGGACAGTCGGATTACCGTTAATGTCCGGCTCTGATTTAACTCGATGTTCACAGGACGGAGACAAATGTGCGACTGTTCACGTTTTGTGATTTCTATAACAAGTGACACTTTCATAGTTCTGTCCGAATCGACGCGGTTAAATTTGGTGTATTGTTTTCGACGCGATCAGCTTCAAAAATTCGCCAGACCATTCCCGTGGCTTGTTTGGTCTGACACAAGTTTTCTTCAATTGAACACTCAGAACTTTTGAGTTCCGACCTGCAACTGCTCTGTGTATAGAGACGTAACGAAGACCAATAAAGTTCAGAAAGAAGTCTCGGAGATCGTTGGTACCTCCAGTGTATGAAATGTATATAGCTAGGACCGGTAGCTTGGCACAGGTTAGCAAAGTACATAACGTGTAAATCAAATTTAAACTGATTTAGTTTAGGCAGGTAGCTTTAGAAGCTATACGTTATACTTATTGTCTAACAATACAGATAACACGATGATTTAAAGGTAAGAGAACCTGTTTGTTTGGAAAACGTTGGTCCGGCTCTGGATGTATCTTCTGTCAGTCGGTTTATGCACGGTACTCTACTCTGAAGATCTGGAGGCGGAGCTTTGTGAACATGGACGTGAAATCATTCAAATCAAATCCATGATTCCCACCTAATTGTCGGAGATCTCATCTCAGGGTTCGAGAAGGCTAATTTTGTCTGTTCCTGATTGGTCAAAAATGATCGTAAGATTTCAAAGGTCATTGCACCGATCTCGATTGGGACAAATCTTTCAACAATCATGTGAAGTTTCTTGATGCTATTAAAGATATGTACAACATGAGCGGGGTGAGTTCTGTCCAACAATTTCAAGTTTTTTTTAAATTTGACTTTACGTGATTCAAGTCAAATCCGCCATTTTGAAATCAAGCCACGTCCCAAACATCTACGCTACACAGGCGGAGGTTCAGCCACGGGAAAAATGCCTAATGAACATCGTGTGGTCAAGTTTTAAAGACAAACTTTTTTAATGTTTCTTTGATGGAAGATTAAAGTATTGGCACCCTTCAGTCCAGGAGCTGCCATTAAAATGCAACTACTGTGTCTCCTACTCGAGCTTTAATCCTCGTTCTAAGGAACATCAAAGCTTCAATCATCTGGGGAAGTTTGTCTTTAAACATTTGATGCTTTAAAGTATTGGCACCTTTGCAGTTCAGACGCTCGTATTTTATTAAAACGTACTCGCCGCGACTCCCATTAGTTGACCAGGGAAAATTGTGCACGGGTTTCACCAGGTCACGAATAATTTCATGTTTTAGATTTAAGTGTGCTGAGGTGGAGATCTGTAATCGCATTTTAAAGACTGATGGGTTTGTGTTTCGATGAAGGTGAACACGAGTCGTTCACCGGTGAAGTGTTTAGAGTTGTGAAAGCACTGTTTCTAAGCAACTGTGAAAAATGTATAATTTTGTGTTTTAAGGCTTTAAAACGCCCAACGTGAAGGTGAAGCAACATCACAAACAAGGTGCACTCATCAGCGTTTTGCCTTTCGTGTGTTGATAAATACTCAAAGTAAAATTGCGCTTCAAACCAGGCTCGTGGTTCAGGCTTTCTCTCTGTCGCGTCACAACTGCGTGGGTCGTGTAGTTCAGCGTAAAGTGGTGATCCGTACCTTCAGTGAGGATTAAAACTCTCTGGGTTGTGGTGTGTTTGAAAAATCATCATGTCCAGTCACTGTGTTCCATCCTGAAGTCCTTTTTTTTTTTTTTTAAACAATGGTCATTTACCAGCCATAATTTGGATGTATTGAGTGTTTAATAGGATTATTTCCTGTTGGCATTCCCTTCATCGACAGCAAAACAAACCATCGATTTTGTTTGAAAGAAAGGGTATGGAAAGCAAATATTATGGACTCAGCGGTTGAGAATATTTAAATAATTTTGACTGGCTTTGAGTGATCGATATATTCCATTCAGCTAGCATGATGCTGAACGAGTCGAAGACGAGAAGCTGGATGGAATATATCTGATGGACCACAAAAAAAGACCGCTATTGTTGTTATTATTATACTACATACACTTCCATATCGGCGTTCTTGAAGGCCAACGCTAGCGACTCGGTGCCGTTAGCATGGTAATCCAGTTAGCTTCTAGTTGTAGTGTTCGCGCAGGCCGGCCAATGCTATTGCAGTCAAGCCGATTATTATTCCTGTGTTACTTCTTCTTAAAGTCCTCGACAACTACACGCAACGGAGTGACCTGGGAGCCATGTTCGTTCACAAATTGTCTGTCGTTCACTCACTAGCATGGAAGTTTTACATCTCTCTGTCTCTTCCAGTTTTTCGATGTCCATTTGTTTTTTAAACATGTGTGAAGAATATGTAACGAAGTTTTGGGAGACTTTCGGATGTTCAGCGCGCCTTTTAATTTCAGTTTATTTATTTAGCGCTTAAACCTAGCACTGAATTAGCCTCGTCGTCTCTCTTTCCTGGCTGATAAAGAAACGATCGTGTGCATACGATACGTAGCAGACAAGCTTTGTTATTGGGTCTTCGCATGAGCGCCGACGTGTGACGTCGTGTTGTCTTGACAACGTGCGTTATTATAATACCGTATGCTCGTTCTCCGTCGGGTCGAGTGGCGTAATACATGGCGGATAAGTGATAATATTGCATGCCATCAATATTCCCAACTCAAAGGGAATAGAATGTGTTTTTATTCCATGGGAAAACAACTTACTAAATATTGCTACTAATAATGTGTGAAAACAAATATACCTGTATTAAAAATCTAGAAAAAGGAGTTGATTCATCCAAATGCCTGCTGGAAGAGGACGGGTTTTTAGCTTACTTCTGAAAGCGTTAAAATCAGTGGTGCGTCTGAGATCGCACAGCAAGGAGTTCCGTAGGGTCAGTGCAGCAGCCGTAAAGGCTCCATCACCTTTCTCAAGTTCAGCGCTGACGGGAGGAACAACTTGTTGGATCCAAGACTATAAACAGGAGTTAGACTTGAAAGGTAGCAAGCTAGAAAGACACCTCCGTGATCATATTATGAATGCGTTCAAAAGTGATCGGTCTTCAACTTGACTCTAAGCCAGTGCACATCGTAAAGACGTGGCATTCTGCGGTGTAAAACCCAAGCAGCTGCTTTTTGCACGTGTCGTAGCTTTGCTATCAAGTTCCCAGGTAGTCCAGCCTGCTGGTGAGAAAAGTGTCTTTCCGTAGACTCGCAAAGGTATTTCCTGATCCTTCTGATGGTGTGCAGGCAGTGAAACGCACTTTTTTTTTTGCAGGTTTTATTAATGTGTGTGGAGACTGAAGGTACGGTCAAACCAGGTTCCTGGCGGTCACTTGTGGGTTGGATCTTAAACGCATCAGGCTGGTCATGCGGACTTCCTCCCTCCAGCTGCGCCTTGGCGCCGATCATCATAAACTCGGGTTTATCGTCGACCAGCAGTCGATCGCTGATCGTTCACTAGCGTACATCCTGCAAACAAGCTTCCGTTGTAGACGTGTACTGTACTGTCATGCAGTTTGAATGCAAGCTAGAGCTGTGTGTCGTATCATTTGCATAACAGCGAACACTAGGTTAGATGGTGGCTAATGATAAACAGCTCACTAGTGTACATGGAAAACAACAGTGGACCCAGACGGGAGCCTTGCGGAACGCCATACTTCAAGTCAAAACTGGTCGATCGTTCATTGTGCTTTATGATGCGTTTGAGCGCTGTCAAAAATATGATCTAAACCAATCAAGCGCACCTTCTGAAATGGAGAGAGAGGTGTGTGTAATGCATAAGGGTTTTTTTTTTTTTCCGGTTTTGTCAAAGTAGAGTTTATTCTCTTCTGAGGTAAAGGGGTTCATTTTAGCCATCTACCTACATCCATGTTGTGCTGCGAATCCAGAAATTGTCCCAAATATAGCAACCGCAACGCCAGGATGGATTATAGCGCAGTCGCTAAAGTGTATAATGTAGTTCTTTTTGTCTTACGGGTCGAGTCTTTATCTGCACTCCGTTCAGTTGGAGTCTTCAATGAGGGTGCGTGGGTTTTTTTTTTTTTTTTTTATTTTAAAAAAACTCAGCAGGTTTTGCACTCTCATGGTTTACAGTGATAAGATGTAGATAAAGCTCTTGTGAGGAAAGTAATGTGCAGTTAGATGTCCAGACGTTGGGTTCCTCCTTCTACCAAAGACAGGAACGTCACAGTTGCGGTAGTTTGAGCTGGGTGGAAATTGTCACGCAAACGTTTTAGTCTCGTTGTGTGCGCCTTGGGACGGATTGACGCGATGTCATGATCTGCATCATCACTGCGCTTGTTTTGTTTGGGGTTTTTTTTTTTTTTTAATGACCTTTTTTTTCAATCTGAACATGAGACGATCCATACTTGAAGTACAGGATTGCACAAGTTTTTTTTTTTTTTTTTTCCCCTCTGATGCCGCAGTGATTTTGCCAATGATTTAATTTATTTTACAACTTGTGGTTCCCCCCCAGTGCTATTTCCAAACTTGCAGCTGTAAACAACTGTTCCTTCAGTACCGTTTTTCTCTCGTCACTTGTAGACACAACTATACAACTACGTTCCCGAGCATGTTCCTCCTTCCACAACTCAACTTCACCATATCAACACTTGCACCCATTTTTAATACCTTCTTATCTGCTTTACAAATCCCTGTGACCGTTCCGTTACTATAGAAACGAAAACATTCTCGCAAGCTTTTTAGTCTAAACCTTTCTAGCTGCACTACAATCAGGGCTGCGGTCAGAGAATATTAATCAACCAATCTGAAAGCAGGATTCGACAGTGCTGTGGTGGAACGGACTCGATTTTGCTTCTAATAAGCAAAGATTGCGTGAGATTACAACTATGTAAATATGGCACTGAGGGATTGGATTGTCGTGTTGGTGCAGATGTGTGTGCGCGTGTGTGTGTGTGTCAAGGCCTGCGTGTTTAGTCACAATCGTAAAAATCTCATGGGTCAGGACTGAACATGTGAAATTTTATGATAATCTCAGAGGAGGTGATTTTTGGAAATTCCTTCTGCAGTGACGCTGTTGCTAAGGAGATTAAAAAGAAAGCATTCTCCATCACTGGACCTGTTAACTCTGTGTGAGAGAATTTTAACGCTGTCAAACATTTCAGCTGGAATTCAAATTTCTTGACTTGCCACAATCGTGTGGGTTTTTTTTTTTTCTTCTCGTTCAAACACAAGTCTGCTGATGCCCCTTTTCAACCAACCAGCAGAAGGTGAACGGGTTCTTTTAACCGGTTCCGTTCAGGATTCTTTGAATCTTGGTGTCAGCTAAAGACCCGGCCCACGTTTTCACCAGTTTTGAGCGGAACCGTCGTAATCAAGGATGCATCATGAGCGGAGGGCGTGGCACAGTACACACCAGGAGTAAACGGTCGGCACAAAATGGCGGCGCGCATTGACTGATTTTCCTCCAAGCTTTTGTTCCGTTATTGCAGATATGTTTTTGGTCCTGAAGATTTTCTTTCTTTTCCATTGCTGTGCTGCGTTTCCTGTCCAAACTAAAGATACACCCAATGATGTCGTCATCACAGTTTACACTGGAAAAACCAGCTGTGTGTTTGGGAACCAACTTTTCAGGTTCTGAACCAATTTATTTTTGGTGGAAATGCTCCAAACTGTTCAATGTTTGGTGCATGAACAAGAATAGAATCTTTTCCCCGCTGGTTGAAAAGGGGTACGATTTGGTTGGTAGAAAGGACGGGGTAACCAGTCGGAGTTGAGCGTTGCCATGCAGCACATCGCATGGGGAAAGTTCTGACCAGCAAAACAGACAAGGAACTTTAACTCGACATGCATTTGTTTTTGCTCAAATGGACCTGAAGGATTTGCATAATATAAAGCGTTTTATTGATCATTATGACGGTTTCTACTTGTGTAACTCCCTTGTATTATTTAAAAAAAAAAAAAAAAAGTCTAAAGTTCCTCCTGTGCATTGGGCGGCACCGATCTCCGTTTCTGTAGCTCTCGGCCTCTCGCCTATACAGTTAGGGGGGAGAAAACTTGCCGCCGCTTGATGGTGTAGCCGCTGTAGTTGGGTGAAAAGTGCACCGTCCGTCCGTTCACTACGAGCGGGGATTTCTTTGCGGTGCGAAGAATAAGCTGGCACGTTGTGTACTGAAGCGTATTAAAGACTAGGGTGCGAGGACCGGATTTGTTTCTGTTGTTGTCACTGTACACACTGTGGGCTTGCATGATCTCACCATCCAGATTACCCAGTTTGGGGAACCACTTCGGTAGCGAATTCGTGAGGAACTGCACCGCTTTGGACCCTTCGAACCCTTCTGGTAGCCCAATGGCGCGAACGTTGCATTGCCTGCTCCGATCCTCCATGTCAGCTAGCTTAAGTTGCATCATGGGCTTGCATGATAGAAAAACAGGAATAAGAAAAAGAATTAAGAAAAACAGGAATCAGCTATCCTCTCTGGATGCCCTGGCACCCACACACATCTTAAATAGGTGAGCAGAGAACAGTGAGGCCAGGAGGAGAGCTATGGACATCAAATAAAATATGGATCATCATTGAGCAATACAGATAGTCTGTGTCCATTATGTACAGAGAGATAGAACTGAGAAAGTGCGATGATTTAATGAGCATAACATTGCCACATCATTTCTGGCCATAATGGTTAACTAGTTAACTGTCGGCTAACCAGGTACCTGAGCAAACAAACAAACTCAACGTCACAGTCAAAAACTCAAGATTATAGTGGTGGTATGCTCAGTTCTGTCCTTTGAGAAAGGTAAGGGAGCCTACAAAGCGCAGCAAATAAAAATAATTGTGGACCAAAAGGATTGCAAAATAACTGCTAATGCAGGCCGGGATAAAGTAAGTCACATCTCTCCAATCATAATCATGAAAACAAAGGAAAAAAAACCTGTCAAACACATTATATTAACAAACCAGTGCTGTGACAGAGACTCCGGGTGATGTTCAGCAGTATAATCTGGGCACCGTGTAGAATAATTCAGTTTTAAAGAGCCGTGGTTAGCCGACAGCTTCGCCCGATTGTACAAGGCACCGAGTCATCATTCCCGGCCGCAGATGGAGCTTGCGATGCTGGGAGGGATCTGATGAAATCCTCAGCCTTATCCGGACACTGGAAAACCTCTGTTTTGCTGGCAGCTTTGACTTTAAGTGTGGCGGATAGAGCAAGAAGAACTCCACTCCTTTTGCTCAGGCCATATTCGTAGCTTGGTAGAAAGCTTGCTGCCGCTTGATGGTGTAGCCGCTGTAGTCGGGTGAAAAGTGAACCGTCCGTCCGTTCACTATGAGCGGAGATTTCTTTGCGGTGCGAAGAATAAGCTGGCACGTTGTGTACCGGAGCGTATTAAAGACTAGGGTGCGAGGACCGGATTTGTTTCTGTTGTTGTCACTGTACACACGATGGGCTCGCATGATCTCACCATCCATGCGCCTTTTCCACCAAAGCAGTTCCAGGGCTGGTTCGGGGCCAGTGCTTAGTTTGGAACCGGGCTTTCTGTTTCCACTGACAAAGAACTGGCTCTGGGGCCAGAAAAACCGGTTCCAGGCTAGCACCAACTCTTTGCTGGG
>JAODOF010000005.1:3144677-3155484 GCA_027576175.1 Sciades proops | reverse complement strand
AAAATTAATGCTATTCTCCTGAGAAATGCTGGCAAAAATTTATAAGATTTTTGATAATCTTATAAATAAATCTTATTTAAAAAAAGATAAATGTTGACAAAAATTGCTACTATGTTTGTTGTGAACGAGCGAGTCGCCAGAGGTCCATAACTGGGCTCGCCAGCCAATCAGAGCGCAGGATTTGATGGAAACGGGACCGTGAAAAAAAATAACTTGTATTATTCTACTCTTACCTCTTGGTTTTTGAAACCGAAACCTCCGAACCGAGACACACACACACACACACACACTCATTCGTCATGACCCAAACTCTTATTTCCCGGAAACGGCCCAGTGCCCTCACTGGCCATTTTAATAGGAACACGTGTATCGTCACACTTGCATTCTGGCAGCACTGTGACGTAGTGGCTCGCGCCTCTATATGAGGCAGTAGACACGACAACAATGATTTTGACCTTTTTGGTGACCCTCAAAATGTTGGAGGTTCTATTTGAGACCGATGCCCATCTATCCTGAAAGTTTCATGAAGATTGAGCCAGCCGTTTTCCCGTAATATCGTTAACAAACAAAGAAACCCGACTGAGAACAATACCTCGCCTGCTGGTGGACTCCGTCCCGGGCGAGGTAAAAATGTTTCTATAAAAGAAAACCCATCCCGTAATGGGATTTGGGAACATTAAAGCTGGAGAGACTGGAAATAATTTTGCTAATTGCAGCAAAGTGGATGACGAACGGTTTTGATTACAGCTCACCGTTTCTGTTCTTTCTCAGGTGGGAAGAAGAGAGATACACGGACGGCTCCAAATGGAGGTTCCTCGAGCACAAAGGTCCTGTGTTCGCGCCTCCGTATGAGCGACTTCCGGAGAATGTTAGGTTTTATTATGATGGTGAGTGCAGTGTGAGAGAGCCCATAACGGCATGCATTATGTTCATCTAACACCACCTGGGTTCAGTGCACTTTCTCTGTACGCGTTGATGGAGTTTAATCGGCTCATTTGGCCTTCGCTTGTGTTTCTGTAGGAAAGCCCATGAGGCTGAGCGAGTCGGCCGAGGAAGTGGCAACGTTCTTTGCCAAAATGCTTGACCACGAGTACACAACCAAGGAGATATTTAGGAAAAACTTCTTCAAAGACTGGAGGAAGGTAACTGCACACTTAATTTATCACTCAATTTGTCCTGGATGATGATTAAAGCTCGAGCTCAGGCCAAAATTTTCTCTCGGATCAGTCAAGACGTTTGTGTGGGCTTTTTTTTTTTTTTTTTTGGTTCCGTACAGGAAATGACCTCGGAAGAGAAGTCGAAAATCTCTGATCTGAACAAGTGCAACTTCACGGAGATGAACGAATACTTCAAAGCTCAATCAGAGGCTCGGAAACAGATGTCAAAGGAAGAGAAACAGGTGAGGTTCGCGATCTTGACGATTTCGGTGCGCTTTTTGATAATCTGCAAGAACAAATATTCTGGAAAACGGCTCATTTTATGAATTTATTGATCGTGCAGTGAAGCTTGTGTAAGGCTGATTTTCTTGGTGTGTATTTGTTCATCAGTAACATAAGAAACTCATTTCTGACACGGCTCATTTGCATACTGTGACGCCCATAGTCCACAAACAGCTCGGCGCACGAAATGACCGCTCAGGGGAACGACCGAGAAACAGAAGTGGAAGTTCGATTCTGACTCTTAAGTAACATCATTTTAAAAACAGGTTTTAATAATCAGCTGAGGCGTCTCTGTGCAGACCAACCAGAACATCCTCGGTCTGTTTTATTTATTTTTTGGTCATAAATTGAGTTAGTTTTATATTCATTAGTTTGCGGCTGGCTTTCTTTTTCGTTTTAATATAATCGGGTTAATGGCAATAATATAAAACGACAATGTTTTTTGTTCGTGTGAATTTGCACACGCGCAGGTTACGAATCCACACCCCCACCCCACCCTACGATTTTTACGAACACCAAATTTCTCGTGTGAATAGTTCTGTTTGTATCTAGCTCGATGCTGTGTGAGAGAGAGATTTAAACACGTATATTTTTATTAGAAAATCAAAGAGGAGAACGAGCGGCTGGTGGACGAGTACGGCTACTGCTTGATGGACAACCACAAAGAGCGCATCGGAAACTTCCGGATCGAGCCTCCCGGGCTTTTCCGAGGTCGAGGAGATCACCCGAAGATGGGCATGCTGAAGCGGCGCATTCGCCCTGAGGATATCATCATCAACTGCAGCAAGTAATGGAAGTTCACTTTGAATCAGGTTTAAAAGCCCGGCGGTGTTTATCGTGCGCAGGAGAACGGGGCGGCGAAATCAATCAAAAGCTGTGAAATGTTGGTGATTATCCAGGAATCCTTCGTTGACCTAATAATCGCTTGAACGGGACGCTTATCTCTGTAGACAGGAAACCAAATTTTCAAGTCTATGATTCATTCAGGAATCTTAATCGCAGTGATTCAGAGGTAATTGGATCATAATGCTGCTAAAACTTTTTTTACATTTTTTTTTTTCCTCCTCTCTCGCCCTTATTTCCCCGTGTGCGCTTACGCACTTGCGCCACAAGGGGGCGTCTCTTACTCATCACTTCTGCCTGTGTCCAGTCAGGGTCATCAGCAGGAAGGGTTTGATTTCATCGGTGTGCGTCGTCAGAAGGGAATTATACGAATCTGGTCCTTATTTAAGAACTTTTTATTCATTTAAACGTGGAATATTTTTTCCAAAATGTTGCTTAGTCATTTTATGACTCAGGCTGTGTCTCTACTCTGAAGTGTGCGGTTTTTAAAGTCTCGGAGCCTTGCTCTAAGAATACACTGTAATGGGTTTTATTAACGGAGGATGATGTAACGGTGACAAGACTCCGGTTTTTGGATCCAGCTCTAGTTAAGCGTTTCGATCTCAGAGTTTGGATCAGTCCGGGGAACGAGGAAGCGGTGACGCGGAGGCTGATTATTATTATTATTATTATTATTTTAATCAATAAGTGAAATTAAATAAAATCTGCTTGTAGATGTGGTTAATTATCAGACTCTGGCCTTTCGATTCAGTCCACCTTTTGAGTGATGATCTGAATTAACATCTCCAGGGACTCGAAGCATCCCAAACCCCCTCCGGGTTCCAAGTGGAAGGAGGTCCGTCACGATAACAAAGTGACATGGCTGGCATCGTGGACGGAGAACATCCAGGGCTCTATTAAGTACATTATGCTGAACCCCAGCTCACGGATAAAGGTGTGTGTGAGAGAGCGAGAGCTTTTTAATCCAGATCAAG
The DNA here is from genome assembly GCA_027576175.1 of Sciades proops. Classification (NCBI taxonomy): domain Eukaryota; kingdom Metazoa; phylum Chordata; class Actinopteri; order Siluriformes; family Ariidae; genus Sciades; species Sciades proops. The sequence continues at coordinate 3,152,228 of JAODOF010000005.1, read as the reverse complement.
AGAACTGTATGTTCTCCCTTTGTGTAGAGTAGTGGATTTGAGGCATCAAGTGTAAAGGTATGATGGAGGAGTTTGTGTGTGTGTGCGTGCGCACCTGCTACAGGGAGAGAAGGACTGGCAGAAGTACGAGACGGCACGCAGGCTGAAGAAGTGTGTGGAGAAGATCCGAGCGCAGTACCGTGAAGACTGGAAGAGCAAAGAGATGCGAATCCGACAGAGAGCCGTCGCACTTTACTTCATCGATAAGGTACACAAACGGTGATATCCTGTCTTTAACTGCATTTTTTTTTTTTTCTTTTCCTTTATACACCAAAGTGTGTGTGTGTGTGTGTGTGTGTGTGTGTGTGTGTGTGTGTGTGTGTGTGTGTGTGTAGCTGGCCCTGAGGGCGGGTAATGAGAAGGAGGAGGGGGAGAGTGCAGACACGGTGGGCTGCTGCTCTCTGCGGGTGGAGCACGTTAACCTGCACCCTGAGATGGACGGCCAGGAGTACGTGGTGGAGCTCGACTTCCTGGGAAAAGACTCCATCCGCTACTACAACAAGATCCCTGTGGAGAAGAGGGTGAGACACCTGTCTGTCATAATCACTGTAGCTAGAAATTAGGACGCGAGAAGCTTGTGTTCCGGCGGGGCGTGTGAGGGAGCGTGCGTGGCGGGGCGTGCCTGAACTGTTCCTGATGGATGGCTGAAGGGTCTCCTCTGTAATTGAGGCGTAGAGAGAAGAGGGGGCGTGGCCAAACATGCATCATTACATCTTGTGCACATTTTGCGCATAATCAATACAACCGGTTCCGTCCCGAACCTTGTGCGTGCTTGCTTGCTTGCTTTTCTTAATTTATTTTACTTTTTGCTTTCTTGATTCTTTTCCTTCTGTTTAATTGCTTTTTTTTCTTTCTCCTTTTTGTATCACTTCATTCTTGTGGCGATCTTTCTTTCTCCTTCCTTCCGAATTACTTTAATCTTGCTTTTTAGCTTAGTTCATTTCTTGCTGCTTTACTTTTTTTGCTTTCTTGCTTGCTAGAATTTTAAACCTTTTTTATTGTATTTTTTTTTTTTTTTAATTATTATTAAATTCTGAACTTTTATATTTGACTCAGTTTCAGTAAAGCTGAAGTAAAGTTAATGGTTATTTTAAGTAATTAAGTCCTGTCGGAGAGGGGTGTGGGGAGGATGTTTTCACAGACAGGTGATCTTTGCCTGTAAGGTTTCCGTCAGCTTTGTCTTAAGGGAGCTCTGTTTCCTGCTTTTCCTGACTGACACACACACACACACACACACGCGCACACACACACGCGCACACACACAGGGCAGCAACATTTTTTTATAACTTGACAAACAAGACTGGTTAAACACAAAAGTGATGACACATTTATGTTCACACTGCCACTCCTGCATGCAAGAACACACACACACACACAGCACTTCCCTATTAAACACCTGGTGTTGGGGTTTAGTACAGGAAGGATAAGCCACCTGGCTGTGGAATGCACAAACCAGCTCTCACACACCAGTGTAACAAAGAAGTTGCTTTCACATTAAAATATTTTTCTTTTTTTCCCTCCTCAGATCCTCAGCCCACTCCAGCTTTTCTGTGTTGAAATTTTGTGTCGTCTTCTGATTTTGTTTTCTCTCTTCCAGGTGTTTAAAAACCTCCAGCTGTTCCTGGAGAACAAGCAGCCAGAAGACGACGTCTTCGACAGACTCAATGTAAATACACAGCGTTTCTTCTCCTCCGTTAAAGCTGTAGTTTGACCCGAGATGAAACGGCGCGTTTTTTTTTTTTTTTAATATATAAATGTGGTCCTTCAGCCAATCAGGAGAGGTGGCGTGTTTGAGAGTGAGAGAGAGACAGGTCCCAGTGCTGAACACGTCTCGCTTCCACTCGACATGCCGTCGTCATCCAGATGAGGAAAGAATCAAGTTGTGGGTGTGGGATTTTTTATTTTTATTTTTTTTGTAATTTATTTAGGGGGAGTAGAAAATGATGACTCAAAGCCAGAGCATTATTAATATCCAGTTTAGATTCTGATGTTAATCATCGTAATGCCATCTGGAAAAGGTTTTTCCTTTCACCGGACATGTCTCTGATGATGATGATGATGATCTGCGTTCTGGGAAAAATTATAAAAGGATCCTCCGGCGGTTTTATTCTTAAACTTCTTTGAAGTAAAAATGGTGGCAGTTTTCAGAACTCGAACCTTTTTCATTTTCAGACACCATATAGTGTTCGAGGAAAGATGAACTTTTCTTTAAAATGTCAGATGGGTTTCGTGCGCTATTGACGACGTACGCGATGACGTCGCTTGGAGCAACTTTTTTTTTTTAAATCATGCCGCTCTGTTTGTTAATCTACCCAGCACTGGTTGTAGATCAGTTTAAGAAATAAATAAAATAAGAATGAAGTGTCATGTCGTGCTGTGAGTCGAGCCATATTAAACCGAAGGTTTAGAGCGTGCAGCTACACCCACTTTCTGTAGGTCGTGTGGTGGGGAGGCTTTGCATCGCGAGGTCTCGTCTGATCGGTTTCTGTCGGTGATCCTCTTTCACAGCTGATCAAGCACGCTTGGCGTTTTCACTGTGGAAATGGAGTCTAGTTCCAGCTTGTGCTTTTCTTTTGAGCATCACTGTGGCATTTATATGCTACACAGTGAGGCGTGCTTATTTAAAAATTTGATAAATTCAGTCAAACTACGATGTAAACAGAGAAGTTAAACAGCTGATTTGCTCCAAGCGACCGCTACCGGACGTCATCGCAGATGCCACCACTGCAGGAAGCCCAGCTGGCATTTAAGAAAATTCATTTTTCCTCGAACGCTGATTTTTGAAATCTCTGACTATTTGAAATATTTAAGAATAAATCCGCTGGAGGATCCCGTTAAACAACATTCCACTGATTATTTATTTTTGCCTGTGTTTTTTGTTTTTGTTTCTTCTGCAGACGTCCATTTTGAACAAACATCTCCAGGAGCTGATGGACGGATTAACGGCTAAAGTGTTTCGTACCTACAACGCCTCCATCACCTTACAGCAGCAACTCAACCAGCTCACTTGCCGTGAGTCTCTCTCGCTCTTTCCTCACTCTCTCTCCCTCTCGTAATTTTATTTATTTATTTACCACAGGGTTTTCTTTTAAATTATTATTTTTTAAAATCCAAATCTCTCTCTCTTTAGCTGATGATAACATCCCGGCGAAGATCCTCTCCTATAATCGAGCTAACCGTGCCGTTGCAATCCTGTGTAACCACCAGAGGGCGCCACCTAAAACCTTTGAGAAGTCCATGCAGAACCTGCAGGCTAAAGTAAGTCTGCTCTGAGGGTTAGCTCTTAAACCTGAGTGCTTCTTTTTTTTTTTTTCCTGCTCCTCTCCTTCGTAAATGACTGTACGCTCAGTGACTGTTCCCTCGTTCCTGCAGATCGATGCGAAAAAGGATCAGCTTTCTGCAGCTAAGAGAGAGCTGAAGTCTGCCAAAGCAGATGCCAAGGCCAGGCACGACGAGAAAAACAGAAAGTGAGTGGGTGGGGTGGTTATGTCCTCATTCCTTCCCCCCCCCCCCACCGTGGTCTTTTCCTCCTTCCTTGCCTCACCTCAGAGACTCTGACCTTTGCTTCATTTGTGTAGTTACTCTTTTTTTAATATAAAGCGTGATGTATAAATAATTTTGCGACGATCCTCTCAGGGCAGTAGAGACGAAGAAGAAGGCGGTCCAGAGGCTGTCCGAGCAGCTGATGAAGCTGGAGGTGCAGGCCACCGACCGTGAGGAGAACAAACAGATCGCCCTGGGAACTTCCAAGCTCAACTACCTGGACCCGCGCATCTCCGTCGCCTGGTAATTTCACTTTCATCTCCCCCTCTGACCTCCACTCACCTTCCCAAACCCCTCTCCCGCTCATTGGAACGTTAATCAGAGGTTCGACGGCATGTTATTAAATCCCGTGTAGGCCTACATGAGGTTCCCCCCCACACGCACACAGAGAAAATGAGTCAGGAATCGATCGCAGCATCAGTATCAATAAAATCTGATCAGTTCCAGCGATTTAACAAGCAACAGGAATCTTCCAGGAAAAGTTTTAGGTTTGTTTGACTAGATCTGGATCGGATTTGGGGTGCGCTTGTTTTTTAAAAAAAAAAGTCTTCAGTGATGACTCTTTCGGACAGCAGTAAAGTAGCGAGACTGTAGCAGGGGTTTTCTACAAACCTGGATGTGGTCACATGATTGTTCTCTTCTCACTGGCGTCCGAGTGGTCGATTTGTGCTCTTTTTTTTTTTCCCCTCTCTGTCTGTGTGCTGTGAAACTCCTGTTTATTGGCCTGTTCGAACACTAACTCTGGTTGCTGACGATTTCCCGTACGAACGCGGAAAAAAAACCAGTGTGTATCTGTGCAATCTCAAACACGCGCGTCTTATTTACTCTCTCGTACTTTTTTACGCCACCGACTGAGCAGCATTGTATTCAAATGAGCCGTGAAGGACTGAGACACGCAAGCTCTAGAGAGGGAAAGTCCTCACCATGCGCTGTGGGAAATGTGGAACACGGCCTCGTGTTGAGCAGCTGTGAGGAAAAGCCGAGGGTGGAGGAGGGAGAGCGTGAACAATGGGGTTGGTTTGTGTGCCAGAGAGTAGGCCACGTCGTCTCGCCACGCGTGCGCGCGCCCGCACGCAAAATGGAGGTGGGAGATAACGGTTTGGAAATATTTGTGTCTCTGAGCACCAAAGCAGCAAAACGCTGCGGATTGTGGATCGGCTCTTTTTAATTGAACCCCTTCGCACGTGCTCAGTGTCTCACTGCTGTTTAAATTAAAATAGAACTCTTAAATCACCTCCAGGTCATTAGTGCAGTTTAACAGCCATCGTTAGCCCCAGTTCTGGTGCTGTGGACTGTTTACTGTTCCAAATGGACACCTTAGTGTTTTAGGAGGGGAGGAAAAAAAAATCTCAATTTAGTTGCTGTCAAAAAAAATTTATTTAATAAATAAATAAAAATTCTAAAATGATTATTTCTATAAGACTGAGCGTGAGCATTTTTATAAATATACTGGAAGGTTTTATTTATTTTGTGTGTGGGGGGGGGTTAAACTTCTGTTTACTTTGTCTTTATGATTTTTTTTTTTTTTTTCTCTTCTAATGTGCAATTTTAAAATAAAAAATCTCAAATCCAAGATTATTGCTAATTTTTTTTTTTTTTTTTTTTTAAATCTAAAATCTTCATGTTTAGGTCTTATAACCATTTTGAAAGCATCCTGAAAGTGTTTACATTTTTTTTCCTACTTCCTAATGATGTGCAATTTTAAATAAATAAAAATCTAAAAACCTTGGTCCTGGTGCAAAGGAAAACACAACAGCCCGGACTTGCATGCATCATCGTTGTTGTTTTGTGAAAGAATAATTAAATAGGTGTCTGTGCTGTTCACGCGTTAGTGCTTGAAAGTTTGTGAACCCAAAACATCAGATTTTCACACAAGTCCTAAAAGTAGAGCCCAGTTAAACACACGAGACAAAAATACACTTTCATTTACTTATTGAGTACAAAGAGCCAACGCTGCAGCTCGGTGAATAAATAATCCGGTATAATGGACATGAGAGACAGAGAGAGAGAGCTGGAGATGGGGATGGGGACACATGGAGGAAGAGAGAATATGAAGGAGCTACAGAAGTTTTACTTTTTTTTTTTTTTTTTTTAAGATTTTCTAGTTCAGTCTGTTCGTGTGGATGCTGTGCATGAAAGGGTTAATTACAGAGAGCTGATTTAAAATGAAGGATAATCTCAGTCAGGACTCCGGGGTGAAGGATAACTGAAGCGGTTGTGATTTACCTGCTGTCCCACCTCCAGCTCTATTTTGGGAGAGAAGTCTTCACTATGATACAATAGCTCCAGGAACTCCCCGAGCCCAGCGTGCACGCGCGCACGGTCTCGGAAGGGGCTTTCTGTTTTTGAGAGCTCGTCATGGGAGATTTCTTCTGAACTTTGCTCCACACTCCAGTATGTCCATGGGGTGTGTGTGAGAGAGAACAGGATAACAGTAATGTTGTTGTTTTTCTGTCTCTACAGGTGTAAAAAATGGGGAGTCCCCATTGAAAAAATCTACAACAAAACGCAGCGGGAGAAGTTCGCCTGGGCCATCGACATGGCCGACCAAGACTACGAATTTTAAACCAAGAGTGGCGTTTTACGCTTTTTTTTTTTTCTTTCTTTCTTTCCCCAGGGGTTAGCATTTATCCATCGAATCCACCCCGTCTGAACGTGTTCAAGCAAAGTGAGGAAACACAACTGGATGTTTTTAAAACAAAGCTTAAAGGTTCCCTGTAAACAATCCGGCTGATGAAACGTTTAAACCGAGTCCTGAAGGTGGAACCCTGAGGAGATCCACCGCCACTTCGCTCCGATACACACACGTTAGGCTTTACACTTACTTTTGGGGGTTTTTAAGCGTCTTAGTCGGGTTTTAGCCGTCGGATTTATCGATGAATTCTATATTTTAATATAAGAAATAAATCAGAGTTGTTTTAAGAGGCACGTCGAGGACTGAACTACAGAAAGCCATCTGTGAAAGACTCGAGATTCTGCGTGTGTGCGCGCGTGTGTGTGTGTTGAACTCCAGCAAGATGTAGAAATCCATCATGGACCCGAGGACATCACCCAGGGATGCACCAATCCAGTGTTTATTCCCATCGCGCTCGGAGAATCATTTTGTAGCCAATACTGAGCCGATCGTTTCCTTTTTTAAAAACAGTGTAATCGCAAAGTTATGGAGTGTGGGTTTTTTTTTTTTTTTGGGTTCCCCCCCTTTATTGAGAGTCGCTGAGCCAGAATAATAATTTGAGTGGGAATCTGTGAACACATCACCCTATTTTATTAAAAATAAAAAAAAAACATGGCTTTTTAAAAAAGTATATGTATAGTTTTAATTTTTAAACATTTCTATATTGTATTATTAATGCTGTTAATCAAATATAAAAAAGAATGTGTGGAAAAATCGTTTTTAAAACGATGAATTTTAAAGCAGTGGGTTAAAAATGACAGCGTTTTAAATATGATGGGGGATAAACCATACTGTATTGTAATTAAAGAATATATTTACAGTAATATACTTTAAATTAAATACAATTCTACTTTCCTTTATAGGACGAATAATTGATGAACCCCAGGGAACCTCTGTTTTTCTTTTCTTGATATTTTCATGAGAAATGTAGCGAAGCTTTTACTCAATGAGTCGCAGATTTTTTTTATTTTTTTTTAAATTAAGAACATGATTTTTTTTTTTTTAAAAAGTTACACCATAAATGCAGGAGAGTTTCTGAAAGCTTCGGGCAGATCTAGTGTTTTTAGCAAACCTTGACAGTTTTATTTTTTTCTTCTCATTTGTCCATCAGAATCGTTCACGTTCTGGATCGGATCAGGAAAAAAAATATCTCAGTCCATGATATCGGATTGGTGCATCCCTACTCCTTTTTTTTTTTTTTTTTTAAATATATATATATATTTTAATTTTTCTTCTGTTTCTATCAGGGATGTACATTTCATTTTTGCGAATATGTGAAAGGGGCGATCTCCGTG
>JAODOF010000005.1:3026022-3036672 GCA_027576175.1 Sciades proops | reverse complement strand
TTGTGAAAAATGTGATTTTTTTGGGGGGGGGGCATGCATTCTTACCATCAAATACTTTTATTCCATATTTTATTTTATATTTGAGGTTTTTATTTCGTCCTCGGTTGGTTCAGTAGCACGCTCCGCCATTTTGTTTTTCTCTATTCATGGTATACAAGCTGATATCCTCGTAGCAGAGTAGCCAATCAGAGCGCACGATTGCTCATATCCAGTGAATGTGGATAGAATTAATCCGGAATATACCATGTGGTTTAAACTGTTTACTTTTTATTACGTTTATCCAGATGCCTTATAGAAGAGCTTTGGAATCTCGATCACGAACACATCTTCATGCTCGTCCACTCGGTCAGGCACTAAGAGTACCATCCAGAACATTTTAGGCTATCCAGTCTTTTTTTTTTTTTTTTTTAAATCAGTAGCATTAATTAAATAATATCCAAAACTTAAAGTGAACTAGCACTAACTCATAAGCCAAGACAAAATTAAATCATTCAATTATGACAAAAACGTGATCCCATTTTAATCATGATCTTGATTTTACGAATCCGCAATTCCCCTGAATCAAGCCCGTTTGACGGATATTTGTGACCTTGGCTGAAGTTAGGTCAATATTAAATTGATTATACATTTATATTTAGCACTTTTGAAGAAACCAATTATGACTAAGGAGAAAAACAATTCCATCATCTTGGCCATTCCTGTATAGTCCAATCAAGACTGAAATCTTAAAATAATAATTCACCTGGCTCATCGCTGGTAGACTGGTCTTCTCCAGTCGTCGTCTTCGTGGTCGGAGCTGTACTAAGGTCTGTGACCGTCAGCTCCATCGGTTCTCCTTTCACGTCACCTTCATCCTGTTGAAGTGATTTTAAGGCAGCTTTGCCTTTGGTTGTGCAAGGTGAAGATTCCACATCCTCAGACTTCCTGTCCTCGGGCAGCGGGTGTGCTTTTGTTTGTTTTGCAAACCACTTCCTGACCAGTTCCTCGCTCAACCCACTGGACCTGGCCAGCTCCTCCAGCTGCTTCTCCACCAGATTTCCATAGGTATTGAAATGCTCCTGAAGGACAGCAATATTGCCTTTCTGGAAGTCCTCCTCTTCTACGATTGCCTGATAGCTCTCGAGCCATTTGAGCTGTCCGTTCTTGAGGACGTAGCGACAGTCCCCGAACCAGCGCACCACCTCTGGGCGTGGCAGTCCAGTTTTGGCAATTAACTCGTTGTACTGAGGGCTGCTGGGCCTGTGGGTGCGAGCAAAGGCTTGTTTAAGTAAATGGAGCTGCTCTGGGGTCTTCTTTCCTCGATTTGGTGTTTGGGATGACTGTGGTGGCGGAGGAGGGGTGGATGTCTGAGAGACAGGAGAAGGCACTTTAGTCGTCTCTGGTTGTGGACTTCCTTCCATTTCACCTTTTCCGTTCGCTTCGGTGACTTTCAGCATTTTGAGATTAATCTTTATCGGGTTAACCTTTGGGGCAGTTCCAGACGCATCCTCCTTGACCTGCTGGTTTGTTTCTGATGATTCCTCATTGTCTTGTTTTTCTTCTGCAGTCTCATTTTTATCCTTTTCACCCACCACTTCTTCCTCATCCTCTTCCTCTTCTTCCTCCCTCTCTGCACGTTCCAACTCCTCCTTTTTCTTTTCGGCTGCCACTCTCCTCCGCCGCTCAGCAAACCAGCCATGGATCTCACGTCGAGTCATTTTAGTTTCTGCCCGTAACCTGTCCACCTCTTCCTCGGGCGGATCGGAATCCTGGGCAAAGCTTGCCTCGAGGGCACGGACCTGGTGGGGCTCCCTTTCTTTGTATCGTATTGCTGTGAAGTCTGGGGACGGGGGTCGAGGTTGACGTCGGGTAGGCGTCGGGGGCGTCGTCTGCTGTTGCCGTGAAGGACTCAGAGGTACCTGTTGAGGGGTTCTGGGCCTTTCCAACAAAGCAGCATTGTCTGCACTGTCGCCAGAGGCACTGGAGGCAAAACTAGCGGCTGTTGAAGTTTGACCACCAGTGCTTGATTTTGAGCCCTTGTGATTGCGAAAGTGGTAGCGACGATCACTGAACCACTTCCGTACCTCACGAACCGTCAGACCAGTCAGACTTATCAGTCTATCTACCTCCTCTTGACTGGGGAACTGGCTAATGAGGAAGCTTTCCTTTAAGGCAGATAGCTGTTCCTGGGATTTTTTGGCTTTATAAAAGCTGGGATCCAGGAAGCTAGCAGAGGGGAGAGTGCGAGAGTTGGCAGATGCTGGTGATGGGGATTCAGACTTGCTTGGGGTGCCGTCACTGGTGGTCGCTGGAGTCGGACTGGAGCTGGCTGTAACATTGGGACTATTGCTTCGGCTGCTCTTGCTTTCATTAGTGTTTCCTTTCGCATCAGTGCAGTCTTTATCAGCGCTACATTTTGCTACAGTATTCTTAACATTAGTGCCGTTTTTGTTCTCATTAACCATTTTGCCAGGTGTACTGCTTCTGCCATTCGTGCTAGATGTGCTGACCTTACTATTGCTTTTCATTTTACCATTGCCACCCATGTTAATCACACTGGTGTGATTACTTGCACTACTGCTGTTTGTGCTAACACTACTAATAATACTGCTTGTGCTGCTGCTACTACTGATGGTATTGTTTCCACTATTGCTGCTTCCAACACTGCCCACCACCATGTTCAGCCCCTTATCAGCCACCAGGGCGGCAGCAGGCTTTGCTTGCATCATGGGCTTGGCCGCTGCCTGGGGCTTGGGTGTTACAGCCAGGGCAACAGGGGCACTGCTGACCTGTATCCCATTAGAGATCATGGGCTGTGTGACGATCACGCCTCCTTGGCCAACCAGGCTGCCTTGTAAGAGGTGAGGGATGCTGGATGTACCAAGGGACGCTGGTAGGACTGTAATGGTTTGCTGGGAGGTGCTATGCTGAGTCTGACGCTGAGTCTGGGCAGCAGGGGGTGCCGTTTGTATGATCGTGTTAAACATCTTCCGGCGGGCGTCTTCTATCTCCTCTGGTGACCAGCTAATTCCTTGCTTAAGCCTTTGTGCTGTAAACCAGATTTTGATCTGCTCCTCTGGGTACTTGGTAACTACGGTGAGATAGCACAACTCGGCCTTGGTGGGGTACGGGAACTTGCTGAAGGAAGTTTTCAGGAAGCTGCTGTTATCCATGGATGCATTGTAGGTGGGAATGCTGCTCAGAGGAATCATTACCTTTGGTAGGTTTTTGGAGCTTGACGAAGAAGTTGTTGAAGTGGATGAAGAAGTGGATAAAGAAGCCGAAGACGACTGCTGGTTGACACTTCTGTTCTGTACTACAGACACAACTTGGGTGATGGCTGTCTTCAGCATAGGAAGAGCTCCGGAACCATTGACTATCTGTATTGCAGATGGCAAAGTGACTTTGCTTGCTGCACCATTGTGTACGATTGTAGGAACGTGGGTGACCGAAACTGCTGGAGAATCTGCCGTCTCAGCTTGCTTCACAGTTGTGGATTCGTCTGCAGCAGGATGAGAAACCACAATCCTCTTGGGCTCCGTTTTCCCCTTCAGCATTTTCATAATGGGTGTCTTTGTGATGGAGATCTCCGATTCCTTGAAGCTAGTGCTTTCACCAGGACCGGCGATGATGCTCTGTTCCACGGTGACCTTCCTATCCTTCCTCTTTAGCTGTAGTGTCATGGTTACAGTACTGGGGTGCACTCGGGCATTGTGCAAGGCAAGACCTTCAAATTTTGCCGCACTCACCCCACAGTCTACACAGAGGAAGCAAGGATCGGTACGGAACTCTGGATGCCCACTGTAGACGTGATCAAGGAAGAGGTTCAGGTCGTGGGTTTCAAAATTGCACAGCCTGCAGGTGTAAGTGCCATTATCTTTTTGGGCATTACTAGCATCCTGCCCTGACGAGTCACACAAACTATGGAAGGCTTTTTCGCTTGCCTCTCCCTTGTGGGAGAAACTGCTTTCCTTGACAGAGGGAGAGAGCCTACCCTGCTCAAGATCGTCCTGTAGATGCATGGTTTTTACAGGAATCATGCAGGGAATTGTAGACTTCCTCTTGCTAGCCATGGCTTTTGATATGGTAGCTCCACCAAAATGCCTCCGTCACCAAGAGTCCGCTTTTTATAAACTGTCCATGGAGAGGAAGATGGTGTGGAACATGACCATCAGTCCACAATGAGTACTCCTCTTTTATGGGCACATCGGTATTGTATTTAAGGCATCACAAAACTGGCCTGTAAAGAAGAAAAGAAACTATAAGTAAAGATCCCAGTGAGAGGTTTTCCTCATCAGATATCATCAAAAGAGGTGTCATGAACACAACTGCCAATCAATTCCAATTTTTCTCCCCCCCGGTGACTTCCAAAACAAACCAGATATTGTTGGTAACCGGGTAAAGGACCCCCCCTCCACATTCAAATGAGGTTCTAGAACTGAAACACATCAGAGACCTGGTTATTTTCTTATTTATTCTGAAGTCTGGGGAAACCAACTTTAAAAAACTGCAGGGTAGCTACCAAAACCAGGCTGTCTGCAAGAATTTCTCGGACCATGGCAGAACAAGGATACAGTTGGTCATGGCTCCAAAAATTAAAAGGCTTTAAGCCTGGAAACACCAGAATCACTGCCTTTCTATAACCACAGTGACGTTTCTGGTGGAGGAAACCTATAAACACAGGAATCGGAGATACATCAGGCTTTACATCTAACGTGTTCCAATATTGGTATCGGACATCACAATGGCCCTAATGGAAATGCAGACTTGGAGACAAGTCTCAAGAGATGTACAGACTGCAGATCACAAGGTCATGCTATTCAAGGCTAGAAAGCAATCAAGGGTTACTTTTACGTCTGCCCGAGTTTCAAAGAACCTTTTATGGCCTCTTGGGTTTTTTTTTTTTTTAGTGCTTTCAACCAGCCAGTTCCCTCCTCCTCCTCATTGTTAGCACATTCCCAATACAAAACAAGGACCTAAAAAGGGACTGCATCTCGCTAATCACTCCAACACAACGTCTGAAGAGCTTGTACTTGACTAATTCGAGTTTTAAAATAAGCTGGAAGGACATTCCAGCAAAGCCCACTGATTCATTTTTTTGTCTCTTTCAGCCAGCCAATAAAAAGCAATTCAAACAAAGCGTGCTCCTGTTTAATGCAGCACACGTTCTTTAATCTTGATTAGCCTTGACATTTCCAATTAATTTAGATATTTGGTCGCGTGAAGCAAGTTACAAAAAGTGCAAACAAAGCCCTGTGATGATCTGGCGACTTGTCCAGGGTGTACCCCGCCTCTCACCCGTAGTCAGCTGGGATAGGCTCCAGCTTGCCCGCGACCCTGTACAGGATAAGCGGTTACAGATAACGGATGGATGGAACAGGTTAACGGACAAAATGCATAAACAAGTTCAGATAACAGTGGCTGCGTTTATTTACATCCAGACAAAGTAACCCGATTAAGGTCAAGTTTCTCTGACTGAATGAGGCGGATTACCCTTTTAATAATCCGTTAAGTAAAGGTATAATAGCCACGTAAACCTTTGTTTGTGTTCACTTTTGGAACCTGTGTGTGAGGTCTGTGTGAGAGAGAGACACAATGTACTCCTTGTGCATTAAAATAAAACATTCGTGCAAGAAAACAGTTGGTTTTAATCTGAAATAATGGTGAGGTGAGGTGGGCGCCTCACGACAGAATGAACGTTCTGAGGCTGATGCGTGGCGCTTGAAGACATTCCTACGATACACAATATGTTTCACGATAGATTGCGTTTTATATACACTCACCGCCAGCCACTTTATTAAGAACACCCATTAGATACACCTGCTGTTCGATGCAGTTCTCTAAATCAGCCGATCCCTCCACAGACACAAAATCAAGAGCTTCAGTTAAATGTTCAAAACAGGAAAAAATTGTGATCTCAATTTTGGTCTGACTTTCTTTCACTGGGGCATGGGTGTTGGTTTGAGCATTTCAGAAACTGCTGATTTTTTTTTTCCCCTGGGGTTTTCACACACAGCAGTCTCTAGAGTTCACACAGAATGGTGCCCCCCCCCAAAAAAAATAAATAAAAATCGAGTGAGTGAGTGGCGGTTCTGTGGGTGGAAACAAACACCTTGTTGATGAGAGGGTCAGAGATCAGAAAATGAACAGATTTGAGGTGGTTCAAGCTTTTCCCCCCTCTCCAGGAAGGATATAGGAACTCGTATAATCACTCTTTACAAGCATGGTGAGCAGAAAAGCATCTCAGCATACAACAGCAGAAAGAACACCACACTGGGTTCCACTCCTGCAGCCAAGAACAGGGATCTTACAATCAATAACAATAAGTTCCTATTAAAGTAGCCGGCAAGTGTGGATGTATATATAAATAAAAACGTATGAATAACCAAGAAGAATGATAGATTTTTTTTTTATCATTACAAACTGATCAGAAGCAGTGGAGTTCTTTAAAAGCTACTCCACTAATATACTTTTTTTTTTTTTAAACTTAAACGTCTTTTCCAAATCCAATCCAATACCAAACTTTACCATTTGTTACAGAACCCGTTACGTTTTCTCCAAAAGCCGAGCCACCTTTTTTTTTTTTTTGGGCTGGTATCAGTCTGATATCAATACTGGCTATAGGACTGGTTCCATTTCTCATGCTCTTCAGATATTATCCTAGATATTCCAAGTGTTTGTGATGTACATTAATAACCTCAAGGAAACCGTTCACGCCATTTATGAAAACTGATTTAAAAACCTGGTCATTTATAAAGGTGCTCCAGGTACAAAAGAACCTGCGAACGCTTAAATGGCGTACATCCCAACGCATCAGATTACAACCGTCTATAACGCAATGTGAGCCTGTTCAGATAAAAACCGTAGCTAATTCATGCAATCAGAACCTGGCCGAGTCATTGGACGTGCTCCATGTCCTTAAGACACTTGAAGAAAGACAGAGCGGGAGGGAAAAAAAACAGAATTGTACTACAAAATATGGCAGCAATCAGGGGGCCAAACAGCAACAGGGCACAGTTGCCATGGCAACTTTGGGTCATTTTGGCAAGAGCATGGCTGTGTGCTACTTTCGTGTCAACTGACCAAAGATATAAACTCACTTCCTGTTTGGCAGCCTCGTCCTCAAACAGGAAATGGCAACATTTAATGACTTCAAATAAGAATCATTAATTTAGATCAAAGATATGAATAATAGTAACAAAAAAAATTCTTAATTAGAGCACCCTCGAGTGGTAAAACGAGGCAAGTTTTTCTGGGCGCCCTTTGGGTGGGGTGTTGAGTCAGTCCACCAAGTTTGGTGTAGATACATAAAAGTGTTGCTGAGATATGGGCTCACTTCCTGTTTGGCGGCTTTGCCATGGAAATTCATTGGACGACCTCGGGCGTATCGTACACCTGAGCCCAATTCTTTGAATAATTTTGTTTCAGAACCCTCTTTAGATGTTACATGCCACGTTTGGTGATGCTACAACGATGGCTGGATAGATGGACCCTACATTTGACACCTGGATACTTTGGACTGTCCTTCAAATCAATCAGTGTTTCATCAAAATTCACCGAGGGCTTCTCAGGGCTTGGAAATGGAAAAGGCTAACCCTTTCATAATAATTTATCATTTTAAAAAGAAAAGAAAATTAATAATTGAGTGTTGACTTGTGTAGATCTGAGCATCGGGACAGTAATAAAATAAAACAAAATCAGCTTGACCAAACAGGAACGCAAAACACTCCGTATGTTTCGGAGCTCAATTATGATTCGCCCGAAATGTAAACACAGTGACACATGGCACAGCCGACCCTGCGCTCTTCTCCGACTGCGAACACAGAAATGCAAAACACTCGTTTTTCATAAAAACAAAAAAGCATGTTACTCATTTTTGCATACAGTTAACTGATTTCAATTTCACGCACAGCTAGACTTCTGTTTTTAGCAACATGTGGACTAACGGATCACGTCATCACATTAACACATTATATATATATATATATATATAAAAAAAACCACAAGGGTCTGTCACACCTACTTCTTTTCTATTGGCTCACAAGAATGAGGTCACAAATTCACAGGTCAAAGTTCAGCTTGATGAAGTCGGCGCAAATCAAAAAGCAAAACCCAGATTTATTTCTGCTGTCTTTCCTCCATTACTCTTCTGATCGTCCAATTAAACGCTCTTCAGAACATAAACGCGTCTGTCCCGCCCCTGGGGGCGTGTCCTGCTTTCCAGTAGTCGCTCCTTGGAAGCAAACATGGTTCGTTAGCGCCTCATGTTTCGAACGCTAATGGCTGTTGAGTAAATCAATCACGCACGAACATGCCGTCATTCTGACTTCCTGCTTCTACAGGAAATACAACATACAGAATTAAATTAGGACTCATGCTTCCTTTCAAAATCAACTTTTTTTTTTTTTTTTTTTTAAGTCAGGTGAAATTTATAAGTGTTAATCAAACACTGAAGAAGCAGGCTGGTGATGTTCCTGGTTACCTGAACATACAGTACGGTTAGCGGTGATGTGAAGAACTGAGAAGAGAGGAATTTTTTTTTTTTTAAATATTAGCTCGTTAGCAACGTTAACATTGAGAACGGACAAGAAAAATAAAATCCAGGAACTCAGTCAAAATCACCAGCACTGACATTGAGAAAGCATTTATACTAAATCACTATTTATCGCAACAGTTTTACAAATTATTCATTCGTTTGTTTCCTGTCGAAATGATGGCGCCATTTTTCTTTCCCAGAGGAAACATTACCAGTGCAGTTGTGCGGCTCGGATGGCGCAGGAAAGCGCAAAGGAACCAGAGCTACTTTTCTCCAGCATCGCTCAGGACAGATTTAATAAGAACCGGTCACGTTTGTATCGCAGTAACGTGTTAAACGGTGATCTGCGCAGCTCAACATCTGCCCCTTCGACTTATCGGGTTTTTCCTTCGTTCAGTCTGGACGCAATTCCTTCTCCGAAACAGGAAGTCTCTGCGACGTCTTGAACATATTCGCTACGCATGCTGTAGATAGCGACGATGGCGAATGACGCCGGAGGATTCCTTTAACGCGAGGTCATGATGACGATGGTCCACGTGACCACGCCGGAGATATTTCAAGGCCTCGGGAACAACACTTTTTGTTGTTCGCTCATTGGCGAGTTCTTTGATCCTCTCGGTTGGGTTACAATCCCAGCTGCTGAGAGAACCAACGGAGCCAGGATCCGTTACGACGGGACCAGGAGACGAGTGCTTTTTCTTTCTCTCCTCTCTCGAACCTAGAAGATGGAAATGCCCTCTGGTTTGGGCCTTGCTGCGAGCTGCATGACGGGGCTCAGCCTCGCCGAGCCTGCAGGGTCACATGACTGACACAAAAGGGGGTTGCGGAGTGGGCAGAGCCTACCATCGGTCACATGGGTTGAGCCCTGAGGGAGGAGGAGGCATGAAGGAGTGAGAAGTGGGGGGTTGGGCGGATCAGCTTGGGCTGGGGTGAACCGGAGAGTGTGTGTGGGTGTGTTGGGGGGGTTGTTATCTGTCACCGGGCAGAGGAAGCGCTGAGGTGTTTCTGTAAGGAATTCTCAGCCCTGATCCCAGCCCCCCCCCAGTCAAACAATCTCACGGTCGTTCTCTCTCCCTTTTCTGTCTCCCTCCCTCCTCCTCCACCACCACCACCACTCTGGCACAGCGTGAAGACTCTGGAATGTTCTGCCTCGGTCCGTTCAGCCAGCAGCCAACCTGAGAGCCGCGCTGCTTGTTGAGACACACTCGCAGGTACAAACACCGAATGTTGGTTGTGGAAATTCCGGATGTGTATCAGCTCGGAAACCTGATGTCTGCGTGTCTCGTTTTAAATGCGGCGTGAAACCAACAGGAAGCCAACACATGCTTCCTTCATGGCGTGTGGCTCTGCCACGAAAACGTTCATCCCTCATCAAAAAGCAACGAGAGATTTCACTAAAAATCACGTCATGAACGTTTCTGTTCGGGGACAGACTCGCGTCAAAACCGACCCGCTGACGTCCGCGTGGTTACTCATCAACTCGATTTTTTTTTTTAATGCAATTTTTAATCTACACAACGTCACCATGCATACGAACCAATCAAGTCATATGTTGTATTGTATCACGTCTCATCTCGGAGTGAAACCTCCGCGTTACGATTTCTCTCCGACCTTCTTTTAAACTGTAAGGAAAACCACAAAGCTGACAAATACGAGTGTGAATTCCTCTCTGGCTGTAGCTACGCCGTCTCTTTGGTGTCCCCAAATAGTCACGTCTCGCACGTCTCTCTGAAGTGGCGTGCTGACCCGAGTCACGTGACTCTGAGCCCTCTGTAACCCCGCTGATCTATTTTAGAAAGTGTTCGTATGGTCCAGATGGACGGGTTTGATGTTGCCCAACGGCGTGTGTGTCCATCCTACCGAGTGTGTGAAGACGCACCCCCTTTTAAAAAAAAAAAAAAGGGAAGCCTGACTCGTTCCCTTCCCCCACATTCGCTCCTTCTTCAACAAGTTCGGCCCAGTCTACAGGGAGACAGGTCGACTACACCACTGGTGTGTTACTGTCCCTATGGCAACGGGCCACCCTCAACCCCCCAGACTCTCCCGTTTCTCTTCACATGTCTCTCTCTCTCTCTCTCTCTCTCTCTCTCTCACACACACACACACACACACACACACACACACACACACACACA
>JAODOF010000005.1:2402652-2417929 GCA_027576175.1 Sciades proops | reverse complement strand
TGCAAACTCCACACAGAAAGGCCCCCGCCGGCTGCTGGGCTCGAACCCAGAACCTTCTTGCTGTGAGGCAACAGTGCCAACCACTACACCACCATGCCAAAGTACTGGGAGAGGACACAGCTTACCAGCAGGGGGAGCTCTAGGAACCTTAGCTTGGGCATAGACAGAGCACGAGGAGACAAAATGGTTAATGTCCGAAATCATGTTTTCCCACCAGTACTTGCTCTGGAGGAGTCTGATAAGTGCAATGGCTGCTGGGATGTCCAGTGGCAGGAGAGGAGTGAGCCCAAGTGATGAGTTTGTCTCTGAGTTTGGGTGGAACATGCATGAGTCTGGGCGGACAGTTTTCAGGAGGATTTGTGGGTTGTGATTGTCTGATCTCCTTGTTGATGTCCCAGGTTATGGCTTGTAGGAAACATTCAGGCAGAAGGATAGAGGTGGGTTCAGATGTGTGTGACGACAGAGTGTGGACTCTGGAGAAGGCATCTGGTTTAGTATTTCTGGAGCTGGGACATTAAGAGATCGTAAACTGGAACCTGATGAAGAATAAGGCCCATCTGGCCTGCCGGGGGTTCAGACGCTTAGCAGTCCTTAAGTATTCCAGGTTCTTTTGGTCAGTCAGGATCGTGAACGGGTGTGCTGCACCTTCCAACCAGTGCCTCCATTCTTCTAAGGCCAGTTTGATAGCCAGGAGCTCTTGGTTACCGATGTCATAATTCCTCTCTGCGGGTGTGAGTTTCTTGGGAAAGAAAGTGACTAGATGAAGCTTGGGTTTATCTCTGAAATGTTGAGAGAACAACTCCTACTCCAGTCTCTGATGCATCCACCCACACAGCGAATGGCTTGGAAGGATCCAGATGCTGAAGTATGGGAGCTGTAGTGAATGCTGACTTGAGCTGGTTGAAAGCTTCCTCAGCTGCAGGATTCCAGTGGAGCCGATATGGTCCATTTTCAGGAGTGATGCGAAAGGGGCAGTGATGGTGTTGAATCTGCAGATGAAGTGGCAGTAGAAATTTGCGAACCCCAGAAAGCACTACAACTCTTTCACAGATGTGGGAGTGGGCCATGACGTGACCACTGAAACCTTGGCCTGGTCCATGCTCACCCCCTCAGAGCTGATAATGTACCCCAGGAACAAGATCTGGTTGACAGAATTCACACTTTTCTGCCTTTATATACAGGTGGTTCTGGAGCAGGTGAGAGAGTACTGACCTGACATGCTCGTGGTGGATGTTCTCATCTGGGGAGTAGCTCAGGATGTCATCAATGTAAGCGATCATGAACCTCCCCAGCATGTACCTGAGCATGTCATTAATGAGGCACTGGAAGACACTTGCCGCACAAGATAGGCCATAAGGCATGACCAAATACTTGCAGTGGCCCATGGTGGTGCTAAACGCAGTCATCCATTCATCAGCCTCATGGATACTGACCAAGTTATAGGCACTATGAAGGTCTAGCTTTGAAAAGATCTTAGCTGATTTGAGCTATTCTAGGGCTGAAGGCACAAGTGGGTGTGGATAAGGGTATTTCATTGTGATCTGGTTCAGGCCTCGATAGTCTATGCATGCACCCCCCCTTTCTTCTCAACAAAGAAGAACCCTGCTGAGGCTGGAGATGTGGAGGGTCTGATATACCCCTGCTTCAAGGCTTCTTGTACATACTCCTCCATAGCTGCTTGCTTGGTTAGGGATAAAGGGTAAATGCAGTTATGAGGAGGAGTTGTACTTGGGAGGAGGTCAATAGCACAGTCATAGGGACAGTGAGGAGGCAGACCACAGGCTTTCCCTTTACTGAACACTTCCTTTAGATCAAGGTAACAGGAAGGAACCTTGTCGAGGGAGTCTGGCAGAGGGCTCTCTACAGAGGTGGACAAGAGTGCCAGTTGGGGTAGTTTCAAACAACTTTGAAAACAGTAAGGAGACCACTGAAGAATGTCCCTTTGTTGCCATGAAATCAGAGGATCGTGGAGTTGGAGCCAAGGGTATCTCAATATTAGGTTGTGACGTGCAGTTTGAGTGATGAACAGGGATATGCTTTCTTTGTGAATGGCTCCCACTCGAGTCTCGAGGGGAGTTGTGTGCGTTGAGACCAGTCCCTTACCTATGGGACCCCCGTCGATGGTTTTCAGCTTGTTTGGTCTCAAGAATTAGTTGGTGGTCAGGTGGTATTCCTGGACAATCGAGCTATTTATGAAGTTTCCTTCAGCCCCTGAGTCTATGAAGGCAGAAAGTACAATGGTTGTGTCTGGCAGTTTCAATATCACAGGTACATGAAAGGAGTGTGATTTGTGAGTAATTTCTGAACTCACCAGGTTAGGTGGGCTGGTTACTTTGCTGGGCTGGTTGTCCCGCAGGGGTCAAATAGGGCATTTACAAATCTGATGACTGGATTCCCCACAATAAAAGCAGAGGTCCTCACATCTTCTTCTTCTTCTTCTTCTCCTCCTCTCTCTCTCTCTCTCTCTCTCTCTGATCATAGTAGTTGTGTACGCAAGACCTCCATTGGAGTTGGAGAGCTCAAGGTAGGAGAGGGATTAGAGGATGCCTGCAGTGAGGGTCGATTATGGATGAGGTGATCCAGACGGATGGCCAAGTCTATCAGAGGGTCAAAGGAGAGATGTTCGTCACAGTAGACCAGCTCACTGAGCACTTCTGGGCATAAACCTTGATGAAACATAGCCTTTAGTGCTGGTTCATTCCAACCACTGCTGGCAGCTAGTGTGTGGAAGTCCAGCGTGTACTCCACAACTCTCCTTTCTCCCTGTTTGATCATTAACAAACCCTCGCCAACTTCTATGCCCTCAGGCTGGTGGTCAAAGACTCTCTTAAAAAGCTCCAAGAAATGGTCATAAGATGGGATGTGTTCACCTCCACACATCCACATTGCACTTGCCCACTGTAAAGCTTTACCTGAGAGGAGACTGATGAACTGAGCAATATTTTGTTTGTTGGTTGCCCCTGTGAGCAATGAGAAATACAGAGAACATTGGAGAAGGAATCCCTTGCATTGAGATACTTCACCCAAGAATTTTTCAGGTAGAGGAATCCTCCAAGATGCACCAGCAGGCAATGAGGGGTGTGTGAGGATGGCCTGCGACACTACAGCAGTGAGCTGCGACATCCTGGTGTTGAGAACACTGCTCATCTGCTAGTGCTCTCCTACCAGACACCCCTGTGCATTGATTACAGTCTGCTTTGCCTCCAATGCTGCATCCATAGATGGCGAAGTATCCTGTCAGAGTGCAGGCACTTATGAATGCAACTGCAGGGGAGAGAAGGTACGGCGCAAACTGCAAACAGAGCCAAATCGGAGAACAGGAATCATAGTCAGAAAATGGGCGAAGGTCAGTCAATCTGCAGAGTAACGTAAAGCAGATGAGAAGATGAAGTCAGGAACAAATGTAAACAGAGGTCTTAACTGGAGGTCAGGCAGAAATCAAACGACTTCGTAAAGTCAAGTATGGGACACAGAACGCACTGAATGTGGGTTTGAGCAGGGTTTAAGTAGACAGAGTGATTGCAAGTGAATTGGTGACAGGTGATATAATTAGTAATCTGGTGACAGGGGGTGCTGTGACTCTCGGGAAGTGTAGTCCGGAACGGCCATATTTGGAGGCTGCTCTGAACTCAGGCTTTCCATGTTGTTACTGACAGATACTTAAAAGCATTTACTATATACTCATCCAGATTATTAGCAGATACGTTTAATGGGTTCATACATGAGAGATTCATTTAATTAAAAAATGCAGAGATGATGTGAACAACTTTGCTGAAATTTCATGTTTGCTTTTCAACTTGTATTTTTTTTTTTTATTTTAATGAACACATAATCAACAATTATTCACAACTATAGTTTAATTCTAATTATTTTTAAGGCATCAGTTAATGGTGCTGCCTCACAGATCCAGGGTCTGAGATTTAATCCTGAGCTTGGGTTACTGTCTGGTTGGGTTTCCTTTGTGTTCCTGGGATAGACTCTGGATCCACCATGACCCTAACCAGTATAAAGCTGTTATTGAAGATGAAGCTATAAATGGATGAATTGCAATTATGCAATTAGAAGGCAGGGAGCTCAACTATTTTTTTTTAGACTTTTGTGGCATTGTTCTTTTTTTATACGAACACAAAGGTTGTTCAATATAACAAAACAAAAAGACAATAGACAAAGAAAATACTGCATAGACAGTGAATACAAGATGTGTAACGAACAATGGGAAGAGATAGATTTTTAAAGTGCAAATTAAATCCTTAAGTGATTTATACAATATCAATGATTTGTAGTGTATACACCATACCAGTCAAAAGTTTGTACACTCCTACTTATTCATGGGTTTTTCTATATTTTGACCATTTTCTCCACTGCAGAATAATACTGAAGACATCAAAACTCTGAAACAACATATGGAATACACACAGAACTATGTGACAAACAAAAAGTGGTTAAAAAAAGTTCATATTTTAGATTCTTCAATCAGGGATGTGAAATTTCTGCGGATTCGTGGATTTCCGCACCGCTGACCAAAAGTCGGTCTTGAAAAAATAAATGTTTTTTTTTTCAAAAATAATGAGAATCAGGCTTTGTCCAATCGATACATGCACACACACTTGTTTTGCAAGGAAAATATACACTTGCGACATCTCGCGGATGAATGCGAACTGCTCGTTTCCGTTCCACTCGGAACTCTACTCCATCTTTATCGCACGTGTTTCTCAGAGCAATGGTTTTACAAATATAATATGTCTGTATCGAGAGTTGATATCGTTGAACGAAAAGACGATAGCCACGATAACACAAAGCAGATCGACAAAGATCATGGAATAAAGAATGCATGGAACTGGAGGTGGTTAGAGGAAAGAATCGGAGACGAATATCTTCATGAACACATTCGAAAACTAAAAGCTCCTGGGAAGGCATTCTGTGTCCTGTGCAACCAGGAAATTCGATATGGGACTGGAGGTAAAACCCGACTGGTCGACCATGTGAAGGGCAAGAAACATGTCGAGTTAGTGAAGCTTGCTAAGACTAACTACAGACTCCCTGGTACGTACTTTTTGTTATTTGAATTGTGGCTAGATGTAGACTAATACTAGTAATAGACACATTTGAGAAATGAAATTTTTCATTATGTGTTCTATATTGGAAAATGACTCGGTTTAGGGCACTGTAGGTACAAGGTCTCCAGCTTCTGGGGGGCTGCGCCCCACAGACCCCCCCACCATAATATTTTTCCTCGGATTCTTCTACAACCATTTCATATCCCTGTCAAATGTAAAAAAAAAAAACTTATTTTTTCCCTCCAATTAAAGCAGCCAATGAGCCATTTAGCATCTGAATCTGGAATGATTGACAGCTGTGTGTATGTGTTTCAAGTTCTCTAATAGTAACTGATCCCCAAGAAGCTCCGCCCCCTTCTCTGGTATCTCATGTTTATAATCTCTCATCTGGATTTGATTTTCCTGAAACAGAGACAGTTTTGAGTTCATTAATGTGAAATAAAATCTATCAGTGTGTGTTCCGCTGAGCTAATGGAGGGTGAGGGAGGGGCTTCCTAAGTGGTTTGTTAATATCACAGACTTCAATACACATAAACAAATGTGAAATATTCTGGATTTATATGTAATCTGGATCATCTGGGTGAAAAAAAAAGTCTTCTGGTGTATTTCTGAGTGATAACAGTAACACGTGAAGCTCCTACGCAAAATTTGTGTAAAAGTTTCTTGTCAGTGTTAACTGTACATCGAATTCAGTATTTTGGGGAAAAGATTGCCCTATTTACATGTTAAATGTTGAAGTGAAATTATACACCATCCTCCATTTAAAAGATATTTAAGACGGAAATGCATTAGTTTCATGGTTTATTTAAATCTTTGCTCATTTTTCATAAAGGGTGCCAATACTTTTGGAGCTTACAGACTGCTCTATAAGTATTTGATAAGTAATATTGTTTATCAGTAGAGGTGTGTGACCTGCAGTTACACCTGGATTGATCCCAGTAAAAGTTCATCTCCTTCCTTCGTCCCTCTGACTGACAGCAGTTGTTTCTCTCTCAGGTCTTGAGGAAGTTCAGCCCGCTGCAGTCGTCTTCGTTCTCCAGCCAGATTCACTCCATCCACAAACATGTCCGGCTCCTACGATGAATCTGCCGCTGCTGATGAGGCCATGGACAGTTTTTGGGAGGTACGGCCTTTTCATTTATTCAGTGCTTCATCAATACTGGTGTTGTGTTTTTGCCAGCGCGAGTGTGATGAGAGTTAAACACACAGACGCCACGTTGTGCTTCATGTCTGAATCTGCCAGAAAAACAACAAAGACTTCTTTTGGACACTGAGCTGGCTTCTCCGAGGGGTTTCGCCACCTGCTGTGCTCCATCAAAGTGCCTCTTCTTGTGGCTTTTGGAGGGTTTCAGTGTTAAAGCTGAGCTTTTGCCGTGTCAGGTCTTGCATTTTAAACTGAGGAAGGTCGCAACCTCGCACACGTCCGATCGATGAGTGATCTGCTTAAACGTCCAGCAATTGGCTTACGAAATTTGATTGAAAATATTTAAACACGAGCGCTGCGTTTGGATCCGTAGTGTCATTTTATTCAGTTATTTTACAGATTAAGGTTACGATTATCTCAGAATGATGACAGATGTTGAAATGTTCCGTGAAGGTTGTATGTGATATTTGAGTTTTTTTCTCTGTTCTGATGCACTGCACCAGTGTAGAACTCAGAAATAAAAAAAAAAAAACAGATGAATTTCTCCATCCCTCGACTTCACTGGGTTCCTCAACATCAAGACTTTATTACTTTTTATTGCTTTATAGTTCCAAAACCAGTTACTTCCTGCTGTGACTTACACTCACCGGCCTCTTTAATAGGAACGTGTCATTGGTTCTAAGATCCCTGTTCTTGGCTGCAGGAGTGGAACCCAATGTGTTGTTCTGCTGATGCTTTTCTGCTCACCACGGTTGTAAAGAGTGATTATATGAGTTACTATATCCTTCCTGTCCATTTCCCTCTGACCCTCTCTTATCAACAAGGCGTTTGTTTCCACCCACAGAACTGTCGCTCACTCACTCAGTGTTTTTTGTTTTCTGCACCATTCTGTGTAAACTCTAGAGACTGTTGTGTGTGAAAACCCCAGGAGGAGATCAGCAGCTTCTGAAATATTCAAACCTCATACTCATCTGGCTCAAACCAACACCCATACCACAGTGAGAGAAAGAAAGTCACACTTCACTGTGAGATCATAATTTTTCCCGTTCTGATGTTTGAACATTGTGAACGTTAACTGAAGCGCTTGATTTGTGTCTGCGTGATTTGGTGCATCAAGGGATCGGCTGATTACAGATCTACAGAAAACAGCAGGTGGACCTCACAGGTGTTCCTAATAAAGTGGCCGGTATGTGTGTGTGTGTATGTACACACACACACAGACACACACAGAGTTGGAAAATGTACTGTCAGTGGACTTGAAACCAGCAGGAAACATCCCATTCAGAGTGGTGGTGTAGTCTGTGGAGTTTGTTCCTGACTTAAGTATGACATCATCGCAAAACTGTCCAATAGCGACCATATTCAGTATTGTGTCTTTTTAATCTTGCAAACTTCTAATAAGTTTTCCATCAGCTGTAATTCGACACTCAACAATAAATCTTCGGAACTGAACCTGAGATGTAATGTGAGTGTAACTGACTGGATTAGTGGGCGGGAACTGCAGTCTGATTGGTTGCCTTGACACTGATTGGAGAACAGTGGTCCCATTGGTTACAGGAGTATTTGGGGACTGAACTGCCTTCTGACTATGGTCTAATTGGTTATGGTGACATTTTGTACAAGAGGTGCAATCTGATTGGTTATAAATTGGTTACAGATTACAGAATACTGGGTGGGAACTCTGATATGATTGGCGTACGGTGGCATTTTGGACAAGAAGTGGGGACTATTTGGTTATATCAGTATTGGAGTTAGATTTAGTCACAGTGAGGGTGGGAAGTGTGACCTGATTGTTTATGCTGGCGTTGGGGGCGGGAACTGGATTCTGATTGTTTCCAGTGCGTTTTAGGTGGAAGCTGTGGTCTGATTGGTTCCCTTGACATTGATGGGAGAACCATGGTCTTATTGATGAATGACGTTTTTTTTGGGGGGGGGTGATCTGCTTGGTTGGTTAGAGTGCCAGTGGGAGTTGAAATGGTGACAATTTGGTCAAAAAGTGCATTCTGATTGGTCACAATGGTGGATTCTGGCATTGAGGCAGAAACCACAGTCTGAATGGCTGCAGTTGCTTTTTGGGTGGGAACTGATTGGTTAGAGTCACATTTTGGGTAGGATCTTCATTATGATTGGCTGCAGTAGCATTTTGGGTGGGAACTACCTTCTAATTAGCTATAGTGGCATTTTGAACAGGGTGGCATAGTGGTATAGTGGTTAGCACTGTCATCTCACAGCAAGAAGTTTCTGTGTTTGAGCCCAGCGGCTGACGGAGGCCCTTATGTGTGGAGTTTGCATGTTCTCCTCCGGGTGCTCCGGTTTCCCCCACAGTCCAAAGACATGCAGGTTAGGATAATTGGTGGCTCTAAACTGACCGTAGGTGTGAATGCGAGTTTGAGTGGTTGTCTGTCTCTGTGTGTCAGCCCTGTGATGATCTGGTGACTTGTCCAGGGTGTATGGATATGGTTATGGATAATGGATGGATGGATGGCATTTTGAACAAGACTGGGTAGGAACTGTTTTTCAATCAGTTACAGTCGTAAATAGGACAAGAACTGTGACCTGATTGGTTACACTGGTGTTGGGGGTGGGAGCTGTGGCTTGATTGGTGACAGTGGAATTGGGGGTGGGACCTTACCCCATAGTAGTCTGTCTCACAGGGCAGATTTGTACCTGTAATCGAGAGACTTATGCATTTTTTCAATGAACATAGCCAAGACCCGCCTACTGTAATAAAACGAGGAAATGTAATTGACATTACAGATGTCCAATGGCAGAATTTTTTTTTCCCATAGGCATTTATTCATCACTAACCATTTCAGGCATAACAATTACATTTTTTTTTCAGTTCACGGCCTATACTGTGTCCCAGAAAGAAGGCGTATAGAAGGAGACCTTTCAGATCCTGAAGCTTTTGACAGGAAAAGTGTACAGATATCAGATGTGGGCGGAGCATCTGACAGAGGGTGTGTGTAATGATGAAGAATACATATTCAAGGCCTGATATATTATATATGTAATGTGTGTGTGTGTGTGTGTGTGTGTGTGTGTGTGTGTTGCAGTATTCACGTGTCCTTGTGAGATGAAGCTTTGGGCTTGTTCTGAGAGGTAAATTGGAAGCAGCCTGCGGAGGAGGGCGGAAGCGAGTTCCCAGCCCTCCACACACACACACACACACACACACACACACAAAGAGGGCACAGCCAAAGCCCTGTGGTTTCAGCAGCTTGGCCGTCCTCACACATGCCGCTACATGACTGTGTGTAAGAGACACTGACGCTTCTCTCTTACGAAGTTTATAAAAGTCTGATTCTGTAACCCAAAACTGTTACGTCTGTTATATGAAGATTATTAATCGATGTTCCCGTTATTGAGTCTTAAATGTAAATTTTCACAAAGTTGGGAGCAAGAAGTAAGATGCAAACTTTTTTATTTCTTCCAAACTCAGTGGATTTTCCTGCCTGAAGCGACAGCCCTTATGTTAAAACGAATAAATTTAAAGACATTGCCACAATATTTGTAGCTGTGGAAACATGGAACAGACGTATTATTTATGTGATATTGCCGACCTGCTAACCTTCATGCACTTTGCGTAGGAGCAAAGCATTTTAACTTCGAGAGATATTTCTCAAAATTACACCAAATGAGCACCAAGAGAAACGGCGGCTGAGCCAATTGACCAATAAATCTGGAATGACTGATGGTTTTTAATCTCGCTGACATTAACTACCACTTGTGAAAGCCATGCCCATTTCCCCAATCTCACTCATGGAAGCCCCGCCCCTTTCCCCATGTCTCACTTGTCAAAGCCACACCTCTGTCCCCTGTCTCCCATTAGTACATGGCTATTACCTCAACTCAATTTTCCCGCTCTAAAAATGCGCTAAAAAAACGCAACACTTTTTCAATCCTTCATATCAGTCATCGTTTATGTAACTCATCCCTGTGAACCAGCAATGAGCTGTCACTATAGAAACCTTAACATATTTGACATTTCCATTGTCAAATATTCATAAACGAGCAGCTGAGTAAGTTTATCTGTCATCTAATTGAATAATAAAATATGCTCACAGAGCGTGTTTGGTATTTTTACGCTATGTGTTACGAGGCTGCCGCATCTAACGAGCTAATTATTTGTTTTGGCGTGTAACGGCAGCCATGTTAGCTACAGCATGAGATTTAAAGGTGATCTAAGGTCATCTGGCATAGAAATGACTTCGCAAGTGAAAGCAGGTGCTATAGATTGTGTAAAATTAGCTTTAAAATGAGGGTGCTGTGTACGACGTCACCATTTCCACAGGGAGAAAACCGTCTCCAGGTCGTGTGTGTGAGAGTGAGTGAGTGTGTGTGTGTGTGTGTGTCTCGAATTATCCAACCCCAATAAAAAGGTAACAACAGAGTGGTGCTATTCCAAGCTTCCACGCTTTAACTTGTGCAATAGGCAGTGAAAGGGGAATGTGCTTAGCTGTGCCTCCTAAGCAAAATCCCCAAATAACCACAGCTGAGTGTCGTCTGGAGGCCTCCTGGAGCTCTCAATGCATATCTTTAATACACACACACACACACACACACACACTGAGGTATCGATTTCTGTCATGGACCACACTTGAACCTTGATCTCTTTTTGATAGAAGCAAGTCTCCATCATCAACCTCTGGGTTTTGTTGTTGTTGTTTTAATTGAAATGTAAATGAGGCTGTAACCCCAGAGTGTATATTATATATATTATATATATATATCAGTGGCGGCTGGTGGTGGTCTTTGAAGTAGGTGAAGCTCAGTTTTAGGTCTACGTAATAAAAATTTTCAATTATTTGTTGTTATTTATATGTGAATTCTGCCATGTTCTACTCCGACTCTGCCAAGTAAACCGAAGCGTGTACATGAACTGAAGTGTTCCTTGTTTTCCTCATGCCTTTTATTTGCTCTGTCATAGTTGGCTAAATCTCCAAAACCCAGTTTTGACCAAATAATCCATCCCTGGGATGGTTTCATGAAGAGACAAGGCCAACAGGACATTCTCTTGGTCAAAACCCTCCCAGTTAACCAGTTTATTTTGACATACCACCATCATCATCATCATTGCTGCCACTCATATACGAGTATGGCGGCTGAATGGATTAATGAAACAGAGGTTCAGCTATGACCAATCTGTTGATTGTCTCAACGCCGTTGGGCGGTGGCCTTCCTACGCTCACGATTCTTCAATAAGTCTGGTTTTCTCAACCATCACGGGTTATGTTTTTCCAAACACGCCGATCCATTGCGAGTTGATCCCACTTGTTAGGATTGATTCCACATTTCAGCAGGGAGGATTTTAGAAGGTCCTTGTGCCTTTTCTTTGGCGTGCCCACTGGCCTGCTACCATGAGACAGCTGCGAGAAGTAGACTTGTTTAGGAAGACGATCGTCCGGCATTCTACAGAGGTGACCAGCCCACCTTAGCCGATGACGCAGAATGATTGATTCCAGGCTAGATGAGGATGCTCTCTCAAGTACGTCAGCATTTATTACTTTGTCTTGCCATTTGATATTCAGAATTCACCTCAAACATTGCTGATGATACGTTTCCAATTGTCTCATACAATTTGACATACCAAGACAGTCGAAATGAACGACTGTGTCTCTTTGACTTTTGAATAACTTGATCTTGGGCATTGATCTGCCCTGGTATTTAATTTTGAGCCTCTCCACATAAGGAAGAGCATCAAAATCAGGTCAAAAACATTAGCAACATTAGTTTGCCATTTCATTTCGCACAGCTAACAGCTAGCTAGCTGGCTAGATTTCCCCTCCATGGCCTAAACAGCCTTTACTGAACTGAAACGAAAGCAAGTAACAAACTCATGAACTCTATATGTACGATTTTATTTACCGTATATACAAATGGAAATAGGAACACAAATGAGCAGCAGCTAGTCTCACGGCTTCACTTCACTTGCCAACACATCGCATGACAGACTGAGCACAAATCCCTCCAATTGATGCAACGTATAATTTCATAACGCTGTCAGTCACATGACATTGAAAAGAGATTTGAGAGTTCCTCCAATCATCATACAGAAGCCCAGTGTTCAGTCCCGCCTTACTGTCAGCGACTCTCTACAGATCCCCAGTGAAGCCAGGCATCCAGAAATTACGTTTTAAAAGCGTTTTGTGCAATCGATGTCTAGATTTCTTGGACTAAGATCAAAGCCTATCCCGTAGTGGCATTAAACCTCAGAGATGCTGAGCATCAGTTGGTTTTCAATCAATGGGTCGTGCTTCTACAGGTTTCTACGGGGAAGAATGACGTTATCAGATGACGATGATGACAACCAGCGAGGAATAACTGCTGAACGAACTTATGTCTTATGTTGTTGGTAGACTGCCTTGTTTATAATATCTTTTTTTTTTAAATACCTTGGGCCCACAGTAATTGGCTAACGCTGTAACGGTTACCCTTTCATACTGTACTTATATCTATTTTTTTTTGTTCTTTAACTTGTAAAGATTTTTATTACTTATTTTATTAATTTTATGATTGATGGTGAAGCTAATTAAATAAAAAAAATAAACAATTATCCATCTCCAGCTTAGTGAATATCAGTGAATAATAACCTCAACCTCAATTTTGTTTCATTTATTATTCACCGATATTCACTGAGCCTGAGGCGGATAATTGTTAATTAACATTTAAACATTATAAATAACGATCAATGACTAAAAATGTACAGTGTGATGTTCTTTCATAAAGTAAAACTGCAGCTACTAAATCGCTGCAGAATCAGAGGAATAAAACACTTCAGGATGCGCTGCAAGAGGAAAATAATCAACCTCGCTTCATCTTGACGTTGATTATTTTCGTAGAACAGCATGTTTTCAGCTTTATTTACTCATACGTTCCTCAAATTAAAATAGAAGTTAAATCACGCAAAACTTAAAGAAAAAAATTCATGTTGATTTTAAAAAAGTACTTCAAGCTTTTAAAAGTTAAAAAAGTAATTTATTTTAATAAAAAGTTAAATTAGTGGCCATTTCAGAAAGTAAGTGTGATGAAGCGGAGATACTGTTCCAACCCCGATAACGGGATGATACAAGCAGGACAACTTTCGACCAATCACTGTCCAATATGCAAATGAGCGACTGGAACATTGTAGCTGCAGACTCAAAGTAGCTTGTCGAATGTTTGCGATGAATCAATGGTGGTTGCTATGGAAACATTATAATATTTGTGTATGTATTTTGATAGTTTGTTGGCTGATGTGAATAAATTAGGTGTGAAAATGAAAAATCGAGAAAATAAAATCCAACCGTCTCAGCATGAGATAATGTGGGTTGGTTATGTTCAACTACGTTAGCTAATGTTCGTGGTTTTATGCTATCAGTGACAGGAGTACGACTTTCTAATTTGCATAATCATACATATTCAAAAATTGTGGCATTTTTAATGAAAGAAAAGGTGAAGAGATGTTTCCTGAACTTTATTACTCCTAGCTAAAGCATTAAAGATTTTTAAAAATGTCCTTTTACTGAGATTATTTAGCAACGTTAAGAAAAAAACAGGCTCTTTAGACGATCATGAGAAGGATTATAAAATTGTCGTAGCGACTTATGAAGCAAAATCCAAAGATAAAGTAATTTGGGGCTTTGCAAAGATGTCAGTGTTTCTTCATAAATCTATGGAATGTTATTAATTTCATTAACTAATTAAAATCAAAGCATGATATTTAAAACAACATGAAGGAAACATGATTAACAAGTGTGTATTAACACACAGCGGATCATGCTAATACCCTGCTAATACCACAAATGGTTACAATATTTGGAGTAGATTTGATGTGCATGTGTTTTGATAAGCTTAGTGAGATCACTCACACACACACACACACACACACACTGCTCTGTTTGTATTCCTGGATCGCTGAACTTATTTGTGTTATAGTCAATGGGGAGCGTCGCCGGGGAACAGCATGTGTAAACAGCGCACAACACCTTGCACAGCAGGAGAACGCACACACACACACACACACACACAGAGCCTCTCTGCATTACGACCCTTTCTGTCTGCACTCGAGGGAATTTAAAAATACAGGGTTTACGCTGTTAAGAAGCTTAATGAGCTAAAAGGCCTCGTTCACGTTCATATAAAACGAGACAAACGACGCACGTTCCCCATGGAGACTGCATTACATATAAAAGCACAATAACTGCTCCGAAAGGTCGTCGAAAAATATTAAAAATGTGAATGTTTATTTTTCTAAGCACTTTTATGGGAACATAAATGAATCATCAGCTGAGGTGTGAGCAGCATTATTATAATTAATGAACAATAAAACAACTAATAAACTGAAACAGAATCATAATCTGAGACGAAATTCTGTGTTTTGTTTTTGTTTTCTCAGTTTTGCTTTCATGTGACTTTTTGTACTCAAAGGTAAAATTGGTAAACTATGAATTAAACTGTTAATTATACATGAAATATAGCTTTGATTAAAGGCAGCTTTCAAAAAAGAAAAGGAGTAAATACGAACTTAAACTGATCATTGAAAGGCAAACAAACAAATATAAAAATAAAACCAATTTATTAAAGAAATTAAAACAAGAAGGAGAAGAAAGAAAGAGGAAAGAACAGGCCATAGTTGAAATTAGCATTAAAATAAACATGCTGGCACAACAGCTACAAAATCGCATGATAGTACACCAACTAACTGGTGAAATAGCACTATCGTAAACCAGCTAACTCAAGAAGGAGCATTATAGTAAATAAACTAACTGAGGAACTAGCACTATAGTAAACCAGCTAACTCATGAACTAGCATTATAGCAAACCAACTAACTCATGAATTAGCATTATAGTAAACCAACTAACTCATGAACTAGCATTATAGCAAACCAGCTAACTCATGAACTAGCATTAAAGTAAACCAGCTAACTCATGAACTAGCATTATAGTAAACCAACTAACTCATGAACTAGCATTATAGTAAACCAACTAACTCATGAACTAGCATTATAGCAAACCAACTAACTCATGAACTAGCATTATAGTAAACCAACTAACTCATGAACTAGCATTATAGTAAACCAACTAACTCATGAAC
>JAODOF010000005.1:1393673-1407911 GCA_027576175.1 Sciades proops | reverse complement strand
GAAAGAGAGGGAGAGACAGAAAGAGAGAGAGAAAGGGACAGGGAGAAAGGGAGGGGGAGAGAAGGAGAGAGAGGGAGAGACAGAGAGAGAGGGAGAGAGACAGAGAGGGAGACAGACACACAGAGAGAGAGAGAGAGAGAGGTGGGGGAGAGGGGGAGAGAGACAGAATGGCACTCAGTCCCACACACGGTATGGAATGAGTTTGCGTTCCTGATCCTGAGCTCTGTTCTTTATTTCCTTCAGATTGATTTAAATGTTTTGTGAATCTGCTGCTTGAATCTGGTCATGTGATACCGTTCAGCATCACCATGAAAATCACCAAGTAATAATTTTCCATGAGAGGGTCACATGGGGGAGAAGAATAGATAAACAACATCTATCTATCTATCTATCTATCTATCTATCTATCTATCTATCTATCTATCACCAATTCCAAATTTATTGGCACCTTTATGAAAATGGTCAGAATTAACATGCAGTGTGTTCAAATATTTGATTTTTTATTATGTGCAATTTACTAATTTGTTCATTTTTATTTCAACTCAACCTTATATTTGGTCGTTTGGAGAATGATTTTATGAGCAGAAAGATAATTATTAATCCCCAGATGTCTGAGAGAAGCCTGTTAATCACTGTGTGTATGCAACATTTATCAATCCAGTCATTTTTAACCATTTCTTCATAAAGTGTCAATAATCATGGCCTGAGTGTGTGTAGTGTTTTATATTTCAATATAAAACCCTGAATAAATCCCCCGAGGGGTAAATATTCAGTGACAACATGTAGAATAGCAGTGACGACGTCCTGTGTGTGTTATGTAACAGCTTTCGAACACATTATAACAGACACATTACGACTCTCTCAGTACTGAGCCACTGCTTTGTGTTGCTATAAGCGCTCTGTGACTCCCTGTGTGTGTGTGTGTGTGTGTGTGTGTGTGTGTGTGTGTGTTGATAGATTTTATTATAAACTGGTGTCATATCTACAGTCCAGCAGCGGTTATAATCACGTGATCAAACACTACGCTGTTTAATCTCTCTTCTGTATGCTGTGTTCAAGTGGAAACCAATGACAGCATTTTGACCCGCCCACCGGCAATGATTGACAGATGACTTTATGAAACAAAAGCAGACAGGAAATAAATCCTTTTAAGGGTAATTGTTTGCTCCTCTTGGTGAATCCTTAAATGTTCTTTGCAGAACCTCGTAAGAAATTGTTCTCCTGTTAGAAAGGGTTCCACCTTCCAAGTTTTTTTTTTCTGAAGACCATCAAAGAATGTAAGAATGAGTGAGAAGAACAAACGCCAAATTATTGCTCATTTTTTTTCTTCTTAATGGGTAGAACCTGCAGGAGATTAAAGTTTTTTTTTAAAGGTTTCTTCAAAGGTTAATTGGATAGTCTAATTAAAGATTCTTATGCTCCTAAAAGGCTTCTAATTGGAATCTGTTCTGAGAGGGAAACACTGTGCTGTACGGTCTGACACAGAATTTTTCAAAGGTGACACATTATCCCCCTTTTCCACAAGTTGCCCCAGTCCCGTGAGGTGTTAATGAAATGTCTGTGATGTGCTTTGGTTGAAGCCCCGCAGCTCCGTCTCTCCCTCTGTCTAACAGCGCTGTTCAGAACGGCTGAATCGAGCGCCTGCTCCTTTAAATGATAATGAGCCCCTGCTCACCCCACCCCCCTCTTCCACTGATCAATCAGGTAGCACTTTCCTCATGAATATTCGCCCCCAAAGGCAGTTCTCAAGCCCTGAGTGGAGAGCCTCAAATGAGGGGGCGGGATTATTCTAATGAGCTCCACTTGTGATGTAGAAAGTGGAGCTGAATCGAACAGATTGTTGAATCCCATGTTTTCTGGAATCCGCAGGAAAAAGAAACGGCCTGTGTGTCTGGTTTCAGAGTGAGTGGGCCGGTCGGCTCCTGAGACTCACGTGTGCGCACAAGAAGTGGAGGTTTTTCATATGCCCCCTTTAAAGTATCATTGAAGAGTTAATCGTTTTTATTTTAAAGCATCATCAAGCATTTTTTTTTTTTTTTTGTTAATATTAAAATATCGAACAATTTTAAATACATTACGTTTCACTGAACAATCATTGAACAGGTTTATTTATTTATTTATTTTTAAACGCGCTAGTCTTATGAAAATGACATCATAAAATCCCGGGTTTTCCGTGTGTGATCTGCTCAAAAAGGTTGTAAAGTTCACTGATAGATAAATAAATAAAAGTCACTAAAAGCTTGCCTGCCACTAGATCGCAGCGATTTACTGGTCAGCGGCGCTGCATGTGTGACGTCACACACGCCACTGCCTTCTTTTGTAAAACTCTCTGCACAACTTTACGACAACAAGGACGAAGAAGCGAGTCGGAGTGAGCGTGTTTCGGTTTGTTTTTAGATCCGTAATTGTCTGGCGTCTCTCCAAGTCTTCCATTTGGCCACGTAGAGACTACTTTAGAACGTTATTGATCTGACTGAGGACAACTAATCAATTCAAACACCAGGCTCAACACCAGCTCGACCCTTCCTGTGCGGCGGTGAGCTCTTTGGGACGGCGCTTCTGACTTCTGTTTCCAGACCGTAGGAACGTCACTCAGATCCTTCTCTGGCAATCTGCCTCACAAATTTATCTTTTTCAAAATGTATGGAGCAGACACCAAACCGTCCTGTCGGCTTGAAGTGACCTCTCTCTGTCCGTACAAATCAAACCCGTTCGTTCCGTAAGTGTCCTGCTGACTTTCGGCTATAACGGATCGAAATTCCACCTTTTTTTTTTTTTATAAAAAAAATTGGCTACGCTTGAACAGCCCTGAACGACACATGTCTGAGGAGGCATGCTTTTGGTTTTAATTTTGTTTTGGAATAAAAAAAAATAGTTAAAAACGTGCTACACTTTTCAAACCAGATGAAGCCAGAAATGCCGTGAACTTTCAAGCGTTGTGCGTATGATGTCACTTCCTTTGAATTAACAGTGATTTACCAGGAACGCGTTCGTGTAATGGCGGACTCAAAGAGCCAAACTTTACCGGCTAAATAGAACATGTTCCCGGTCTCGTATTAAAATACAGTTCAGACAGTAAACTGTTTAACATGTCTAGTTTTAAAAGGTATAATTCCCAGGGGTGATGTCATTTTTGTAAGACTAGTACTTTAAAAAGCAGATTCATTGCATACTGATCTCTTCACTGCTCCAATAAACACTTTATAATTAAAATAATAAAAAATGACACTTCCTGCCACTGCACTGTGCTC
Organism: Sciades proops; assembly: GCA_027576175.1. Classification (NCBI taxonomy): domain Eukaryota; kingdom Metazoa; phylum Chordata; class Actinopteri; order Siluriformes; family Ariidae; genus Sciades; species Sciades proops. The sequence goes on along the minus strand of JAODOF010000005.1, from coordinate 1,404,660 downwards.
CAAAAAATGCAAATGAGCTAATTATAATATCACATCACAGACTTTACTGAAAAGGGGCTTCCGAATGACATCACAGTGCTGTTGATTAATTCTCTCTAACAGCAGCTGGGACAGTAGTGCAGGTTTATATTAATGCACTTGCGCACTATGTTATCGTTTCTATAGCAACAGCTCGTTCAGAAAGGCGTGTCTGGTGGATGCTCCACGGATAATAAACATCAGTTTATCCGGAGACCTGTTGAACGTTCCTGGAAGGAGTCTCCAGCGTCAGTGCTGTGTAACAGTCTCACCTTTGGGCTGAAATCTGAGTTGTCCTTGGATGCAGTGAGAATCCACTTCGTATCAGGTGATGAGAGGAGAATATTCAAACTGAACGAGTCGCACACCACACGACGGGACAGTTCAGACAGCTGTGGTGACGTCAGGGCGAGGAGCGATCCCAGAGCCATTCCCACCTCAAACACAACAAAACACACTCGAGTGTTCTGACTGCAGAATGTTCTGGATTGTGATCTGAAGTGTGCCTGAGAGTGTGTGTGAGGTTGCACAGGTTACCATGACGAAAGAGTTTCCATCCGTGCTGAACGTCATTAACGTGCACTGAGACGAACCGGAGGAGAAGGAGCTCAGCTGCTCTCCCGTTCGTCCCTGCCACGTGTTAATCGTCCCGGCGCTGTCTGACGTGATCACGACGTCCTGCTCTGGGTCTGTGATGAGATGTGTCAGCGGGTTCTGGGTGGAGCTCGACCACAGATTAACACCCTGCAACATAAACACACGTTGGAGTCCGTTACTTACCGGCGAGTGGCCTAGTGGTTAGCGTGTCCGCCTCTCGATCGGGAGATGGCGAGTTCTACTCATGGTCGGGTCGTACCAAAGACCATCATAAAAAATGGTACCTACTGCCATCTGGCAAGGCACGCTGCAATACAGATGCGAGTGGGGAGTCAAACTCTCGCGGTTACCAGAGGACACGCCCCCACTGTAACCCTAGCTATGTAATAGGCGAGAGGCCGAGGGCTACGGAGATCAGCGCCGCCCTATGCGCCACATGGCGTGGGAAGGACTTTGGCTTTTGGAGTCCATTACTTAAAAAAAATACGTTTTTAAAATCCATAACCATTAAAAGAAAATTTAAATATTAAAGAACTAGAATTAAATCTAAATATTACAATATTAAATACCATGCTGGACATGGTGAGGAATGGAAGCAAATTTCACAAGGGTGCTAATAGTTTTACTCTCATCCAGGAAAAGATCGTATACAAATGAATATGCAAATTAAACATGCTGCCAAAGGCTAAATGCCACGCCCCATTTTGCTATAATTCGCATAGTGTTGAACTGGAATTACTTAAAAAGATTAATTTGCTTTTAATTTTTAGATGCAACAATTTTGCACAAAGAATTATTTCACTGATTTCTGAGTGAGATTTCTTCACTGATCATTTTCAAATTTTATTTGAAGATGATTTTTTTTTGTATAGGGTTAAAAATTGCATGATGTGTCGTTAACCATTAAAATGATCATTAAAAAAAAAATCCTCTCACGCTACATGGTCTTAATTTGCATACTGATACATGATTGGTTAATATATTTTATGACGCAATAACACTCACGCCAACGTTAGCTTTGGTTTTCTACGCCTTCCTTTAACAAGGATTTAATCATGAAACACCTTTTTAAAATGTTAGAGTGATTATAAAACTAATATTTCACCTTGTGAATGTCCCAGGCTCGGAGTGTTCCGTCAGTGGAGGCGCTGCAGACGATTGGTGTGAAGTTCCACATGTCATGTAAAGCGCTGTTTCCCATCAGGTACGAGAACGCAACAATCCGACCTGAAAGAGAAACAAATTATCCAGGAAGAACACTAATCCCTCTCTCTAGTCCTCCGAGTGTGTATTAACTACCCGTACTTCATTAAAGATGGTGGACTTTGTGTGATTTCTGGATCACAGGCTGAAGGATCGAGGACTCGGTCAGAGTTTATCTAAAGTTCCTGTTGTATGCAGATGATTTGTACCTGTGTGTCCTCTCAGGCTCTTACAGCTGTAATCTCCTCCTGATCTCCCTGACTTCATGTTCAGCTCCAGTGCGGCGCGATGGAGATAATAACGCTTCCACGTGTAAGAGCTCGTGTCTGATAACAGCTGGGCTACGTTACAGAAACCCCAGCGATGCAGACACATTTCTCTGGACGGAGGATTTTTTAAAAATAATTTTTACATTCATTTTAGTTTATTTTAACAATAATAGACAGGAAACATGCAACAAAATAAACATTATATAATTGATCATTTACCTCCATAACCACTGTGTTTCTGCAGCTTCATGCCATTCCTGAGCAACACGTGACATTTTAAAGGGAAAAAACCCCCACAAAATATAAAATATTAGCTGAATGTAAACAGGGATATTTCCTAAAGAGATATTGATACATAATACAGGAGATCAACCACCTTTAACCTCATGTGTTTTGTTTGTTTTTAACATAAAATGAACCTGATTCTCTTCTTTAAAAATTATTAACTCGTCCTTGATTTTATAGGTTTCAATGTTTGCATCAAATTTGTTTACACACTTTAGCTAAACTCATATTTTTCCACTTTCAAACAATGCTTCTCTATGAAACTGGAAAGGAGGTGGGGCTTCAGTTGAGTTCTATTAGTGACGTCACTAAATATGTCCACAGCTTTCGACCAATCAAGTTTAAGAGCCTTGAAAGTTTATCCCAAGCTCCTCAATGGCAGGAGGAAATGTGGGCGTGTGCACACCTGTATCTCATGCTTATTCACAGACTTCCATTTAGTAGATTATTTTAAAAAAGTGTTCAAATGTTTTAGTCGATATAGAGCGTTTTATATGCGATTTATATTTAATAATTCAATTAAACAAATGAAATCTAAATAATTAAAAATGTATATTCAGGAGTAAATCAATCATAAAGAAAATATTAAACTGCCCAGAAACTTGGCCACAAAAACAGAGCTAATGTTTTGACACGTGAAATGATTTAAAGTAAATTATGATCATTAACTAATGAAAAGTGAAAATATCTGGGGGGGGGGGTTTGTGTGTGTTTCTCTTCCGTGTTTGATAAACTCCGCCTTCTGCGCTGTGATTGAATGCTCGTATCCAAACTGTCCAATCAGCAAACGCTATGAAATATTAGCCAATCCTAGACAAGGGGCGGGACTTGTCGGAATACTGATGGAGGAAGAATAACATCCAAGTTAACTTTCGTTTTCTGTAAAAGCTGCTTACCTTACAAACACACGACACTCGGATTAAATCATCTTCACCGAGAAAAGAAAATATGCTTATTAAACAGTCCAGAGTCAAACTGTGCTCATTATATTCCATATTGTGTGGATTTAAGACAATAAATAACTAAAGCGCGCTGACGCTATGACCCGCCCACCCGCTGCTGAGGCTCCAGCAGCTACGGGAAGCCAACTGGGACAATCCGCTAACCTGCGTCACACAAGTGCTGGGACCAGGAAACAAATCAATAAAACAAATAAAAATAATAAATAACACGCAGCGATAAACAGAGTTGCTATAAGAGCAGTTGATTAATTATTCGTTTGTTTACATTTAATCAATTTAATGAAATTATTAGACAATTAAATTGTTGTAAGCAAACAAAAATAAAAAAATAATTAATTTACTATTTATAGGTTATTGTAATTAATTAGTTGATTGTTTAAATGTATTATAAACTTGAAAAATTATTCTCATGTTTGCATTTAAATGAACATCTTTTTATGTTACATGCAATTAAATTGCATCATTTTAATCACAATTAAGTCACAACTGAATTACTTTAAAATTACATGATAATTCATGAAAGATGTCTTCTTTTAATTAGAAAGCAAATAGAAGTTTCCTGCATACAGTCACTGCAATTAGCAAATAATTAAGAAACGTTTCATCGTTCTGAAGACTTTAAAACTCTATTCTGTTGTATTTTATTCTGTCTTTATTAAATCCAACATAAACGTATCCGACTACAGTGTTCATTATAAGAGTAATGAACTGTTTCAGTCAGCAGGGGGCGCAATAACAGCAGTTATGATTAACACACACACACCCCAGAGCTTCACACTGATTTATTCAGCAGATATTTTATCTAAAGTGTGAAGACAAATGAGCTCCAAGCCCCTGATACCTGAGCAGCTCAGAGTCTCACTCAATGCCACATCAGTGGCTCTCTGCCAGTCCTGGGATTAGAACCAATAACCTGTGGATGAGATCACAGCTGCACCATGGTGTCCACATCTGCATGGAATAAAGTTCTGAAAACCCACCGGCTTTTTTCATTCAGGTCTCAGAGATGTTTATTACATTTTTAGGGAAAAAAAAAAAAAGCAGTGGTTCTTTCAGTAGTTAAGGGTTCTTAGATTTATAAAAGGCTTCTGCTCATAAAGGAAGAGTTTCTTGTCGTCTCCCTAAAGGGACAGCTGAAGAACCTTTATCCATGTGAAGTAAACAACTTGTAGGTTATATTATAATGTTATACTGAAATTGATTAAAATAAACTGTAAATATGACAGAAATCAAAAGTCGAGGAGACAAAATCTGATGAGAATCTTTGAAGAATTCCAAGTAGAACATTTTAATAAGCTACAAATACTTTAATGATATAAAGAACCCCTGAGGAACCTTTGAAGAACTCCAGTGTTCTTTTTCTCTCCAGAGATTATATTCCTCACTCTTCTTGGTATGCATTAAGAAAAAAGGCACCCTGAAGCGTTTATTTCTCCGTAACATCACAGTACCTGTTGATCAGGAAATTAAAAGCTTTTAAACATCCGAAGAACTCATGAGGAACCTTTGAAGAATTCCTAAGAAAAGAAGGTGAACTCTAGCACTCTGGAGCGTTCTCTGGTTTGTCCAGTTTGAGGAACTTTAATGGCTCTGAGTGGAATCCAACCATAGAGTTCCACATAGAGCCCTTTTACCAAACTACTGTCCTTTAACTGTCCATAGAAGAACCCAAGGTGCGTCCATTCCTTCTGTTTAATCAAACCTTTTGAAATAAAAGATCTACAGCAAGCTAAAAGGTTCATGAGTTTGTCTTTTTTTCCTCAGAACCTTTGTAGAACCTTACAACACAGGACTTTGAGAACCTATTTTATTTTAGAAAGCTAAAACCATGATTCATCCAAAGAACCCTTGAGGAACACCTTGTTTTGTGTTCTCTTAGTGAAACTTCTGAATAATTGACTGAATAATAATCTGATCTGAGAATTTAAGTGTTTTTCCTCATATCAGGTCCAAGCAGAAACGTTTTTGGAAGCAAAAGAACCCTTAATTATCTGATAAACCTTTAAGGGTTCAGTGAGGGTTCTTATCTTCATGACAAGGTTGTTTCCAGCTGGAATCTGTTCTGAGATTTCTTTTTAGTTTGTGGTTCTGTGCAGAACTCTACACTATCCAAGGAAATATTAAGAACCCTTGTGGAACCTTGTCTTTCCAAAAGAGTGTGTATGAGTAACTGGGTAAGTGTGTGAGCTGCAAAGGAACCTTCAGGGATCTGGAACGCTTTCTTCTACAAAGCGGAAACACACTCCTCATTCTTTCACACAAAAAAAGGTGAAGTTCAGCACTGTAAAAGGGTTCTTTGACTGAAGGAACCTTCTGCTCCTCAGTTCTACGCAGAACCACACACCCAGAGGGGGTTCTATCGTTTTTGTGTGGGGTTTATTTTTAAATTGGCGACTGAATAAAATCTGCTTTCAGATGAATAAATGAATAATGATCTTGAGAGTATGAGGGGTTACTGAAACAATAATTAAAGGCAATAATTGATTTAAATGTATTTAAATAAAAAAGGATTTTATTAACATTTTTAAAAGATTACTTTGTGTTTTAATGAATGAACAGATTAATTCCAGAGAGAACAGGTGAGTTCCAGCATCCCTGCAGTTTCTCTCATCCTCCACAGGTGGGCTCAGACCTGTGTACAGCAGAACACACCCACACACACACACACACTGCAGGAGGAGGAGGAGGCAGAAAGAGTCGCAGGTCCCACAGGAGGCAGACAGACAGACAGACAGACAGACTGAGAGCACAGATCAGGGATCTTCATGCGCTTCATCTTCCTCACCGTGACCCCGACACCATGCGCCTTCTACACCATCTACACACCTCCTGAGCTCCTCCTGAAGCTCCTCCTGAAGCTTCTGAACACCTCCTGAACTCCTCCTGAAGCTCCTGAACTCCTTCTGAACTCCTCCTGAAGCTTCTGAACTCCTCCTGAAGCTCCTGAACTCCTCCTGAAGCTCCACCTGGACCTCCTGCACATGAGGGAACTTTGCATTTTAACCCGCTTCTGACACCTGAACTCAAACTTCCGGCTGAGTGTGTGTGTGTGTGTGTGTGAGTGTGTGTGTGTTCCTCTCACTCCTCATCATGAGCCGCAGGTCTCGCCGCTGGATTTTCCGCATTTTCCTCTGTCTCGGAATAATTTACCTGAAGATCGGGTGAGTTTCACTGCGCGTCTCGGGGTTTATACACACCCTGTGTGTGTGTGTGTGTGTGGACTGTAAAACCCTGCATGAGTTCAGTGTGTATTAAAAATCCCCAAAAATGTAAAAGTCGGAAAATGAAGCCGATAAAGATGATGATTCACCCGCAGCCCGTTAAACTCCCTGCTGCTCCTGTTACACCCGTTTATTAACAACTTATCACTAATTATTATCCTCATATTCAATTACACTATTATAATTAGCTGTTAAAATATTCAGCATGGCTTTTATAAACATTCTGTTCACCGAATTTCGAGAACTGAGCTATTTGCGTCTTATAATAATAATAATAATAATAATAATAATAATAATAATAATAATAATAATCTGATTACTAGGTTTATAAAATAATACATTTATATTCCTATAACTATATCCATTTGCACTCTTTCTGCTTGTGTAGTTTTTGTGTGTGTTTGCACTTTTCTTTAAGTGTATTTTATTATTTATATATAATTTTTTTAAATACTCATTTTGTTTGTTTGTTTATGTTTACACTGAGGGTCTGAGAGAAATGATATTTCAGTCCGGTCTATGTCCTGGACATATAGCAGAACTGACAATAAAGTTAACTTGACTTATAATAAATAAAAAAAAATAAATTATTCTTGGACCTTGTTTTGATTAGTCATAGATAGATAGATAGATTCTCATTTACAGGACTTCTTTTTTAATTTTTTGGTCAAAAAGCTCAACCTGTAATCAAGGTACAATAGTAGGATTATACACCGACAGTAACTCATGAATTATCAGCATAAACAAGCAAAAAACAATCAACCCACCGTCTCTGAAATAAAGGTCCCAAACGGTACTTTTCCTCGTTGCTGTGGCATAAATGGACATGTTGTACCTTTAGTATGTTTTATTTTGAACCTGCATGCGGTGCAACTGTCATTAGCTTTTAGAGTAAAAGTACCTTTAGTACCATATTAATGCTCTTTAAGGTCAACATCTGCCTTTTTTAGACAGTGTAATGATGGCACCACAATATCACTGAGAAAAAGGAGTTTGGTTCCTTTATTCCTGAGAGTTTAAGTGCAGGATTTTCAGTGTAAAGTGGTTCTGTTGTCCATCCTGTGCACGTGTTTCTGACCCAGTGTGATATGTTGTGATTCTACTGTAGAGGATTCTCGTCAGTGATCGCTCTGGGAGCCAGCATCATCTGCAACAAAATCCCAGGACTCGCACCACGCCAGAGGATCATCTGCCAGAGTCGACCGGATGCCATCATCGTTATCGGAGAAGGAGCACAAATGGGCATCAACGAGTGTCAGTTTCAGTTCAGGAACGGACGGTGGAACTGTTCCGCCCTTGGCGAGAGAACGGTCTTCGGAAAAGAGCTGAAAGTGGGTATGTTGGAAAATGCAAACTTTAATTGTTGTTGTTGTTGTTGTAAGGTGAACCTGTGCAGGAATGCACACAGGAGTTCACTCAGTTCTGCATGCTGTAAAATTAAACAGGACACTTCTTCATTAATTCAGGATTAATCCATCACCCCGGGTGTTCCCTCAGTGCCAGAGGAGCTCATTCAGTTTATAGGTGCTCGTTTAACCCTGTAGGATTCGATTCATTCTGCTCTCAGGAACACAGCACACGTTGCGTAACAGCATGAAGGAAATGAGTTGAGAAACAGCTCGCTCCTGAACCTGAGGCTAAAACAGTCAAAATGGCAACGTGTGAAAAAAACCCACTGCAAGATCTTTAACGAACACCTGCGAAATAAATGAACTTCCGAACGAAGATTGAGATCAGAGTTCACAACATTCACAACACTCACAACATTCACACTCCAAACACATTCGCATGATCCTGGACCTTAACTCAGAGTTACGAAATGTTCTCGGTAATTAAACACACACCCAAATCTTTCACACTTTCACATTCTCCAAACAGCTTCATTAAGCTTCATAATCTCTAATTTAACGGGGGGCAGAGGGAGAGCAAGAGAGAAAGAGAGAGAGATTTGAGAGGAAGAGAGAAAGTGAATGACAGAGAGAGTCACAGAGAGAGAGATTTGAGAGAAAGAGAGAGTGACAGAGAGAGAGAGAGATTTGAGAGAAAGAGAGTGACAGAGAAAGAGATTTGAGAGAGAGAGTGACAGAGAGAGTGGGGGAGAGAGAGAGAGAGCAAGAGAGAGACAGAGGGAGAGCAAGAGAGAGACAGAGGGAGACAGAGAGAGAGTGACAGAGAGAGAGCGTGAGAGAGATTTGAGAGAGAGAGAGAGAGAGAGAGAGAGAGAGACGGGGAGAGAGAGAGAAACTGAGAGAGATATGACAGAGGGAGAGCGAGAGAGAGAGGGGGAAGAGAGAGCGAGACAGAGAGAGAGAGACACGGAGAGGGAGAGCGAGAGTGAGTGACAGAGAGAATGGGGGAGAGCGAGACAGAGAGAGACAGAGAGAGGGAGAGAAAGAGAGTGAATGAGAGAGACAGAGGGAGACAGAGAGAGTGAGTGACGGAGAGAGAGACAGAGGGAGACAGAGAGAGAGTGACAGAGAGAGAGCATGAGAGAGAGATTTGAGAGAGAGAGCAAGAGAGAGACAGAGGGAGGGGGGAGAGAGAGAGACTGAGAGAGAGAGACAGAGGGAGAGCAAGAGAGAGAGGGGGAAGAGAGAGTGAGACAGAGAGAGAGAGACACAGGGAGAGCGAGAGGGAGAGGGAGAGTGAGAGAGAGAGAGTGAGTGACAGAGAGAATGGGGAGAGAGAGAGAGACAGAGAGAGCAAGAGAGAGTGACAAAGAGAGAGGGAGAGAGAGTGACAGAGAGAGACAGAGGGAGACAGAGAGAGAGAGAGAGTGAGTGACAGAGAGAGAAAGTGAGAGAGAGACAGACGGAGAGCAACAGAGCAAGAGAGCGAGAGGGGAGAGAGAGAGCTCAACAGAAAGAGCAAGAGAGGGAGAGAGAGAGAGAGAGAGAGAGAGAGAAGCAAACTTAACCCTCAGCTTGTTGACTGCAGACGTGGACATTTGATTTTGTTGAATTATTCTGTGATTAATGAACACAAACTTTCTAAAATATTCATCCGTATCACTTCATGAATAAAACGTCTTTAGAGCCCTTTAGGAGTTTAAAACCCTTCTAATGAACCCTTAAAGAACCTTTAAAGAACCATTTTAGGAAGCTACAACCCTTGAAAAACCCTTGATAAACTTCTGAAGAACCTTTCTTCCCCCAAAAGCATACAATAATAGTTCTTGTAACTTTTAGAAAACATGGTACTCTAAAATGTTCTTTAAAGGTTCTATGTAGAACCCTGGAACAAAGTAGAGCCCATTTGGAAAGTTATGAGCTTTTAGCTAACCAAAGAACCTTTGAGGAACCTCCAAATCTTTTTATTTTTTTTCAATTGTGTGTATGCCTCATTACACGACAGTGTTCTTTGGATTGTCAGATTGTGGGATCCTCTAAAGGCTCTATGCAGAACCCTACAACAGAGAGTCTCCCTATCAGAAAGAGTTCCAATTAGAGTCCTAATGGAAAGATGCAAATATTTAACTATCCAAAGAACCCTTGGGGAACCATTGAAGAACTCCAACTTGTGTCCAAAAGTGCACATTCCTCACTGGTGTATCTGCACTTTTAGACAAAAGGGCACTCGAAAGTATTCTTTGGTTGTTGTTTTTTTGTGTGGAACCCTTTAAAGGATCTATGTAGAACCCAAAGGCACAGAATTTCCCTTTCAGAAAGGGTTCCATGGTGAGCACTTTTAGTCAACAACAAACCTTTAGCTATCCAAAAAAAAAAACCCAAAAATACTGAGGAACATTTAGGGAAAAGGCACTTTGAGGGGTTCTCTGGCTTACAACTTAGAAGAACTTTTAAAGGCTCAAGGTAGAACCTCACAATCATCCAAACCATTGAGGAATGTTGTTCTACCTTTTCCATTAGTTTCACTGAAGTTTCTGAACAATGTATGATCCTTACTGAATCTTTTTTAATCTGAAACAGTTCCAAGTAGAACCCATTTTGTAAGCTGTGAACCGTTATAGAACCCTTTTGTTCAAAGAGTGTGTGTATTAACCGGGTAAGTGAGTGGTACAAACTCCAAATTATTGATCATCATTTTCTTCTTAATATCTAGAACCTGTCAAGAATTTAACGTTTAGCTTTGTGGTTCTGTGTCAGTAAAAGGGTTCTTTAAGGGTTCTTTGGGTAAGACAGGAAACTACACTACTGGACAGTAACACAAAGAACCTTTAAGAGTGTAGAACAGCTTCTATGGAGACGGTTTTAAGAAGGGTTCATTGGATAATTAAGGGTTCTTCACCTCCTTTCTGATAAGGAAACACCTTGTTTAGGGTTCTAAATAGAACTTTTAAATGTGTAGAAGATGCTTAGGGTTCTTATCCTCCTAAAAGCACTCCATTAGAAATGTCTCATCTCATCTCATTATCTGTAGCCGCTTTATCCTGTTCTACAGGGTCGCAGGCGAGCTGGAGCCTATCCCAGCT
>JAODOF010000005.1:892673-904931 GCA_027576175.1 Sciades proops | reverse complement strand
GAAGGGGCGTGGCCTCTGTGTATCAGTGAAGGAGACGTGGCCTCTGTGTATCAGTGAAGGGGGCGTGGCATCTGTGTATCAGTGAAGGAGATGTGGCCTCTGCGTATCAGTGAAGGGGGCGTGGCCTCTGTGTATCAGTGAAGGAGGCCTGGCCTCTGCGTATCAGTGAAGGGGGCGTGGCATCTGTGTATCAGTGAAGGAGACGTGGCCTCTGCGTATCAGTGAAGGAGGCGTGGCCTCTGTGTATCAGTGAAGGAGGCGTGGCCTCTGTGTATCAGTGAAGGAGACGTGGCCTCTGTGTATCAGTGAAGGAGGCGTGGCCTCTGCGTATCAGTGAAGGGGGCGTGGCCTCTGTGTATCAGTGAAGGAGGTGTGGCCTCTGTGTATCAGTGAAGGAGACGTGGCCTCTGCGTATCAGTTAAGGGGGCGTGGCCTCTGTGCATAAGTGAAGGAGGCGTGGCCTCTGTATCAGTGAAGGAGGCGTGGCCTCTGTGTATCAGTGAAGGAGGCGTGGCCTCTGTGTATCAGTGAAGGAGGCGTGGCCTCTGTGTATCAGTGAAGGGGTGTGGCCTCTATTTCTTGGGTATCAGTGAAGGGGGCGTGGCCTCTGTGTATCAGTGAAGGGGCCGTGGCCTCTGTGTATCAGTGAAGGGGCGTGATCTTTGTATTTGCCTCTTCTAACTGAGATGTGCTTTTGTGTTTAATATTTGCTCTAATATTTAAATTATTTATTATAATAAATAATTTGCTTGACAGGTGAAATGAAAGTTGACACTGGAGACAGGAATATACCAGTGTCTGCAGTACAGCCCTTAACTCTCTGTCCTCCAGGGGGCGCTGTATCATAGCTGCCCTGCGCTCTGAGCTCAACCTCCTCACCAGCTGGGATTCGTGCAGAACACTTCTTCTTCTTCATCTGCTAATTACAATGCTGGACTGCTCCCAACCATCTGTGTGTGTGTGCGTGTGTGTGTGTGTGGGCGATGTGATGTGGTTTTTTTTCTTCCATCCATTAGAGCAACACAATTATCCTGCAGCAGACATACAGGCAGTGGGCTGATTGCAGACTACACACACACACACACACACACACACACACATTGTGTTTCAGCTGAACTCACACCAATGCAATGAGCCATCATATATGATATTTATTGACACACTATTTAAATTTGGCCCCCGAATCCAACTGAAGCTACAAATCAGTCACACGATTTATTTTTTAAAAAATATTTCAACAACAAAGAATGTATTAGATCTCAAACACACAGTGTTCATTCTTGAGGTCTTTTACTCCTCTGTGTGTTGTGTTTATCAGGCTGTGGTCAGTAGGTAAGATACAGAAACAGTCAATAGTTTGTGCACCCCTACTCTACTCATTCAGAGGTGTTTCTGTATTGTGATGATTCTCTACAAAACTGAAGACATCAATGCTGTGAAATAACATCTGGAACGTATCTGGAATTATGTGGTAAAATGTGTTTACAAATGATATTTGAGATTCTTCAGTGTATCCAGCGTTTCCCTCGATGACTCTTTGTACACTATCGCCATTCTCTTACCCAGCTTCATGAGGGAGTCACCTGGAACACTTTTCAGTTCACAGCTGTGTCTCGTCAAAAGGTCATTAGTGGACGAGTTTCTCACCTTCTTAACGAGTTTGAGCTCAAACAGTAAATAATAAAAATACTCTCTAAAAATAGCCCTATAACACAACTGTACTAATCTATATTATGTCCAGAACCAAACAACTAAGTAAAGAGAAACGACATCCATCATCACTTTAAGACAAGAAGTGACTTTTAATTCATGAAAATAAAGAAAAACACTGAATTAGAAGGCGTGTGCTGTGTATATTATTAAATTACACTTTTTTAGGAAGTTTTCTGCATTGTTTTTAATTTTTATTTTGTAGCACTAATTAGGGGATTTAGGAAGATAAAACAAATCTGAAAGTCAAATTTTATTTTATATGTGTTGTAAAGGAACAAACAATAGTGTCATTGCACAATTTGGTGAAAACTGAACTAGAACCACAAGCACTATTGTAGTTTTAGAATTTTCAGTGAGAACACACTTTATTTAACTTCTGAATAAATAATTATGCATAAATGGATTAAATTATTTATGCATTAAATAATGCATCTGTGCGTCTGTAGACTCACCGCACCACCTTGGTCCCGTTCCTGAGGACCTGCATGGCCACGTTGCAGATCCCGTTCATCTGAGACACCACACTGATGTCATGAAACTCAGCCTAGAATAAAGAAATTAATTCATACAGTATATTAATCATAAATCCTAATAAATAAAAGATAAACATCACTTTATTTCAAACTGACCTGCTCCACCCGGATCTCATAATCTCCCTGCAGCTTTTTTCCTCGGAACACTTTGGCCCTGTGGAGCACACCGACGCGGCACGTTAATGTAGTGAGTAATGACTGTAGTTATAATGTGGAATTACACTCATGTGGTTTTACAGAGAGGTTTATTAGAGTTAAGCCCATCTGACTGGAATATTAAACACATACAGACAGTGGGATGAAACATGCCTCCTGAAAGAAAAAATCATGGGCTCTGCAAAGAAAACTGTGTAAACTGTAACCACGGGTTAACACCAGACACATCCTTACAGAAGTGTTAAATAAACAAATGTCCACTTACAGAAATATTCACCATGTCACTGATTTAAAAAAAATTTTTATGTGGAGTGTCCACACGAGCTGTTACTATAGAAACTAACATATTCGGATCAGAATCCAGAATTAATTACAGGTGCACATTATATACAAGATGAAAGTATTAAAACAGATAAAGATTTGTAAAAATTATTTAAAAAATTCAGAAATTCAGCTATCAGGATTTCATTCAATATTTTAGGAAAAATCTGCATTTTAAGGAAGTGAATATTCTGAGGTCAGAGTAAAAGCGAAGCCACTAATATTCAAACCTTTTTGTTTTTACCTTTTCCTTGGAACGAAACTAAACATTTTATGATTCAGTTAATGATGTGTAAACACAGCAATGAAACTGAAGTGAGTTTTTAAAAAAATGTTAAAAAGAAAGGTAAAAATCTATCTTGAAAACATCACCAGGAAAAGTGCAAGAACACAGCAGGAAAAACATCATTTATTCTGAAAATGAAAAATCTATTACTGATACTGTAAAGGTGTTGCCACAGTGAGGAGACACAGACACAGTGGATAGGTTTAAAAGCCCGAACTCGGGAAAACTTTAATCCACTCAAAACTCACTGCAAGTCAGTTTTTTCTATCAAGTCTAGAAGCACCAACCGACGTCATCAAAACGCGACACAGTAAAGAGCAAAACAACGACTCAACAGGTAATGCAGGACACGACAGAAACAATCATTTCAATTGAACACCTAATAGCTGGCTGTGAATTATGAACAATGCAGTACAATACATCATTTATTTAAATTACAATAAAAACTTCCTATAATGTAAATCAAGAGGTGTAACTTCATTATGTTTGATATTTTTGCAGTGGATATTTTACTGCTTCTTCTCACTGCATTCCTTTTACATTCAGACAGATGGGACTGAGGAACTGATGGACTGATGGACTGAGGGACTGATGGACTGATGGACTAATGAATTGAGGTGCTGATGGACTGAAGGATTGATGGAATGAGGGACTGATGGACTGAGGGACTGATGGACTGACGAACTGATGGAATGAAGGACTGATGGACTAATGGACTGAGGGACTGATGGACTAATGGAATGAGGGACTGATAGACTGAGGTACTGATTGACTAATGGACTGAGGGACTGATGGACTGATGGACTAATGGACTGAGGGACTGATGGACTGATGGACTGAGGGACTGATGGACTAATGGACTGATGGACTAATGGATTGAGGTGCTGATGGACTGAAGGATTGATGGAATGAGGGACTGATGGACTGATGAACCGATGAACTAATGGATTGAGGTGCTGATGGACTGAAGGATTGATGGACTGAGGGACTGATGGACTAATGGGTTGAGGGACTGATGGATTGAGGGAATGATGGACTGAGGGACTGATGGACTGATGGACTGAGGCACTAATGGACTGAGGGACTGATGGACTAATGGATTGAGGGACTGATGGACTGAGGGACTAATGGATTGAGGGACTGAGGAACTGATGGACTAATGGACTGCGGAACTGAGGGACTGATGGATTGAGGGAATGATGGACTGAGAGACTGATGGACTGAGAGACTAATGGACTGATGGACTGAGGGACTGATGGAATAATGGATTGAGGGACTGATGGACTGAGGGACTGATGGATTGAGGGACTGATGGACTGAGGGACTGATGGATTAATGGACTGAGGGACTGATGGACTAATGGAATGAGGGACTGATAGACTGAGGGACTGATTGACTGAGGGACTGATGGACTAATGGACTGATGGATTGAGAGAATGATGGACTGAGAGACTGATGGACTGAGGGACTAATGGACTGAGGGACTAATGGACTGAGGGACTGATGGAATGAGGGACTGATGGACTAATGAGCTGAGGGACTGATGGACTGATGGAATGAGGGACTGATGGATCGAGGGACTGATGGACTGAGGGACTAATGGACTGAGGGACTGATGGACTAATGGATTGAGGGACTGATGGACTAATGAACTGAGGGACTGATGGAATGAGGGACTGATGGACTGAGGGACTGAGGGAGTGATTGACTAATGGACTGCGGGACTGAGGGATGGTCAGGATCATCTATTCAGTACTAACTGCTAATTTGGTTACTAACTTGGCTTTCAATGTAAGCTTTCAAAGCTTTAAAAAAAAGCCTAAAAGGTTTTTAGAGTAAAAACAAAACTGTTTCATGATGATTTGTTCAATTTAAGGAGCAATTTGTTTCCTTCCATTTGCTCAGGTTCCTTGGGTTATCAGTTATCAATCTTGATTTTGAAGGAGATTTTTACTAGCCGTCACTTATAATATAGTTTTCAGTGCCAAGGGTGAACATGACCATCCGGTTTGCTATCAGGGAAAAGTGTAAAAGCAGCATCTGTGATGGTATGGAGGGCATCAGTACCCACGGCATGGGGGAGTTACACGTGTGTGAAGGTATCAGTGATATATTGGGATTATAGAGAGACATATGTTGCCACCAAGGCGACGTCTCTTCCTAGGAAGTCCATGCTTATTTGAGCAGGGCAATCTAAAGTCTAAAGTCCTTCCTGCGCCACATGGCACATTGGGCGGTGCCAACCTCCGTTTCTGTAGCCCTCCACCTCTCGCCTATTACATAGCTAGGGTTACAGTGGGGGGTTAGTCCTCTGGTAACCACGAGAGTTTGACTCCCCACTCACATCTGTATTGCAGCATGCCTTGCCAAACAGCAGTAGGTACCATTTTTATGATGGCCTTTGGTATGACCCAACTGTGAGTAGAACTTGCGATCTCCCGGTTGAGAGGCAGACACACTAACCACTAGGCCAGCTTGTGGTGAGCAGGACAATGCCAGGCCTCATTCTGCATGGATTACAACAGCGTGGCTTTGGAGACACAGAGTGCGTGTGCATGACTGGCCTGCTGCCAGTCCAGATCTGTCTCTTCCTGAGAATGTATGGTGTTTCATGAAGAGGAGAATCAGACTACGGAGACCATGGACTGTTGAGCAGCTGAAGTCTTGTATCAAGCAAAAATGAACAAAAATTCCAATTGCAAAACCGCAACAATTAACAATCCTCCGATCCCACCTCACTGGGATCGCCACCTTATGGTGGTGGGGTGGTTTGCATGTCCCGAGGACCTCTAGAGCTATGTCGGCGGGAGTCTTGAACTCCTGGTAGGGTCACCCATGCCAAACAGGTCGATTGATAGAGGCCAGACAATGAGTGATCCCACATCTCCTTTTGCGGGAGGTTGGTCTAGGGCTAACAACCCTTTACTGTAAAAAAAAAGTTACAGAATCATCAAAGAGAAACTTACAACAACCGGTCCTGAGGGAGGTAGGGTCTTCAGGAAGAAGGTTTATGACGCGACACAGTGAAGGCCAGTCGGAAGCTGTGAGGCCGAATGTACTCCTGACTCCCAGGAAGACCATCAGAATTAGAAATTGGAATGTGAGGATGATGTATGATGCAGGAAGAGCCACACAGATAGCTAAGGAAATGGTAAACTATGGCATCTCTGTTCTGGGTCTGAGCGAAACGCGATGGAATCAGGCTGGGCGGCTAATGTTATCAACAGGAGAAGTGATTTTGTTTTCTGGTCATGAAGATGGTGCCCCTCATACAGAGGGTGTTGCATTGATGTTATCAAGGGATGCTGCCAAAGCCCTAATTAGCTGGGAGCCAGTCAGCTCTAGGATTGTTACAGCTACGTTCATGACCACACAGAAGAACATCTAGGTTAGTATTATACAGTGTTATGCTCCTACAAACGACGCTGACGAGAGCAAGAAAGAGAAGTGCTATTCCTTACTATGGGATCTACTTGATAAGGAGAGAGGAAAAGACATTAACATCGTCATGGGGGACTTTAACGCTAAGATAGGATCTGATAACACCAGTTATGAAGAGGTTATGGGAAAGCATGGTCTTGGTGAAATGAATGAAAATGGAGAGTTGCTTACCGACCTGTGTGCAGTGAACCAACTAGTCATCGGAGATAGCGTTTTTCCACACAAGAGGGCACTTACGGCTATGTGCGTATCACCGGACCATATTACTGAAAACCAGATCGACCACTTTTGTATCAGCAAGAAATTCAGGAGAACCTTGCAAGACGTCCGGGTTAAGAGAGGAGCAGACGTGGCATCTGACCATCACCTCGTTTTAGTCACTTTAAAATTGCACCTTAAACGGCATAGTCAACCTACTGGTTCCAGGACGCGATACAATGCGGACTTGCTAAGGGAGACAAGGATGAGAGACAAGTTCCAGACAAGTATGTCAAATAGGTTTCAGGTGTTGCAGGATTTGTATGATGCAGAGGGGGTCACTGACATTGAGACTGAGTGGAGAAGAGCAAAGAAGGTTTGGACTGAGGCCTGTAAAGAAACTATCGGTAAGAAGAAAGCCACCCACAAGGACTGGATGTCTTCAGATACTATGGAGAAGATTGAGTTTAGGAAAAAGGTGAAAGCTGAATTGAACAACTGTTGAATGAGAACTTCGAAAATTAGGGCCCAGGAGCAATATGGAAAAGTTCACAAGGAAGTGCGGAGAAGTGTTTGAAGGGATAAAAGGGTCTATATTGACAATCTGGCAAAAGCAGCAGAGGAAGCAGCAGAGAAGAGAAATATGAAGGATCTGTATAACTACACAAGAAGGCTGGCAGGAAAACATCAGCGAGTACAGAAACCAGTGAAGGACAAACTTGGGAAGCCCTTAACTACAGCAGCTTTTTTTTTTTAAGTTGCAGAGGAGCAACTTAAGCGCTGGGCGGAGCACTTTGGAGAGCTATTAAATCGGCCTGTCCCCGTGAACCCACCATCAGACACTACTCTCCCCTTGAATTGCGATAAACCAAGGAAGTCAGAGATTAGGACAACTATTCAGGTGCTAAAAAATGGTAAAGCAGAGGGACCCAATGGGGTTCCTGCTGAGGCCCTGAAGACAGATCTGTCAACATCAGTAGATATCCTTCATAGGATCTTTGCTAGGATATGGGAAGAAGAGAGCATCCCTGAAGAATGGCAGGAAGGGATTATTGTCAAAGTTCCCAAGAAGGGAGAGCTTGGAGAATGCAACAACCACAGAGGCATTATGTTACTATCTGTCCTGGGCAAGATGTTAAATAGAATACTTCTGGAGAGGATGAAGACAACAGTTGATATCATGCTAAGAGACCAACAGGCAGGCTTTAGAAAAGACCGCTCATGCATAGATCAAATAGGTACCTTATGGGTTATCATTGAACAATCACTGGAATGGAATTTGTCCCTGTATGTCAACTTTGTGGACTATGAGAAAGTGTTTGACAGTGTCGATCGGGAAACACTCTGGAAGCTCCTGCGATCTTATGGAATTCCAGAGAAGCTTGTTACTCTAATAAAGTCTAGCTATGAAGGGTTTACTTGCCGCATAGCCCATGAGGGTCAACTTTCAGAACCATTTGAAGTTAGGACGGGGGGGTGCGACAGGGGTGTCTGCTATCACCCTTTCTATTTCTACTGGCCATTGATTGGATTATGAGATCGGTAACCAAATCGGGTAGCAATGGTTTACAGTGGACTCCATGGGAACAGCTTGATGATCTCAATTATGCTGATGACCTCGCCCTGCTCTCCCATAACCATCGGCAAATGCAGGACAAAACATCAAGATTAGCAGAGGGATCGGCTAAAGTTGGTCTGAAGATAAACAAGGTGAAGACAAAAATATTGAGGATGAATACCATAAGTGAAGTACCTATTGTGGTCGATGGACATCAGCTGGAGGATGTCAAGGAATTTACATATCTCGGGAGTGTTGTAAACACCCTTGGAGGTATGGACAAGGATGCGCTTACAAGGATTGGGAAGGCTAGGACAGTGTTTATCATATTAAAGAAGGTATGGGCATCGAAATAGCTATCTGTGAGAACCAAACTTCGCATATTTAGATCCAATGTGAAACCTGTTCTGCTCTACGGGTCAGAAACTTGGAGAACAACAAGGAAGATACAAAGCAGAATCCAGAGTTTTATTAATAGCTGTCTCAGATGAGTTCTTGGTATCTGCTGGAAGGATAAGGTGACAAAGGTGACAGATGAGCAAGTATGGGAGTGGGCAGGAGAAGAGCCAATAGAGTTGCAAATAAGAAGGAGGAAGTGGGGATGGATAGGCCACACATTACGGAAGCCGGCAAACAACACCACGCGACATGCCCTTGCATGGAACCCCCAGGGGAAAAGGAAGAGAGGGCACCCAAGAAATAGCTGGAGGAGGGATCTAGACAACAAGTTGAGAGTTGAAGGGTTAAGCTGGGCAGAGCTGTGTAGGAGGGCCCAGGACCGGGTGCGATGGAGGAAGCTCATCGATGGCCTATGCTCCACAGGGGGCGAAGGGCCAAAGTAAGTAAGTAAGTCTTCTTTCAGCCATTAGGGGTTGCCACAGTGGATCTGTTTGCTGTAGGTTTTACACCGGATGCCCTTCCTGACACAACCCTCCCCAATCTATCCAGGCTTGGGACCGGCACTAAGTATGCACTGGCTGGGTATTTTACCTAACCTGCATGTCTTTGGACTGTGGGGGAAACCAGAGCACCCAGAGCAAACCCATGCAGACACGGGGAAAACATGCAAACTCCACACAGAAAGAATCCTGTTGGCCGTGAGGTTCGGACCTGGAACCGTCTTGCTGTGAGGCAACAGTGCTAACCATTACACCATCATACCACCCAATTTTTGTCAATAGGTTTACAAAAGATTTGCTGATTAATCTTAGTGCCACATCCACATGACCCACATTTCACCTCCACACCAGCAGAGGTCCCCCTCCCCTGGAAAGTGACCATTTTTTCTCCATTATGTACTCCTTCCTTTTTACAGACTATAGACTGGGTTTGCATTCCAACAGTCCATCCTATGTCCTTTCCTAACCACTTTCCCTTGACCTCAATGGAAAACATCATCATGAGGTCAAGGAAAGATAGAGAAGAATTCATAAGGACGAAGGAAAAGACAACGGTGGTGCTAAAAGAATCCGACTGGACTTCCACTAGGTTATGTAATTATGCGACGGTGCATGTTATTGACGTGGGTCTGCCGTGCGAAACTACAATGTCCTGAAGATGGATGACAAAATGGACATCTTTGCCCCAAGTGTCCTTGCCATGTTGTTTGATGTGGGCTATATAAACATGGACAACACGGTGAAAAATATTGTTTCATTGCCAAAGTTGGAATTGAAAGAATAAAGGAATACACGCCACCAGTTACAAAACTGAAACAAAATGATTGTCGCATTGAGAATGGTCACTCATGCTGACCTTCTGGTCCACTCATATTTATCAACATAAATCCCAATTACTGTATGATTAATTATTATTAGCTCATCCGGCCGAAAGGTTTATGCCATTGTGTGCTGTCCGTCATCCATCCAGCATCGTCCACATTTCATGAAAATCGCTTCTTCTCTCTCAATTCTTCACCGATTTTGATTCTTTTTGGCAGGAGGGTAGGTCTGCTTGGGGTGCATATAGCTTCTACCCAAATTTGCATAATTGCAATTAATAATGAAGATACAGAGTAATTAAGCCCTAATGAGCAGTTTCCACACAAATTGCTTCTTCTCCCTCAATTCTTCACCGATTTTGATTCTTTTTGACATGAAGGTAGGGGTACCTAGGGTGCATATAACTTCTACCCACTCCAACCCCATCTAGTCCAGAAGGAACAATCTAAAGTGGGCCACCTTGTGCAGTTCTACTCTCAAATATTTGAGCTGGACTGGTTGAGAGGCCCACTTTAGATCGTTCCTTCTGGGCTAGAAGGGGCCGGAATGAGCTACACCATCATTGATGGTCTCATTTAATATTGAATTATTTATATAATTATTTGCTTGCATGAATGGTGCTCTGATGGTATGTCTCTTTAAATGTTGCTGCTGCAAGGAATTGTGGGACAGCATTATTTCATTTCCTTTCATAAAAGATGGTCCAGTGTAACCTATGTTCAAAGACATAGGAAAGGAAGCATTGAACCACCTTTCCTTAGCGTTTAGAGAATTCAAACAGCTCTTATCATGGGTGACACTTCAATACCTCCAGGTCATTTAACTCTGTTAGGAACCTTCTGAAGCAAAAAAGACTATTGGAACACAGCCCAGGGGTCTTCTATCTTATCTGCAAAGGACTAGTGTGACTGCGGACTTTCGTTACAACCAAATTGGAGGCAAAATTAGTAGCTGACTGGAGAATAATAGGAACCGATTAAACAAGTAAAATCAGGTGTGGCTTCTGTTTGGCTGGAATGAAAGCCTGCAGCCACACTGGCCCTTTGCAGATAAGATTGAAGACCTTCTGTTATAGATCATTTCAGGTGGTGTATCTATTTAATAAAGCAGTTCCTGCAGCCCCAATTTTAAATGTCAAGCTATAAAAAAAATTAATAAATAAAAAATTAGCATTGGGAAGCCATGGCCTAATGGTTAGAGCTGCAGCTTTGGGACTAGAAGGTTGTTGGTTTGATTCCCTGGACTAGCAGGAATGGCTGAAGTGCCTTTGAGTAAGGTACCTAACCCCCCAACTGCTCCCCAGGCTGCTCTGGGTCTGTTGTATGTCACTCTGGAGAAGAGCATCTGCTCAAGGCCATTAATGTGATGTAGTTATTGAGTCTGCTGAAAAGCAATGAAGTAAGATATTTACAAACAAATTAACAGTAAGTGATCAGTTGTCACAACCCAATCATTTGAACAAGAATGTGGGAAAATATTTTTTTCCTGTTGACTTAACACTTTTACCTTAAGTGACTACCAAAGTGTGTGTACCTTGTTGATATGGAATGTGTTTTTCACCAGAGAGAAAGAAAGAAAACTGGAGTTTGAATTCTTATAATTAATTAATTGGCAGGTTGCTGGGAAATATTTGCACTTATTAAAAAGATGGTGTATGTAGCACTCAAACACGATCTATAACATCCTCAGTATGGTTCATTGCTATGAATAAAAGGGAAGGTGCACGCTGATGCTGTATATGGATGGCTTTGTGAATTAGTTAGCTAGATAGATTTCTTGTTTAGTGAATGAACACATTATAAATATATATTCATTAAGGACATGACGTGCAGCTTGTACTGACCTCTGTTTTTAAATGTTTGTAAGGCCATGATATAGTTTGTTAATGACTTGTGTCATGTAACAATACCATTTAAGTTATGTAATATTTTATATTACACTGACACGAGTGCTTTAGTGTGAAATACGCCACTGGTGTTTTTGATCCGAGCTCCATCCGGGACATGGAGAACCAAAACCGGGACATAAATCTCTATCTGTCACTCATGAGGAAATCGATGAATTGTTTTGATAAATTTGGGGACTTTTTGTTTGCGAATGTGTCGATATAATACAAAGAAAATCACACATTGGCTTGAAGATATGAAGTTTATCTTCTCGTGTTGAAAAGCTCACATTTTTCATATGAAATACACTATATTGCGAAAAGTATTCACTCACCTGCCTTGACTCACATATGAGCTTAAGTGACATGCCATTCCTAATCCATAGGGTTCAATATGACGTCGGTCCACCCTTTGCAGCTAGAACAGCTTCAACTCTTCTGGGAAG
>JAODOF010000005.1:470228-482103 GCA_027576175.1 Sciades proops | reverse complement strand
ACAGTATAAACTGAAATTTGTTTACAGATTTAGCTTTTCTGTTAATCACTGAACTAATATTTAGTTGTATAACCTTTTATTTCTGATAACTGCTGTGTGACATGGAGTCAGCTAACATCTGACACCTGCGAAGAGATATTCCAGCCCAAGCTGACTGGACTGCATTCTTGGGTTTTGCATCAAAAACAGCATTTTTGATGTCACTCCACAAATTCTCCATCGGATTGAGGTCTGGAGATCGGGCTGGCCACTTCATAACATCAATCTCATTGGTCTAGAACCAGGATGTTGCCCGCTTGCTGGTGTGTTTTTGGGGTCGTTGTCCTGCTGAAACACCCATTTCAAGGGCATTTCTTCTTCAGCATAAGGCAACATGACTTCTTCCAGTATTTTGATATATTCAAACTGGTCCACGGTGCCTGGTATGTGATAAATGGGCCCGACTCCAAAGTATGAGAAACATCCCCAAACCATTACGCTTGCACCTCCATGTTTTACAGTCTTCAGTGTACTGTGGCTTGAATTCAGTGTTTATGGGGTCGTCTCAAACCGTCTGTGGCCTTTAGACCCAATAAGAACAATCTTACTCTCATCTGTCCATAGAATCTTGCATCACTTCTCTTTAGGCCAGTCAATGTGTTCTTTGGCAAGCTGTAACCTTTTCAACACGTCTTTTTTTTCCCAACAACGGTACTTTACGAGGGTTCCTTGCAAATAGTTTGGCTTCGCATAGGCGTCTTCTGATTGTTGCAGTACTCCCAGGTAACTGGAGCTTCTTTGATTTCCCTGGAGCTGATCATTGGATGCTTCTTTGCCATTCTTGTTATTCTCTGATCTACGCGGATGGTAGTATTTCTTTTCCTACCACGTGTTTCGGGTTTTGTTTGCCATTTTAAAGCATTTGAGATCATTTTAGCTGAGCAGCCAATTATTTTCTGCACTTCTTTATATGTTTTCCCCTCTCCAATCAACTTCTTGATCAAAGTTCTTTCTCCTTCGGTACAATGTCTGGAACGACCCATTTTACTCACTGAGCAAGGGCTAAAACCAGCAGGTACAACATTTGCTGCCCTCCTTCTTTAAATAAGGGCCATAATTGACACCTGTTTCTTCACAGAATGAATGACCTCACTAATTGAACTCCACACTGCTATTAATTTGAACACGCTGCTATTAATTTGAACACGCCCCTTTCATTAAATGAATCAATTACACCCAATAAGCAGAGTGCATGTCATGACTGTTGATTCTGTTGGTTGCCCATTACTCGGCTACACCTTTTTTTTCCCATGCTGTATTATCTTTTCTGCTAAAATCAGTACTTAAACACATTAGTGATGTTAGACTGCTATTATTTTGCACGTAACTGTACAATGACCACAAAAATATATATTTGGTTTTTAATTTCTATTTGTTCTCACTCATGTTACACAACCACAAACCTGGCGTATGGCATTTGTAAACCCTTATCACAGAAAGAGCCATACATGAATAAAGAAATACATAATCCAATTTGAATGAAATGAATTAAATTCAGACCTCCCAGTAAATCTCACAGACTTGATTACATCCACATCAGGAGTCTATATGCATAGAAGATGTAGAATTCCACAATACTATAGGAGGTGATGTTTTTTAAAAAACTTTTTATTGAAAAAGAGACCATGAAAAAGGACATGAATTGAGATACATTACTTTTTTTGTTTTTAAACATAAACATACCACCCCCTCCTCCCTCCTACCTCTCATCCCACCCTACCCCACCTGACTGGACCTTTAAAAGAAAATTAATAGAAAATTAATCATTATGATTAATGTTGTAGCTTAGTGCATTATACATTAGATAGAAATTATGTAACCAATTGTTATATGGGGAGTGCTTGAAGACCATTAAAGTATGACAGTAGAGGTTCCCACACTGAGATGAACTTATTTGAACCTCTTATATTAAATTTGATCTTTTCCAGATGTAAAAAGAGCATCACATCCTGTAACCACCGTGCTGCAGTGGGTGGGGCACTTGACTTCCAATGGAGTAAAATTTGCCTTCGTGCTAGTAAAGTTACAAAAGCTATAACATTGAGCTGTTTTTTCGTCAGAGTTGAGTCATCATCTGGTACACCAAATATTGCAATTAAAGCACAAGGCCTTAAACTCACTCCAAGAACATTAGACAAAACATCAAAAACAGTTGACCAATATCCTACCAGTTTATGGCATGACCAGAACATATGTGTCAGATTCGCCACATCTATATGACATCTAATAAATCTGTTATCCACATTAGGGTAGAATGCAGAAACTTTGGCTCTACTCCAGTGTAGGCAATGCACCACCTTGAACTGAATTAAACCCAATCTTGCACAAAAAATGCTACTGTTCACCCTTCTTAGAGCCTCAGACCATACATCTTCTGAAATTTCAATTCCAAGTTCGCTTTCCCAACGTTTTTAACCTCCCCAATTTAACATCAGTCATTGACATGATCATTGAGTATGAATGTGCTGTAAACCCCTTTACCCAAAAAGGGATTTCCAACAGTAAATCTATTATTGATTTTTGGGGTAGTGCAGGAAAATGTGGGCTGTGGCTCTTAGCATGCTGGCGAGCCTGAAAATAACGAAACAAATCAGTTTGTTGAAGTTCATACTTAGCACACAGGTCGTTGAAACTAGAGAAAACTCCATTTACATAAAGATCACTAAATTTAAGGATTCCTTTCCTGCGCCATACCGCAAAGGCCTGATCTAATTTAGCCGGTAAAAAGTTGTGGTTATTACAAAGTGGGCTCTGAATCAGAAGAGTTCCTCCTATGTCAGTGTGCTTTCTAAATTGACACCATATTTTCATAGTGGAGATGACCACTGGGTTTGATGTAAATTGCAAAGTCCTAACTGGTAGGCTAGATGAGACTAGAGCTTGGAGAGAGGTCGACACACATGATCTACCTTCCAACTCACACCAGTCTGTACCTGAAGACTGCAACCAGTATGTGATTTTGTGTATGTTTGAAGCCCAATAATAGCCTCTGAAATTAGGGAGTGCTAACCCACCTCCCACTCTTTGTCGCTGGAGGAATTCTTTAGAAATTCTCGGATTCTGTCCCTTCCAAATGAACTTTGATATCAATTTTTCTATCTGACAAAAAAAATATTTGGGTAGAAAAAATAGGAAGACATTGAAACAGAAATAGAAACTTAGGTAAGACATTCATTTTAACACAGTTCACTCTGCCAGCCAATGTTAAATGCAAAATATCCCACCTTTGTAGGTCTGATTTAAGCTTAGATATAAGTGGAAAAAAGTTCCTATGAAAGAGATCTTGGAAGGTAGGGGTTATGCTAATGCCCAGGTATTTAAAGCCTGATTTTGACATGTGAAATGGCAAAGCATGGTCTGGAATTTGCCTTGCTAGTTTATTCACAGGGAAACATTCACTTTTGGATAGATTCAATTTATACCCTGATATGCGCCCAAATGTGTGGAGCACTGAAATGATTTTGTTGATGCATTGTAAAGGATTGGAGACGTAAAGCAACATATCATCAGCATAAAGAGACAGCTTATTTTCTAATCCCCATCTGTCAATACCAGTTATTGAGGGTGTAGATTTCAGAACAAGGGATAAGGGCTCAATTGCTAATGTAAACAGTAGTGGACTAAGTGGGCAACCTTGCCTAGTACCTCTAGATAGAGGAAAATTTGGTGAACACTGCAGGTTTGTAACCACTGATGCTTGGGGAGAGAAATAAAGAAGTTGGATCCACTTTCTAAAAGTTTTGCCAAAACCAAATTGCTTCAGACTAAAGAAAAGATAGTCCCATTCCACCCGGTCAAAGGCTTTTTCAGCGTCTAATGAAACTACAACTTCAGGGGTAATATTTGATGAAGGACTATATAGAATATTTAGAAGATGTCGTACATTAGAAAATAAATATCTTCCTCTGATAAAGCCTGTCTGATCTCTTGAAATTAAAGATGGTAGGGGTACTTCCAATCGCATAGCTAACAATTTTGAGAGTATTTTTATATCAGAATTTAATAGTGACACCGGCCGATATGAACTGCACTTAGACGCATCCCTACCAGGTTTCAACAAAAGGGTAATAGACGCCTCAGTAAGGGAGTCCGGTAATTTACCCTGAGAGAGGAAGTGATCAAACATATCCAGCAATAAGGGAGCCAACTGGGCAGAGAATTTTTTATAAAAATCAATGGGGAAGCCATCAGGCCCTGGGGCCTTTCCATTCTGCATAGCAGACATGGCAGAAAGAACTTCTTTAAGCTCCAGAGGTTGATCTAAGTGGTCTTTTTGGACAGAGGAGAGGTTGGGAACTTCTATATTTTCAAAAAATTTTGAAAAAAGAGATGCGTCTTTAAGTGATTCTGACTTATACAAATTAAAATAATAGTTTTTAAAAACATCATTAATTTTTTGAGGGTTTGTGGTAAGATCTCCAGCGTCGTCTTCAATTTGAGCTATGAACTGAGAGGCTGACTTAGATTTTAATTGATGAGCCAGAAGCTGCCTTGCTTTTTCCCCATGTTCATAAAACAGCCCACGTGATCTAATTAAAAGTTGTTCTGTTTCTTTAGTCGAAACAAGATTATATTCAGTTTGTAGGGCTATCCTTTCTTTAAAGAGTGATGGACTCGGAGATGTGGAATACTTACAGTCCAATTCTAGTATTGCATCAATCAACTTCTGTTTTTTCCTCTGTCTTTCTTTGTTAAGATGAGAGGAGTATGCTATTATTTCTCCCCTTAGAACTGCTTTAAGAGTCTCCCAAAGTAGTGATGGAGAAACAGAATCCCCTCTGTTAGTCTCTAAAAAGTTATTTATAGCTATGGTGGTTAAATTACAGAACATCTCGTCTGACAGTAGTGTTGTGTTAAAGCGCCATTGAGGGTGACTAGTGTTATGCATAAATGATAGATCTAGAAATATAGGAGCATGGTCTGATTCTACAATAGCAGAATATTCTATCCTATTCAATGAGTTAAGTTTATCAATTTAAAAAAAAAAAAATCAATTCTGGAATAGGAATGGTGCACGTTAGAAAAATAGGAAAATACTTTATTAGGGTACAAAAAGCGCCAGGGGTCTACACTTGCTGTGTGCTGGAAGAATTCTGAGAATTTGTTCGCCATTCTTGATGATGAATGTATTTTAGGGTTAGACCTATCCAGATTTGGGTCCATCACACGATTTAAGTCTCCTCCTAAAATCATAAGGTGGGAGTTTAAGTCAGGAAGCTTGCACACAAGCCTTTGTACAAAATTTACATCATCCCAGTTGGGGGCATATATGTTCACTAGTACAACCAGAGTGTGGAAAAGTTGCCCAGAGACTATAATGTAACGGCCTTGTGGGTCAGATATAATGCTAGAAGTGGTAAACTGGGGTGTTTTTGTATTATAGCGGTTCCTCTTGCCTTAGTATTAAAGCTTGAGTGAAAGATTTGCCCTACCCATTGCTTTTTAAGCCGTAACTGGTCAGCATTCTTCAGGTGGGTTTCCTGAAGGAAAGCAATATCAGTCTTGAAATTTTTTGAGATGAGTAAATATTTTAGATCTTTTCATTGGACTATTCAGGCCCTTCACATTCCAAGATGTAAACCAAACTGCTAACCCCCCACTGCCATCTCCTGCATGGCTATCTAAAAGCGTCATGTGTGTCCCATGCTCAGTCATATTCCTCCCTCGCCAAAAAAAAAAAATCTACTAGCACAAAGCACAATAACATTCCAGTCCTTACAATATGTGCAAAATGAGAAGAAATAAAAAGGTCCAGTCATCAAACCTCCCCTCCTTTCTCTACCAAACAGGTAGCACGTAGGATTCGGCCTTCTAAACACTTCCAACTATTCGCCATTATCTTAAACTCTGCTCATGAGAGCTCCAGATTTCTAATGAAACAAACTCCAAAATAAAATAAAACGTGTTCAGTGTTCTAACTGTCGATCAAAGCATGCAATTAGCAGAACATGCCCCAACAAACTTCAGCAGTCTTGAAAAAGTCACTGGTAGGTCTAATAAACAAACCTCAGGCTAACTAGACGCAAGTGAACTTTTGCTATTTATCAGGTCTTCACAACATAAATGTACCAAGATTAATCCTCGTGCACAGCAGCAGAAGCGTCAGTTTTCTCACCCAGCCGGGAATAGAATGCCTCCGCATCCGATGGTGTCTCGAACAGAAAAGTCTCCCCTTCATGAGTCACCTGGAGGCGCACAGGGTAGATTAGCCTGAATTGTATTCCTTTCTGGTAAAGAGCCGCTTTAACTTTCTTGAAAGCTGCGCGTTTCCTAGAGAGGATTGCACTTAGGTCGGGGTAAAACCTTAAAGTATTGCCCTTGTGTTGTAGCTCATTCTGCCTGGTCCAGCGTAGTACCCGCTCCCGGTCTTGATGTCTGTGGAACGCGACGATGATGGGCCTGGGAGGTTGGCCATCCTTAGGTCTCTGTGTTGTGGCCCGGTGAGCTCGATCCAACTCCGGTGGTGCTGTAAACACCTGATTCCCAATCTTCTCATACAGCAGCGTGGAAACAAACGTTATCGTGTCACCTCTGGTTTCGCTTCCTTCTGGTACATTTATGATTCGAAGGTTTGCCCTCCTGGAGCGATTTTTTCCAAGTTGTCGATGCGGTCTGCCATTCAGAGCCTGCAGCTCTGAGATCGCTTTCTTTGCTTTAGACAAGTCCTCAAAATTTTTGCCTGCTGTGGTCTCTACAGATGCGACTCATTGCCCAAGTGTATCTGCCAATTCCTGGAAGTTGGCTATCGATGCTTGAATAGGTGCTAGAGATGACTGAATAAGTGCAGCCATGTCTTCACGAAGATATTCACGTTGCTTTTCCATTTCGGCTGCTAGCAATACAGCAAGTTCGTTATTAGCAGCCTTAGCCGCCATATTAGCCACCTTGGTACTGAGAGTTTGCTTTTTCTCCTCTTTCGGTTTCTGCGAGCCTGGCATGTTTCACAACCAATATTTCTCGACAAATAGGATCAAGTGAAAGAACTGAATCGTTAACGCAAGAATGTATATAATTGGAGTTTATAGTTAATTATATTAAAGTTGCCAGGAGCTTCTCATCCACACGTCTGCCCACTACATTTCTAAACCGGAAGTCCATGATTTCTAAAAAGAATTTCTACTTTTGATTTGTCAGACCTCGGGACAGTTTTCCACTTCACCTCAGTCCATCGTAAAAGAGCTCGAGCCCAGAGAAGGCGACTGTGTTTCTGGATGTTTTGTTTATATCTGGTTTTAACTTAGATTTGTGGATGCAGTAATTAACTGTTTTCACAGGCGATGGTTTCCTGAAGTGTTCCTGAGCCCATACAGTGATTTCCACTACAGACACGTGTCTGCTTTTTATGCAATGTCGCCTGAGGGCCTGAAGATCACAGGCATCCAATGCCAGTTTTCAGCCTTGTTTCTTGCATACAGAGATTTCTCCAGTTTCTCTGAATCTTTTAATGATATGTACCATAGATATGATGTGATGTTATTCTTAAATTGTTGCAGTGTTTGCCCACGCAGTCTTTCATAGAGCGGTGAACCCCTTCCCATCTTTACTTCTGAGAGACTCCGCCTCTCCGGGATGCTCTTTTTATACCCAATCATGTTACTGACCTGTTTCCAATTGACCAAATTAGGTTTTTTTTGCATTACACAACTTTTTCAGTCTTTTGTCGCCCCGTCCCTACTTTTCTGAAACGTGTTGCTGACATCAAACTCAAAATGAGCATATATTTTTCAAAAAACAATTTCTGTTTCAACTTTTGATGTCTTTGTACTATTTACATCATCATTCGGCCTCAAGAGGTCGGGACATCTGCAACCACCTTGTACC
Source organism: Sciades proops (assembly GCA_027576175.1). Lineage (NCBI taxonomy): Eukaryota > Metazoa > Chordata > Actinopteri > Siluriformes > Ariidae > Sciades > Sciades proops. Next base: position 474,243 of record JAODOF010000005.1, on the reverse strand, counting down.
ACACTTCTCGGTTGTTCATTGTGCTCCCCAAGTCTGACCTTTGTATCCCCGAGTCCCTTGTGATGCCGTCAGGGAAGGTCATTCTCCTTGAGTGGACGCGGCCGCTCGGTTTCCAGAGCAGAATCGATTGGATCACTTCACCCGGTGCACGATGACGGTGACGAGCAAATTGGAGGTGTCTCTTTTTACTGTTTACAATTTAAACAGGATTTCCACGGACTCTTCGTTCTGTTTATTTCTGTTTTACACAGTGTCCTAACTTTTTTTTTTGGAATTAGGGTTATAAACACACCTTGTCCATTATGTTGGCAATTTTTAGCCTCTGTTTGCGTTTTATGTTATACGTATGTGCTCCAGGTGAATCTTCAGCACTAGTTTAAGTACTTCTGTTTTGATTATTATACAGGGTGTTTTCAAAAAATTTTATATTTGAGATGCAAATATCCCAGAAACTACATAGTCAAGGCAAATGAAACTGAACAGGCGTAATGTTGAGCAAGGTAAGATTTTATTTTTCAAAATCTGAATGAGAAATTCAAAGGTGTGTGGATTCCATGAGCGATTTCACAAATGTTCAATATGCACGCCGCCTGAGAGACACACAGACAGCCTTCCTCTTTGAACTTTTTGTGCCGTGTCCAAATCTGCATTGCAGTTGATGCATTTTTAGAGAATTCTCTCATAAATTCACACTGCACAGTCTTGTTCGACTGTGTTCGAGCGTACTCTAACACACAAAATGCCTTTTCTTTTCCAGTGAATGGCATTTCTATACCTAAAAATATTTTTTAAAAAAACAAAAAAACATTAACCATAAAATTTTGACCTGTTTCCACACACGTTGTTAAAATTTGAGGTCAACTGAATGAGAATTGGCAAAGTTATTCGATTGTGAATTGATATCAAATTTTTTGAAACACCCTGTGTAATGGAAGTGTTGAAATGTAAATGAACATCAAAATCTTCCAGCTCCTTTTAACGAATGTTTCTGTTCATGCAACCCTGTTGTCCATTTCCACGTCACGCCTTATGACGCAAAAATGGAGTAATTTCATGATCTGACATAGAGAACACATATTATTGTTCAGCCTGTTATAGAATATGGCCAATTTTATTGGGATTATCTCATGAAGTGGCCCGAGTAAAGATTTTTAGAAGTCGTACAGTGTAAAACTGACTTTAAAGCAAATCTTCAGCACTTCTAGACTATATCACGAGTCAAGTCGCTTCAGCTTGCAACTATTCTAGGCTCCATGGTAAAATTATCCTGTTTCAACCATGAAAGCAAATATAAAATGTTTGGTCTGCTGAACTGCAAAAACAACAAATGTTTCATATGACTTCCACATGTTTCTTATTATAATGCGATCCACAAAGAACCCAATGAGGCATGTTCCTGTCTTTCAGTGTTCTTCTTGTCAGTGCTAAACATCTCCATTTTGTTTTCCCTTCAATCGAATGTATCTTTGACAAACAGCACACTAAGACACAATGGATGTGGCTGCATAAGGTAACATTAATCATTCTCAAAGACGTGTAAACGACTGGGACTTATTCAGCATGATAAATGCGATATAACATAACGTTGACTGTCTCGCTAATGAACGCATTGCTTGTTGTAAAGACACTTTTACAGAAGCTCGTTACTCAATTCACGATTTATATTTTATAACAAGGAATGCCCGGATAGTGTTACACACAAATAATAGCGATTACTTATTCTAGAGTAAAACTATAACGTTCTAACAGTTCCTCCAAGAAAGACAATTTTATTCTGTATGAGTTGCATTAATTCAACACTGCTGACTGTGTAGAAAACTGTTTCATTGAACAATACACACTGACAGTCTAAATACGGTGAACAAAGCCTAGACTCAATCTGGTTTAATTTGTTTAGAAGCCAGGCCTGAGAGCTCAGCTCTAATCTGTCTATGTCTGTCATTACATCAGTAAATCACTTACAGAACATAAAGAGGGGACACAAAGAAACTGTAGCAGGAATATTTTCTCCCCTGAGATGTCTGTGAAACCGCATTTGAAATGCCTGTTTACTATCAGCAGCCGTAGGTTAGTTACATAAACAACGAATTAGACCTTTTCTGCAGCTGATGAATTAGTATGGAACGCACGAGGGGAATTCAAGCCGATATTTTAGCATATGTTAAGAAATAAATAATACAAGGAAGAGTTTCCTTTGAGAACTGGAATGGCTTTGACTGTCATTTTTATAGTTGAGATGTCAGGACACATCCAGCTTGCAAACTTTGATCTTATTTCATACGAGGAGTTAGCCGGCGGTAAGTGTCCATCTGGAAACAATAAGTCCATTACGGCTTCTTTAGTCATTTCTGCCCTCATATACAAATATGTTTACAATCAATGGGCTCTGCATTGAGCCGCAATGCTTTGCCTCCACTCTTTTCTCTCGTCTCGTCTTATCTCAAGCTTACCTCTCATCTGTAACTTGGATTTTAATATGAAACCTCTCTCTCAAACTCTCTTTTTTTTTTTGCTCGGAGCCCCTAAAGGTGTGTAAAACAAAATTAGAAAGTTAACTTCCTCAGAGAAGCTTGGACTCTATAAATATGATGAAGCATATAACAGGAGATTTGGCTGTACAGAGGGATATATGTGAGAACATGAATTGTACCAGAAGATATCATAAAACAGATGACGTGCACACCGGATACTTTCTCATGTGAACCAGAAACTTTCTTGTGCGCACCAGATACAGTACTTTTTTTTTTTTTTACACACACGTCCTTTCAGGGGCTCCATAGGAACTCACCATTATGAAACTTTTTATATTTATTACCATTTCCTTAGCCTAGGTATTAGACTATTTGACTGGTCACTTGAACTGAGTGGTTTCATGCAAAACTAGTCAGCCTAAAAATAATAAACACTAAGGTTCCGAAAAAAACAGGCAAAATATTATTCGACACATTTATGAGACTAATACTTAATAAATAAATCTGTCGTCAGTTGATCTATAAGATTTATATTACAGTTAAAAGGGTCCTTGTTTGGGGGGGGACACACAACTGTAATACATTATGCCTAAATCTCATTCCAGTCTATAAAATTTGAGCCTTTATATTTAATAATTGGACCAAAGAGACTGTTGGAGCAATGGTTGTACCATCGAGCTTTTGGAGCAAGACTAAGTTTTCACCAGCTGACCAAGAAGAAGTACAGGATAGTAGCAGGAAAAGTACAGAAAGCCATGACTACCTTAGGCTGGAGGAGATGCTCGTGCTGAGAATAAATATAACCTGCATTTGCAGGTTAATAAAAAGTAAAAAAAAAAGTTTTCACCTTTAATTATTCCTAAGAGTAATTATGTTCTTCCTCACACACGTAGCGGTTTTATAAAGCGGGACTGAACATCAGGACATGCACAATTTGAACAATGCTGACATCTAGTGCCTCGTGAGTGTTTCTAAATGGAAACGGGAGACGGCAAAGTGCCACTTACATGCAGTTTTTCCACTTCCTCTTTACATTCTCTCTTCAGCTGCAGAAGAGCAGCCTGGTGCTCTGGAAAACAAGTAAAATCACAAAGCTTTGAGCAGAACTTCAAAAGTACAAAAAACTGATCATTAATCTAACAAAAGTAACGACAGTGAAACTAATGAGAGCGACACACCTACACAAACAAACACACAAAGAAAGAGAGAGAGAAAGAGAGATTCTCGGACTCTCCACCAAAGAGGGGCCCTTGTGTAAAGTTTTCCTAAATCAGAAATAGATTTCAGGACATTGTATATTTATGCGCGTATTTTTGTATTATTGGGTATTCATATATAAACTGCTGAAAAAGTTAATGCTGGCTAAAGCAGAAATGTGTCAGCGTTAACGTTTGCAGTAGTTTGTGCTACAGTAGCTCTTCTGTGGGATTGGATCATATGGGCTAGTCTTTGTGCTCCTTGCGAATCAGTGAGCCTTCAACACCCATGACCCTGTTGCTGGTTCACTGGTTGTCCTTCCTTGGACCACTTTTGGTAGGTACTAA
>JAODOF010000004.1:55938411-55949465 GCA_027576175.1 Sciades proops | reverse complement strand
GGCTGAGGACTACAGTTGACTTGCTAACTTTAGGACTGCAGTTGTCATGAACAGTTTTGCACTCAAGTTTCCATCAACGAAGAGTTTATAACATCAACGAAACTGACTTCGGAGCACAAATTTATTTTGGTTGCGCTACAGCAGTGTGTTTTCACGAGATGGTTGGCTGATGTAAGCGTAGTGTTGTATTCTGGTTAATGGGTTCCTGTGAACCTCCAGCAAGTAACAGGCCCTGTGGGACATATCCCTCCTCCTCGAACACAGTACAGCGCTGATTCTCATGGTGAACTGGGAACAATCCCTGGTACCAAAGCAGACCACACTCCATCGCTGTGAAGCTTGATTCTTTGACTTCGCTAGTCACACCATCAGCATCACTCTTACAGCTCAGGCTGATTATCTTCAGTTCCAGCTTTTGAGAAGATTCACACATTTATCCACAGCTGCAGTACTAAAGCCATTTAGGAGCTGTTAGAATGAAGGAACCTGGGACTAAACCCCAAACTCTTCTCACTGAGAGAACCACGAGCGCCGACTCTCTGGAGACATGAAGCTTTTCTCAAAAAAAAACAAAACCCAAAAGCACACTAATGTGTGAGAACCTGTTGAGGGCAACACGGCTGAGATACACCACATCAACAAACACATGAAAGAACACACTGGACACCACTTTCAGAAGGTTATTCTTGGAATGGATTATCAAATTTTTTCCCCCCTCCTTTTTTAGTGGTTGTATTTTTCATATTTGAGCCAATGTAACTTTTTTTTTTTTTTAATTCTTCTGTTTGAGTCCCCCATTCCTTTACCTTTATTAATAAAGTAACCGAGTGTTTGAAATCTGTTTTTACAAGCAGGAAAAAAAAAAAAGAAAAATACATCAAGCCTCAAATATATAAACAAAGTTCAAATTCAGTAAATGTTTTACACAACCATGGTGTAGGAGCACAGGTTCAATCAAGATTTATCCTGTCTCTCAAAATTTTACTGACAGTCCTAAATCTGAGACTTTTAAAAAGCAAAATAGAGTTGACTTCTAATACCTAAAATGTCCTAATCTCTATATGCAGCAATTTATCTTACAAGTTTTAAAAAAAACAAAAAACAAAAACAAAAAAACTAAGCACTCTTGAGTGAATGATCTGAACGTTGTGCCATTCATTCTAATGGCTAAAATAATTAAAGCAAACAGTCATTACTATTGTAACCATTTACAAAAAATGTACAAAAAAAATAAATCATAGATCTTGTAAAAAGTTAGCTGTCCACCGATAGATTAAGGCAAAAAAAAAAAAAAAATCTATATATAAAACAAATTAACACTTAAAAAACACCTCTTAACATTTCCTTTGCAAAGAATAGTATTCTGTTACACTCCAATCCAAAGCTCTTTTTGGTTTCAGATGAATAAACAACTCGGAGGAAAAGACAAACATGAACATGTTCTTGCGCGTGCGCACACTACCGAGTTCATATTTACATCAAGTGGCACCACAGATCTGGAAGATAGAAGAATAACAATTAAACTGTTGGGGCTCGTACTGGATTAATGATCTCTTACCATTCTTGTTTTGGGACAGATTCCAAAAATCTTCACAGTAGTCACAAAAGTATTACTGACGTCAGATCACAGTGAAACAATATTCAATTAGTTAAAGTTAACTCCATTTCTGTCTCAGCAAAAGTGAGAGTTTAGTAAATTACACTGAGGGTTTAGAGTAAAACAAACACGTTCCTTCTAAATACCTCACATTTCATCTTGACTGTCCCAAACAAAGCAGCTGTGCATCACGTTGTAATCCTTTTTTGTTAAACTCTAAAAATACTGGAAACCAGTCTCAAAAACAAAAACCATTTACAGACTTAAATAAGCTTTTTAAAAAGGCTTTACTTTACACAATGAAAAAGAGTAATAACGTCCGGGCTTCCGTTTTCATCGCCTCCATGAGCGACTCTCATAATCATCGTCTTCATCATCATCTTCCTCTTCCTCCTCTGGCAGCAAGAAAGAGCGTACTGACTCCTGAACACACACACACACACACACACACACCATTTATATAAATACGGTTTTTGAAGAAGTGCACTGTGTGTTCAGTCTTTTCCCATAACTCACTGCTCATGGCCTTCTGAACCCTGGTGGTGTTTAGAGCCCCAACACACACACACACACACACACACACACACACTGGGGCTCCCTGTGCATGAAGCTCCATACTGAAGATATGGTAATGCATCGACCTGATTTTTGATAGCTTTGACCATACGATGTCTGTACACCACCATAGGGAACCCGATCAGAAGTGCAAGGCAACGCATCTCAAACACTTGACCATCGAATAAGAAAATTTGTATCTTTATTTGCATAAGAGAGACAGGTTTTTATCCAGCACTTATTTTTTAACTTGCTTCAAAAAATAAATAAATAAAAAGAGACCAAAACACCACCATTGGCATCCTTCTGTCTCGTAAGACAATGGATTTTGTGCCATGAATTCAGTCTGGTGTCGAGCTGCAGCGCCTGCTATGGCTGTGTGGTCCAATCCCTGAGCGACAGGCTCTGTTACACTTGTTATAAATAAATGTCACAGCCGAATGAGGTGGTGGTGCAGTGATTCTCTGCTGTCTGTGCTCTCTCTTCTCTTCTGGTCACTTGCCAAAACACCATCTTTGACAGCCCGCCCCCATTCGCTGTGATCTTGTGCTAGAGATTCCCAAGACTGTGGGTTTGTGTTGCACACCTTCAGGTCACATTTACAGACATCTTTGAAGCGTAAGGCAGGTCTGCCCACAGGTTGAGAACCAATAGCAAGCTATTATATGATCCTATGTGATATACAGCACATCCTTTGGGACTCAACCATCTACAAATGTGTCCAAGCTAACGTAATCCCTGTGAAAGCCAAGTAAACATGCTTGGTAGACCAGCTCGGTTTAAAACATCCTTATTTGGACATTATTTTTCCATATGATGCCAAGGATTCTCCTGAGACAGCAGAGGTGGAAGGTGTTTCATCAATGTTCTTGATGGGAGAAGGTGGGCCAGGTCTCACTACCATACAAACATGTAGTCAGTACGCAGGTGTGGTCAACCTTTATTTTAATGTTGACAGTCAATGTGGATTTAAAAAAAATAACATGGGATTATTTACCAACACATTTTACACTCATCAGGAGTTCTGCTTTTAGGTAGTGCCTATATATTAAAACGGCAATATAGGTTTAACAGGCTCACTGAGTCACCTCTGGGTGTGTGTGTGTGTGTGTGTGTGTGTGTGTGATTATGACCAGGTCTTACCACATTAACCTCGTCCTTTGACTCCTCTTCTTCAGGTTCAGTGGTGACAGATGGAGTTTTGGGTTTGTACCATGAAATTTGTAGAATCCGCCCTTTGAACTTTGCCCCTTGATTTGCAGCCTATAAACAAAAAAAAAAAATGTAATGCTTCGTGAATAAAAATTAATCTGTAAAAACATTAACCGATTCATGTAACCAACTGAGCATTACATATGTTTAAATGATATCCCTACATACATAAAGTAAACGAGATTGGGGTGAAGAAGAAAATTAAATTACGTTCTCTGCTTCACTGCGCGTCTTGAACGTCATTACGACGCTGGTAGCATCTTGATCACGAAGTTCTTCAATCTCCCCAAATTTCTGTGAGAGGAAAACGTTAGATTAATTATAGCATGCTCAGAGTCCACTCATTCTCTCATCCAGCTAAAGCTGTGCTTCTTACCACAAAGTGTGGCATGAGCTCTTCTTTCTCCTCCTGTGTGACTCCCAAGATGGCAATGGTGCGAGGTCTGTGATCTACCACCATATGGCTGGGGGCTCCTCTGCCTCTTCCGCTCCTCCCTCGGCCTCGGCCCCGACCTCGGCTCGCGCTCAGTGGTGGCTTCGCTCGGCCTCCGGGTAAGAGCCCTAACCGCTTCGCCTGAGAGAGGAAATGAGAAATAAGAAGAGACTCCTCGGTGGTAAACGGAGATGAAAATGGCGCGAGTGCAGAACGTGTGGTTGATGTGCATTAGAGCTGAAGTGTACATGTGGGTCAGTACAGAGATACTCAAGAGTGCAATAGAAGCTGAAGCTGTGCATGGATAAAGTTCAACCACCACAGATTACTCATCATATCCACACCATTTATTTTATAAAGCTATATTTTGAAATCTGTGGATATTTGACAAATATTTTAAACACAGTTCACTGCTCTGCTTTCAAACACAATTCCTTTGTGACAGCACAGTGCAGAACGAAGACTTAAAACACACACATACTTCTGTCCTCATTGGGACACACTGACACGACACATTCCCAAGCCCCTTACCCTAACCATCACAGCTAATTACCCAACCCCATCACTTACCCTAATCTAAACTCTAAAACCAAGTCTTAACCCTCAAACACACAGCCAAAATGTCCTCATGCCCCAAAACATCCCAACTCTTGATTTAAATAAATAAATAAAAACAAGTTCAAATATTTTTAATTTCTACATGATGTGCTAGAAAGGAGTGTGTGGCGGTGCGAGTGTAAGGTTCATAGTTCTCTGCCCATTAAGCGCACAACACAAACTGTCCATCTTCCCTCTTCAAACTCCAAAAATAATTTTCGGTTACGTGGTGTTGTATTTTTCTCTCTAATTTAGCAGAGGGTTAGGGTTAAGGTTAGTTAAACTCTTGAGATCAGGGAGGTGTTCAGCATGGGGTGAGCAGGTGATAAGATGGTGGCTCACCTCAACCTGTAGCTGACCCAGTCTCCTCTTCAGGTCTGTAGTGTCCTCTCCTGTGGTCAACTTTTTGTGAAAGTCCAACTCTGCATCCAGCAGCTCCTTCTGTGCCTTCAGATCAAAATTACAACTCAGAAGTGTTCAGAACAACCCCAACTCTCACAGATCACAACTGTGAAATATGGACAGACGGTCAACCAACAAGAATTCAACAGTCCCCCCTCCCCCCACACCTGATAAGCATCTGTAAATGTCGCTCAAGTCAATAAACCACCAAGTGAACACAAACTAATTCTCAGAGCTGCACACGGCTCATGTTCTGTTCAACATCAGCAAATCATCTTACATCGGTTTTGGTTTTGGGCTGAGTGACACTGCCAGCGGACTGAGAGACATTGCTATTGCTGATTTCATTCTTCAGCTGAGAGATCTTCTCCGTGAGCTCCTTCAGAGTCTTCATAATGTTTGCTCGCTCCTCTGGCTTCATCCCACGATTCTTCTCCAGACGGTTTATCAACACCTAAAAATGACATACATAGTTTAGAGATTTAGCTTCAGTTCCAAAGCAGAATTTACTGCAGGTTTAATTTCAAGTCATCAAATAAAATTTTGGCTGAAAAATTACAGCACTTCACACCGGGTCACCATCTGCATCTGTTCACTCAACTGAGAACAGGGACACTCCTGGAGCACGGAGTCTCATTTCAATTTCAGGAAAATGTTAAAAGCACACAATAAAATAATAATAAAAAAAAAAAAAAAGCGCATGTGCGCACACACACACACACACACCTTACATTAAGGCACAGAAGTGCTCCTTGCCTTTGCTTGAAGTTTGAAACCCAAAATTCAAATTGGTGCCAAACTAAAAGCCAGAATTTTGCGAAATTCTGATTAATTAGAAGCAGCTCTGATGTTTTCTCCACAGAGCTTGGTGACCTTCCACAAGGTCAGATTTTTTTTTTTAAATTTGCAGTGACGTTATTGGCAAATTCAAGTTATTCATCATCAAATAAACCTTAAGTACATAAGATTAGATTCTCGAATTACAACAAAAAGAGATAGAATTTTTTTTTTTATTGAATACAAGCTGTTTGAACACAGGAGAACTGGCGCTGTTTACAAACAGGTTAACCCTTAAAGCTCTAACGGCCTGCGAGGGGGATGTTTGTGTGTGTGTTATATAAAAAAATCCACTGATCGACAACATTCCGATAAAAATGGTGTCGTTACATTGGGAAAGGTCAATACGATCAAATTCAGTAAAATATTTAGGCCAAAACACATTACATCAATAAATACCGGACTGCTACTGCATCATTTCAAATGAGCTGGCAGACGTGTCTGATCTTCCACATATTCTTGGTCATAACTCCAGTCTGCATGTAAACAAATGCTGCATCTTAGCATCAAAATAGTGATTGAACTCTGACTTCGACTGTAAACACTACCACCATCTGGCAACAGAAGGAGCTGCTTTTTCTCTCATCTCAGCGATATTACTCCTCGGTGTCCACCAGGGGTCCAAAGGGCCCCAAGTTTCTGTAAGGATTAGTAATTTTTTTTATAAAACGTACTACAGATATAAACTTCAAGATTCTGTAACTAGAGCCTGTGCTCCAGGCTTAAGACAATAATCTGAAATGGTATAAAGCTACAAAAATATGGAGAAAATTTATTTATTTTTCGATTTTCAATATTTAAAGACATTTGTTCTAGTTGAAATTAGATCCTTCAGATTCCGTAAACAGAAAAAATAAATCAAAACGTGTGCAATACTGCTCAAGATCTTTCATCATTACAAGTCTCCAGAACAGCTACAGTACACTTCTACTGTACTGAACAAAACACATCCCCTCATTTACTGCAAATTAATACAACCCATCATATGAAACAGCTGCACTACTGTCTGAGCTGCTGTTACAGAAAATTCATCAACATTCTGATCAAGATTCAGCCAAACAGCACAGTGTACAGTGGGGTGGATTTTGTTGAAGAAAATGTGACAGAAGGTTTAGGTTAATAAACACTAGAGGAATCGTCTGGTGGTACAACACTAAAGACTTCTGTATTTTTTTTTTTTTTAAGTCCGTGATCCAGAGAATCACCATGTTCAAGAATCACGATCTGGAACATCAGTTAATCCCTATATTCTAATTTATGTAAATTCCATTTAAAAAAAAAACAACCAGCATTATCTGGATCCACTATAATCCTGACCAGGAAAAAGTGCCAAGTGCTCTCTCTCTCTCACACACACACACACACACACACACACACACAGGGAGGAGAGAGATAAACCATCTTACTTTTTGATATTCTATCTGCTTTTCCAGCATCTCTCGTTTCTTCTTCCTCATATCCTGCTGCAGCTTCAGCGCCTCCTAAAGGAGAGCAGAGAGAAGATTAAACAGACTGACAGAAACAGGAAGTCAAACCTTGGCTATTGCCATACAGTGCTAAAGGAAACACTCACCTGCTTCTTTTTCAGAACATCCTGATCCTCGTTGGCTTTAGCCGTTTTCCCCAGTGCCTTTGGGATGGGTTTAAACACTGTCCGGGAGTAAAGCCCTTTCTGCAGTGCAGAAGCAGGAGCGACTGCCTTTAAACATGAAGCACATTAAAAACACATTTAAAACAGGACTCACAGCACACACACTAATGATGAGCACTGAGAATGTGAGAAATTTAGTTTCAGTCAGTGTGTGGAATCTACAGTATCTTCATGTTTCTTACTGATGAGGACTCTGGAGCAGAACTGAGCGGGTCAAGACTGGCTGCAGGTCTGGATCCGGAGCTACTCTGCTGTTTTAGGAAGGTTTTATTCAGCACATAGGACCCGGGTGTGTGTGGCTTATTAATGACCTGAAAATAAAGAAAAACGCAGGAATCTTCTATTTACATCTTTTTCCAGTGTTATCTTCATCTTATTTCTCTGAAGTGCTGATCTGACAAAGGCATCTCCCTTTCAGTGATGGAATTAAGGAACACCTCCCCCCCACACACCCCCCTCTTGCCCTGCTGACCTTATGGACAGGGGGTATCTGTGAGCCGAGACTGGTGCTCTGGTTGGTGTTCTGTTCCTGGTTCTGTGTCGTGTTCTCTCTGTGCCAGTACACTCTGATAAAGCGGTTATTGAGCACAGCTTCGGTGCTGGAGATCGCCCTCCTCGCCTCCTCGTTAGCCGTATACTGGATCAGAGCCGCCTCTGGGTCGCCACCAAACACTACCTGACCCAACACCAAGCACACACACTTCACTTTAACATCACACCAGTGACAGACAACGCAGTCATGCACTAGCTGTAATCTAAAACAGTGGTTCTCAAAGTGTGATCTGAGAAACCTGAGGGCTCCATGAAGTATAGTGAGGGGTCTATGATGGTTTTAAATCAAATCATCAAAAAGGTTCTATTTATTATTGTGTTCTTAGAGTTTTTGGCCTGTTTGACTGGATTTAACCAAAACCTCAAAACAAGTTTCGCCACGCAACATTTCACTGCCATTGTTTTTATACGATTGTGCATGTGACAAAGTCATCCAAGTCAGCTGTAAATAAAAAGTCCACTTGCGTCACGTCTCAGGAATTAAACTGTACTGGATTTAATAAAAAGTTGCTCAGAAGGTTAAAAATGTACCTGTATATTCACGATGGTCCCAAACTTGCTGAAATGCTCATTTAGTTTAGTTATGTTGTTGAGTTCTCTGGGAATTTTGCGGACTTCTAGTTTGGTGTTGATGTAGTGGTACTTCTTCGGGAAGGCCGGCTTGTGCTGATTGTTGAAATTTTGCCTAGAGGATAAAAATAAGCAAGTAAATACATACTCCATATAAACAAAAGAAACAAAATGAGAACGTATAAAGTGTACCGTTTTTCTTGTTCTTGAACATGAGCTCAAATAAACACAAACTGAACAAGTCTGAAATATTAAAAAAAAAAAAACCCACAAAATTGATGAAGCTGGTTCAAACACATGCCACATTGTGTGTAAATACAGGTGGAGTAACCTACAAATAATCTCCAATTTGGAACCAAAATAACCATGTGTATCTTATTTGTGTGTTGATTTATTCGCAAATGATTCAACAAAATTTCCACCATATTAAAGAACGTAAGGTGTTTTTGAACATGGCTTTTCAGGTCATGGTGCAGAATGTGCGCGCACACCCCCTTCCTGAGCCTCAGCATGAGCTGGCATTTGCTCCAGCCATGAACCACAGTCTCCTCTGCAGAATTAGGTTTTGTTCCTGGTAAAGCAGCTCATTAGTGAAATCAGACTGTGTGAATCATGGCTGGAACAAATGCGTGTAGAAACAGAAGCCCTGAAAGGATCAGGTTGAGTATACTTCTCTGTAAGCGGATAAAGTGACTAGAAAAGTGCTGCTTTACACAAAACACCACGCAATCATCTGTTAACAAAAAGCATAAACGTGGGGTGTGGTAGGCCATGTTATCCTGTATCAAGCAATTTAACTTTGATTTAATTATTTAAAAAAAAAAAAAAAAAAAAAAAACAAACCTCACACCACAACTTACTTGTCCGTCCCGGGCTTTTTGGCCTGTGGCCCGGCTCCAGGCTCCACTGACCTCTTCCTGCTGTCGAGCTCCATGACTTGTCTCACCTCACCACTCGAAGTGTTGGTTATCAACGGCTCCGTCTGGATTACGATATTAGCAGCTAAACGCACACAAAATTAGTCCGTTTTTTTAAAAAGATATTTTATGAAGGTAGTACAATTTATCAAAGCAGTGTGTGTACTCCAAGATGTATGTAAGGGAATGTTCTAGAGCAGTTACTTTGAAAGTCCAGTTCAATATAAAGGTGTGAGATAACACTACAACAGCACTCAAAGAGCGCAGACCTCCACCAAGGACAACCCTCAACTTTTCTATGATGTGCAAATCTTCACCCACAACCACTTTATATGGCTGGATATGTTTCCAAACCTATTAGAGACATTAAGACATATGAAGCCCCTGTCCCCGAGAGCGCTCGATGACCACTGCTTTCTGTATTACATTTGAGCAACTAGCCTACGTGTGGACCCCAGAGGATTTCTGACACCCATGAGTGTGAGCTGGAGAAATTGTAGTTCTACATTGGCCATGTTCAGTAGTGAACTTTACTGCCATCTACTGGACAGATTTTAAAATGTATGGCATTGTTGAGCGCAAACTCCTGGCAAGGCCGAACGCTGTATCTCAGGGTTTGTGAAATTGAAATTAATTTTGTGGATCCTCTGAGATTCAGATCTGCACCAAAATTTTATGTGTTGTCCCTCTCACCAAATTTCATGGAACTCGGGTCGGTAGGTTTTGCGCAATCCTGCTTAAAGTCAAGCAAACAACTGCACCAAAAGCTCCACCTCCTTGGTGGAGGTAAGAAGGTAAAGAAAGGAAGGAGAGGGGAAAAAAAAACAACAACAACAAACAACAACAAATTAGACACAGAAGAGTTAAATGTTAAAACTGATACCTCGGGAGCCCTGTGTGTCTCCTGATGTGAGACCAATCAAGTTTGGTCTCTGGGTCTGAATGCGAGGAATAAACTGTCGGTACTGAGCTCGGCCCGCCCCAGTGATGGCCGGAGATTCTGGATTATACGCTTCAGGATCATAGTTGTCTGTGGAGTGCAACAAATATAAGTCAATCGATTATGTTTACTACAAGCACATTGACAGTTTTGAATTCAGCTGTAAATAAAAAAAAAATAAATAAATAAATGCTGTTTATCAGTTTCAAGAAAACTCCCAATCATAAACTCTTTAGCTGATCAATTTTACTCAACATTTTCAGGTCCCACAGAGAAACACAGCCTTAAACCCCCCCCCCCACCAAACGTTCGGACACACCTACTCATTCACAGGCGTTTCTGTATTGTGACTATTCTCTACAGTGTACAACAAAACTGAAGACATCAAAACTATGAAATAACATCTGGAACATATATGGAATTATAATGGTTATAACAACAAAAAAGTGTGGGTTTCAGATTCTTCAGCGTTTCCCTTGACGCTTTACACACTATTGTCATTCTCTTAACCAGCTTCATGAGGAGTCACCTGGAACGCTTTTCAATTAACAGCTGTGTCTCATCAAAAGGTCATTGGCAGACGAGTTTCTTACCTTCTTAGTGTGTTTGAGATCAATCAGTAAATAATAAAAATACAGTAAAGAGCCCTATAACATAACCGTAGTAACCCATATGATGTCAAGAACTGAACAACTAAGTAAAGGGAAATGATATCCATTACTTTAAGACATGAAGTGACTTAATTCATAAAAATAAACACTGAACTCAAAGGTGTGTCCAAACACATTTGT
>JAODOF010000004.1:55725233-55735776 GCA_027576175.1 Sciades proops | reverse complement strand
CAATTAAATGTTTGGACTGCCGAAGTTCATAATTAAAATATCTTACCTGCATTTATATGTTTACTTTAATAATTTACTATTGATATTTCATGGAAAATCACATATCCATGAATAAAAGATCTGTGCTTTGAATTATATATTTTTTTCTTTTTCGCGACTCTGTATCCCGTGACTTTATGATCCAACAAGGATGTACAAAGATGCCCAGGGAAAAACAGCACGTGCTCAGACAACATCGCATGTTAACAATTACTTGATTGGTCAGATGTTTTATCGGATCAGGTCCAGGCCTGGAAAAATGGCTCCAGAAGCAATCTCAGCGATAATGATACGGATAAACCCAGGCCTGAGCTATAGGTATCGTTATCGGTCTGGTGTGACCACTGACCACATAAACTACAGGGGGCCGATTTATTTATAGTTGTAGTTATAGTTATTAGTATTGTGGGATCAGGTCTTTAGTGTGGTCATGGAGGATCCGGAGCCCATCCCGGGAACACTGGGTGTGATGCAGGAATACACCCTGGATGAGATGCCAGAGCATCGCAAGAGTACCAGCATTAGTAGACGGGAAATAAATCAAACTCGTTTTCCTTTCAAGTCTGATAAGGTTTTCGTTTCGGGTTTGAAGGATAGTGTGTGAAGCACTCTGACAGTAACTGGGGATTCGTAAGTGCCTGTAAGGCTCTCATGGAAGGAGCTTGTCAGTTCACGTCCAGCTTCCACAGCTGGAAATGCTTGTGCATGGTCTTAATAAATTCCCTCGCTCTTTCCAAACAAGACCCGGAGAGGGAGTCGGCACTGCCCTTTACAACACCTGTCAGAATGCCTTGTTTTCCTCGCCAAGGCCAATCAGTTATGCCTTGTAAAAGACTGACCTCCTCCCCCATCGAGGATTTCAGAAATCCTTTTTATTCCAGGCTTCTTCCTTCAGCCAGGCTCGTGCTGCAATATGCAAAAATGACAATTTCAAAACACCATATCAACAAGAGTTTTATGTGAATGAAAGCTTTAATAAAAAGTCAATCAAAATCCACTAAATCATATTTTCATATGATGTGTCATGTCATTACTGGACTAAACAGTGGCCTATGATTGCATAACAGGTTTGGGTTGAATCGGAGCCTCATTTCTGTCTGGGTTCCAGTCCTCGGGCAACGATAAAACAGATGCTTTTTGTGATGTTTGGGTTCGAAATAGAATTACACTACAGCAGACGTGCAACCCCTACCTGGAGGGAGACGAATATAAATCACAGCAAAGGTTTAGGGATTTCTCAGACTCATCTACAGAGGCTTAACACATTATGTAGGTCACTGCAAGCAGTAATGCAATGACATGGATGTGTTTCTCAAAAAAGTAGCTTTAATAGACGTGATCTTTCAATCGCATTACACTGCAAATGGCATTTTCTATGTACACGTGTACCACAGAGCTGCAATTTCAGCAACACTAAGTGACCACACAAACCCAAATAACTGTCTCAAATGATTCCTAGGAACCCATGGCATGTGTGGACTGACGTTTTTCAGTTCCGTATTTGCAACATTTTTTTTTAATGTGCATTTAGTTAAGCATTAATGTATATTTTGTAGAATAGAGTTAGCATATTTTAATCGACTTATACCTGTATTGCTTATTTATTTATATATATTTTGTGAAGCGCTTAGAAGAATTATAGTTATTCTACCCACATTCACTGGGTATAAGCAATCACGCACTCTGATTGGCTACTCGACTACTAGGATATCAGCTTATATACCGTGAGTAGAGGAAAAACAAAATGGTGGAGTGCTTTGCTGAACCAACTGAGGACGAAATAAAATCTCTACTCGAAAACAAAACCCCAGAAAATACAAAAAAAAGCAACAAAAACATGGAACGAAAGTATTTGATGGTAAGCACATATCTTTTTTTTATTTTTCAAGATTAATTATTACAGCATTTTTCACAAATCGCTACTGTCATATCGCTGGTTTATTTACATTCTAAGCGGAAATGATTTTGCCTGACATCTTGTATAAAGTTTATTTATCGAATTTGCAAAAAATAGCAATAAAAATGCTCTGTTTCTCAAAATCCAGTGAATGTGGATAGAATAAAACAGTTATTCCACTCAGGTGCTACGGGCCTCGTCGGCTATCAGCTCATGTACGACTCCATTTCGTGGAATAACTGTTCAACAACTAGATATGACACAAGCTGTTTACTTCTGGTACAATTAGACTAGAGCTGTAATCGGGCCTGAAAAGTCAAGCCCGACCCGGCCTGAGCCTGACAGAATTCGACCCGAGCCCGACAAGTACACCGTTTTAAAAGCCCGAACCCGTTTACAGCCCGACATTAGGCTGTTCAAATGTGCGCAGGCACACAGCTCTTTTGCCTTTTGTCAAGAATGAATCATTTATACATTTTTTTAACATCATGTATTCATGACTGATGTACAGTAGGTTATAGGCCACTTGGAACTTGGAAAAAATAAATAAAATGTCCCTTTTTAACATCGTAATATCTCAGGCCTACGCATAATCTATAAATAGGCCAAAGCCTATTAAGGCCTAAAAAAAGGATTAGCGACAAAAAAAAAAAAAAGACAATTCTAAACTAACATAGGTAGGCCTATTTGGAACTAATGAAATAGGCCTGACACGAAAAGTTACATAAAATTGAGATTAGGCCCAAGACAAACGAAAACTGGGCTTGCTTGCGGTTGCCTCTCTCCACAATCATCACGAATGTGAATAGGCCAATGCACCAATAAAAATGTATTTTTCTTAACAAATTTAATTAAGATAAATTCTAAATTAAGATGTGAATTTGGCAAAAACAAAATTTAAGATAAATGCTCTGCAGGCTTTGTTTCCCCACGTCTCTCCACAATCCGGCCTCAACGCGACGATGAACAGCAGCTGAAATTTAATAAAAGAATAATACCTACATTAGCCTATATGCTCTGTCTACATTGTGTGTTTAAGACTCAATTAATGTTTAGTTATAATTTGAAAAACCTTTACTCACCAAGATTAGGCTACATGTTTTTGTGGAGGAAAATTATTGAATCCACTGTAGATGGCTTCAGCGCGGTTCTGCGCTCACTGATGGTGCGTCCAGCAGCACTGAATGCCCTTTCACTGCTGCTGCCGCTGGCCGGGATGCATAGTACTGATCTGGCTAATTTTGCAAGTTTTGGGTAGGATGGTTTGTTTATCTTCCACCAGCCAAGAACATCCATTTCATTTTCCATGACAGCCGTTTCAATGTAGCGAGTGACCTCGTCATCTTCCCAGTCAGCTTGCTGTACATTTTCCCACTCCGCAAAATTCGCTCTTTTTGCCGGAGGAGTGGTTTCGACTGCGGAGAGCTCTGGGTCCACATCTTGTGCACCTGCAGCCATGGCTTGCAGAAGAGTGCGGGCATGGGCATGTACGGCATTCCTGTCTGAGTGTGACAACATTCTAAGTTGGTTAAACTTTGGCCAGAGGAATGTTGCGATCTTGTGGAGGTCCTGTATTATCACTTTACGCGCGAGCCAGTCTTCATGCCGTTTACGCACGACAGCTTGCTGAGGGGAGTCCAGGGCATTGGGTTGACAGTGGCGTTTCAGTTTCTCACACCAGAGACACACACGATTAAGTGTTGGATAGTTGTCTCCCTCAAGTTCCCGCTGTGCATCATAGAACGGCCTCAGAAAGTTAATCAAAAAGCCCAGTGTGTCCGGTGCTATTTTTTCAATGCGTGCGCTCTCCCCTCATGCCTCCAGCTTTTCATGGAGCTCATGATATATGGCCTGTATAGAGGTCAGTGTGAGGTACACTGTACTGAACCGAGTGTCTCCCATTTGCAGCAATGTTGTTGACAGTTGCGCAGCCAACCCAGACTGTTTAACGTACCTCACTAATGATTTAGCAGCAGAAATGGTATCTCCTACGTATGTCCGGAGCACCGTCGGCTTTGGATAACTCGGCAATGTCGAGTCCACGGCGCAGTACCGTGTTAATCACATGGGCAAGGCGGTCCAATCTCTGGTATGGCCGCAGAGCTAATTTAATGTTTGCCCCCTCATCGGTCACCCATACAACTTTGCTGAGAGAGGGAGCGTCAAGGCCAAACTTTGTCACCAGTAATTTCAATATCTCCCGTCTGATATTTTCTCCCGTCTTTGCCTCTTCCAAAGGGAACACTGCAGTTGTCAGGGTTTTATTCACCAGTTCCATATCCTCACTTATGAAATGCCATGTGATAAATTCATGCGGCCGCTAATAACAGCAAAATGACATCAAAGATGGCTGTAAAATTCTATTTGTTCTATTTGCCAAAATACCAATAAAATTGTGATTTATTAACAATTATTTGCTGAAGGTGAAGTGAACATCGGCAAGATGAAGTTGAGGTTATTATTTCCCAATATTCACTGAGCCTGAGGCGGATCATAGTTTTAGTATAAACACACAGGTGATTAATTGTATTAAAAGATAATTTATTTCAGACTTCAAAAGCTTCATGTAAATGTAATAACTTTGCGGCGCAGACTTGTGTCACTTCTCTACGCCGAGTCACACAGAATACTTTGTTTTGAAATCGATAAAATAAATCCCAGCCCCACCTTCCCTTTGAATAGTTTTAGACCAAACTTCAGAGCATCTTTAGTGCTTTTAGGAACAGCGTTTTCTTTCATCAGCTATAATTCTTCCTCACTTACGGTGATGAAGCGATTGGCCGCCATTTTGCCGAGTAGCTGGAGGTGATTATCAAGGAATCATCCGAATCTCTCGACCAATCAGCGCACATGATTTCCTATAATCACCTGCGTATTTATACTAAATAATAAAGAACAAAATGTTTGATATTTTGTATAAATATTCTGCATGATTTCTAGGTCAGTATTTAAGGTTCAGTAAATGTGTGACATTGACGACTTTAACTCCTTTGTACAAAATTCCTCGAGTTTTTTTCTTTTCCATTAAAGCACAGGTTCAGATGAAAAGCTGATGGATTTGACTGAACATGGATCATCAGATTCTTATACAAACTTGTGCAAACTCGAGTTCACGCTGTCATTAAAGCAGAGGACAAACCAAACAAGAAATTCTGAAATTCATGAAAATATTTCTAAGATTCTACTGCAGTTTATATAATTTACAATGAAAAAAAAAAAAAAACTATTAAATGAGAAAAGAACACAGAACAGAAGCACTCAGACTTTCGTACGTGTAGTGCGTGCGTGCGTGCGCGCGTGTGTGTAATACAGAATGCTCTAGTAGTCACCTGTATGTTGTCTGCTCAGGTGTGGCAGCTTTCTGCTCATGCTTTTTCCTGTAGTGATCTTCCATCAAAAGATGGTCTTCAGATAACATCTGCTCCATGAGCATGACGGCGGTCTTCCGGTTTGTAACGGGATACAGAGCGCGAGCTAATGACCCATCTGCTGAAACCACTTCATGAACCAGGGTCTCCCACTGAGGAGGCGGGCCTATGGGACACTTCCTTTCCACTTTCGTCTTCCTTTCCTGAGCTCCATCAAGTGCAGGAGCAGGAACCGCTGCTAAGCCCTCACACCCCGACACTGACGCGGTCCTGCCATACGCAGCAGGTTGTGTGTTCTGATGGTGAGAGAGGAGTGCAGGTTGGGAGGTTGTGTCCTCGTGTGTTTTCTCGTCATCCGTCTCCGGTGGTAAGAGCCACAGACTGGGGTCGGTTGTGACCCCAAAGCTGAGAAATACTTCATGATTGGAGTGGGCATCACTCACATCTCCATGTGGCGTCTCACCCTTCATTAGGAACGGTTCTCGAGGAACTTCATTAACTTTCCTAAAGACAGAGAGACGGGTTTATTTCCACCGAGCTGCTGATGTTCTCAGTGATTTATAAAACACAGTAAACTGTAGAAAACGATACCTGACAATCAGATTGTTTTCACTGGTTCCTCTGGGAGAACTGGGTGCAGTTATGACTTTGCATTCTTTCCCCGAAACAGAAGATGTTCTGACCCAGGAGTGGCCCACTGCAGATGTGTGTTCTACTGAACCTGAATCCTTAAAGGTCCTGTGGTCAGGTCTGAGCTCAACGTAGTCTCTGTTCTCCTCACCATGCAGGATGCGTGCTCCCTGGATCTGGTTCAGGTGATCCGAGCTTTTGCTCAGAACTTTAGGCCTGGAAACCCTGGACAGTCCAAGCTCCTCCATCGATTTCCCTCTGGACGCCACCAATCGGACCCTCTGCTGATCTGGAACCGACGCTGCATACTCCTTACACACTGCTCTCTCGCCTTCCACTTTAATCTCCACTCTGAAGACACAGGGTTTCATGTTTCAGATTTACACACACACACACACACACACACATGCACACACACTTTACAGTAAACTTCACCACATCAGTGATTCCACACGCTTTTAATCCTCAGTGGAGTGTCTGCTGGATACGCCCCGAAAATGAGCCGTTACCATAGCAACCATAGCGTATCAGAATGAGAGCATTAATATAAACCTGCACTGCTCTCAGAGCTGCTCTTAGAGAGAATTAATCAACACCTTCTGACCAATCAGAGTCCAGAACTCAGCAGGCCTGAGGTAGAAGTTGTAATATTCACACAGTGAACGCTTACCTGGAGAAATCTCTCTCACGCGTAGAGGAGTCCAAGTGTTTCTGGGTCTGTGTAAAACGTAAACAAACAAAAATAATGAATATTTATTTCACCTGTGTTTGTGTATGTTGACGTTTACAGACCTTGTAATTTTAAGGTAAAGTTTTGGTCTTTATGTTTGTACATTAATATCCAGAACACACCTGATAAAAGAAACGAGGCGTTGAAGTCCTGCAGCTTCTGTGTGGATGAGGTCGCTGATGTTCCTCCAGGAGATCCTCCACAGAGGCAGATGGAGTCTCTGATGGAGCTGATGGTTGATCTTTCCAGCTGGACTGTTGTGAGTGGCCGCCGGGTTGCGCAGACGGGAATTGGGTGTATCTGATGGAAGCTGAATCCTGAATACGACTGGCAGAGAGAGGTCTAAGCGGCTTCTCCTTGGATCTGGAATAAGGTTTCAGATCCCAGTCAGAACTCTTCCTCGCTGTGGGAACCTGTGGAGCTGGCTGCTGTGGCTGCGCAACCCTGCAGCCAGTTTTACGTTCCATATACGCGACCAAGGCCTTCTGTTGAAAGTGCTTCAGAGTGTTTTTGGAGAAGCTGCAAGCCGACATCGTGCGCCCTCTCATCTCAAACATCTTACGTCTGGTTGAGATGAGACTGTGGTGACCCACATGACCTTCTGAGAGCAGTCCTTCACTCTCACTGCCAAGGGAACGGCATGCCACGTGTGTCGGACCTTCTCCCAGACGGTGCAGCTTTTCTGGCTCAGAGTTGGACAGCTTCTTCTGTTCCAGGGTCAGACGTTTCCTACAGCCCACTCGAGGCACCTGTGGCTGAGCGATATTTTGCTGCTTCACCGCCTCTTTCTTCATCTCGCAGCTCGAGTTATTCAAAGTGTCTGTGTTCTGAAATGTGGGCAGATGAGCTGGATGGGGGTTTTCTTGAGAAGGAGGACCAGAAGGTACGACGGAGAGCCTTTGATCACAGCACTGCTCAATGAGCTTTTGCCAAGAGAGTCGGAGATCTTTTCTTTTGAACGAAGTCTCTCTCAAAACCTTGGTTTGTGCATCCTTAAGCTTTTCTTTATAATATTTTTTGAAGGAATCATCCATGGTGTTACACAGATAATAAAACTCATTGGGCTTCATCTCTTTAGCCACTTCACTGTGTAATGAGGGACCACTAGAAGAAACGGACCGCTGTCCTGCTTCCTGATGATCTTTACCACAGTCAGATTCCTTGCATCCCAAACTCAAGTTTTTCTTATTTTTTAAGCTCTTCGTGACGGACGCCCTGCTGGCTCCAGTGAGGTGGTACAGAAGAGGAGTGGTCTCTTTGCTGATCTTCTCTGTGGGCACAGCAGATAAGGGTTGTCTTATCAGTTTATTCACAGGTTCATGTCGTTTTAAATGAATACTTTGGTCTAATTCAGTAAGGACAGGTTTATGTTGAGATGATGTTGAGAAGCTCTCCTCTGGGCCACAGTAGAAGATCGGGTGACTGTTGGTGTGATACCTGCCTCCATCCGTATTCATGACTTCCAAATCGGTGACACTGTGAGACTCTGAGGAATGTCGGCTGCTTGAAGGTTCTTCATCTCCATTTGGCGTGGTTAATTTTTTCTCCTGAAAGAAGACTTCACCACTGCTCCATTTCCTCAGTGGAACATTCTGAAACATGTTCTCCACAGTATTATGAGATCTCTGTATTTCAGCTTGTGTGTGAGCGTCGATGCGGTCACTCAGACATTGTGGTGGTGGAGCACTGAATTCGGACGATTTGTACACACCAGTGACAAAATAGAACTGTCCTTTATGCTGAACACTTCCACTGATTGTGGTCGGTGCCGTGTGCCAGGAGGTGATTGTGTGATGTTGCTCAGAGACCGCAACCCCACACGCTGAATGTGACCTGTTGTGTTGAATTTCTGACTGCCTCGCTACGTTCTGCTGTAAATGTTCTGGCTGCCATAAGATGGCTCGTGTCTTCAACTCTGGGGTCTCTTCCACAAAGTCTTGCTTTCTCTCATAATTTTGAGGAACCTGGAAATCATAAACAAGGTCAGGTCTAGAAGCCAAGATTTCAGAATCAGATGTTTGCTGTTTAAAGGGGGAAATTCCACAAAGCTGACCCTCAGGTTTCAACACTGAGGTTTCAAGATTCCTACTTGTTACAAAACTGTCTAAATGGACATATGGTGGTGGCGGTGGTAGAGTTGGAGGTGGTGGTAGAGCTGGAGGTGGTGGCGGTGGTAGAGCTGGAGGTGGTGGTAGAGCTGGAGGTGATGGTGGTGGTAGAGCTGGAGGTGATGGTGGTGGTAGAGTTGGAGGTGGTAAAGTTGGAGATGGTGGTGGTAGAGGTGGAGATGGTAAATGGGTGGTAGGCCCTGGAGGACTGTTGACATGAGAGCATCCATTATGGCTCTGATGATGTTCGTGTACAATGGCCTCCATGGAACGATACAGAGGAGTTACACTTTTTGACTCGGCGTCAAGGATCCTGGGACCGTACACAGCCTTCACGTACTTCAGATCAGCATAGTGCAGGTTACGTGGGTGTAAATCATCTGTGAGGCAGGGTGAAGGGTAATCAGGGGCCGTGGATCCTCCAGAGAAAGAGCTATAAGCAGAATCTCCTTTGCCGTGATGGTGCGTGTATTGATCTATACTACTGTTGGACTTGGACGGAGAATGTCGACTAAGAGGGTGCAGGTCAAAGTTACTCATCTTCTCAATGTGGATATTGTAGGATTCCATCAGAATTATTGCTAATCAACTCTTTTTTTTTTTTTTTTACTCTTTTTAAATCAAATCTTTGATGTCCTTACTTCAGAATCCCTTTTCCTTTTCTCAGCATCTTCACAGTAATAACACAACTCAGAGTATCTAAAGAAACAAAACACAAATATTTATTACTGAGGCCTGAAACTGTAAACTTCTGACTTTTATTCAACTAAAGTTCAGATTTCTGCATTTCTGATAAAGAAACTGAAGAAAGTTGGAATTCCTCCTCAGAAAGTCAGGAAGGTCTCCGTAAATCATCGTGGCTGCTTACATCATAAACAATCAATAAAATACCAGAGTTTATAGAAGTGTTTACTTTAGATAAATTACTATGGTTACATTAGCTGGTTAAATTTAATAACAGTTCACTGTTTTGAGAAAGTAATGACATCATAAACTCATGATCACTAATGTCAGCTGGCAAACAAAAACCATTGTGGAGGGATCCATGTTCTTCCCACTCGGGAGCCGGAACACAGCAACGACATAATTCAGAGTTCAGACTTCCCACTTTTGAGTTGAATGTAGTGTTAGTCTCACTGTTTGTGTTTACACACACACACACACACACACACACACACACACACACACACACACACTCAAGAGATTACAGTCACACACTCGAGGCGGAGTAAAGGACCATTACACTCCATCTGGTGAGGACACACTTTGAAGTTTCTCTGGTAAGGCTGAGATAATAAAGGGTGTGTATTAACTCCTACTGATCAAGTGATAATTTTCATCAAGGCTTCTTTTCATCTTTTTTTTAGATCCATGATGCCAATTAGTGAATTTTATTAGAATCAGTTTATTAGTTTGCCTTTGGCTGCACCAGGAAGTTACTGAGAGATTAAAACCCAAACATGGACGCGCGTGATTTCTGCTCTGGTGTGTGATTACAGTCTGTAGATGTGTTGGAAAGAGCAGTGTGTTTGTTATGGATTCTCAGTGTTGCGTGTCCAATGGGGGACAGACATTAAACAAAACAACAATGAATAAGTTGTTAAATGCGATCTCATACAAACTCTTTCCTCTGCAAAAGGGATGGAGCCAAACTGAGCGATGGTTAGAAAAGGGAATAGTATGTCTGTGAAGAACTTTATTTGTCACATGCACACTCAAGCACAGTGAAATTCCTCCTCTGCATTTAACCCATCTGAAGCAGTGAACACAC
>JAODOF010000004.1:55573105-55584492 GCA_027576175.1 Sciades proops | reverse complement strand
AACGAACAGCTGATCACACCGAGGTGCTCGCTGAGCGCCCATATTTATTAGTTTGGTCCTGCGTTTCCTTTCCTTCAGATATAACATAACGTCTTTTCTTCTCATTTTCCGTTACTGTAGTCTCTCTTTCATGTTTCATTTGCACACTCGCATCCTCCATTTTCCTCTCCTGTTTCAAATTTGTATCTCACAATGCCTTGCGTGAATGGGGAAAGCCCACCACGTGATGCTTGATGTAGTATCTTGAATTGGGTCATGGTGAAGCAGGAAAAAATAGCGGAGAATTTAGAGCCACATGGCTCTAAAGTCATTAATTGTTCTATTTAAAAAAAAAAACTAATAAAATTGGAAGTCTCTGATTTGAATTCAGTAGCTTTCAGTCACTAAACAAAAATAATTGAGTGCTGGGGAAAATTATTTTTATGACCTACACTTGAACAATCTGAAAGGCAGTGCAGCTTTAATACTTGAGTACATTTGAAGTAGCACGTTTTAAAAGTACATGTATTTTGGTTGGATAATTTCACCTTTAATTGAGTAAGATATTGACACGTTATCTGTACTTTCACTTGTACACTTTTTCCACACCCGGATCCAGAAGGGATTGATCGACCCATACGTACCAGAACCTCCTGTCCTGTCAGTGTACAGCCCAATGCAGCACTGCTTTCAGGACCGTCAGTGTGGGACAGAAAGTAAAGCGAGGCAGTGCCGGTTCCTTCCATCAGCATGAGGTGTGGCATCCTGTGGAGGAAGCTGCAATTCCAGTGAAGGTGCAATTTGCAAACCATCTGGAAGATGCCTGCAGGGCTTCCTCTCCGGAACGTCCCCCTCCGGAGGGATGCAGGTGCTAGAGGCGGAGCAGGGAAATGAGGCAGTGGAGAAGAGAAACGAGTTAGAGGTTTTAGCTCCGCCTGTGCGAGTGGAAAACACCTGGGTCAGAGTTTTAGCAGGAGGAGGGCCTTTTGTTTCCTTTGACACTTTTAGAGCTTCTAGCGACTTGTGGGTGCACACTGACTAAAGGCTGGGCCTTAATTGGCAATGCCCTCAGTATGAAGCAGAGGGATTATTATTGTTCCCTTGTGCTATGGAAAAGAATTGTAGGGAGGGAGGATAGCAAATCTTTCCGACATGATGGAAGGGTTCAACAAATGGGAGAGTTTAAGCAGGGGATTTTTGGAGTGAATTTTAAGCTGATTGCACACTACATGGTTTTAGCCCTGATTTCTCAACCACCAACTAATTTTAAGGCATTTTGTTGTGCACTCCCACAGCCTGTGCTCATGTAACTGTGAATAGTTCAACAGCCTGATTTTCAAGGTTACAGAGACTCTGATATTTTGCTTTTCTCAGTAATGAATCACGTTGTGTGAACCCCTCTGTGACTAGTATCATTGCTGAGAAACAGCCATTGAGAGTCTGAGCGGAAATCAAATCCATGTCCTGTCCTGCGCAGCAGATCGCTGAATCTGGTTTATTATCTATCTATTTGTGGTGGAGGGTGAGAACAAAATGTAAACACAAAGTATAAAAACAGCTGTTTCTTTTCAGTATACCTCCAGTTCTCTTTGAAGAACAGTCAGTCATTGTTTTCCCACATCTCCACAAACCATCCTTCCTCCACATTTTTCTCTTATTTAACTTTTTTCTTGCTTCAGAACAAAATAGTGATATGAAACACAGCTCATTTATTTTGAGAGAAAGAAAGATAGTGTAATGTGTCAAGTTTATTTGTATAGCGCTTTTATGTCGCAAAGAAGCTGTACAGAAAATTAAAGACTTTAAACATATGAGCTAATTTTATCCCTAATAAATTTATTTATCCCTGATGATCAAGTCTGAGGTGACGGTGGTGAGGAAAAACTCCTTCAGATGACACAAGGAAGAAACCTCGAGAGGAACCAGACTCTAAAGCGAACCCATCCTCATCTGGGTGATAACAGATAGCGAGATTATAAATAGCTCACATCTACAGTATAACTGTGTCCTATAGAGTCACAGAGTACAACTATGTAACCAGGAAATTCATTATAGTTTGAGCCTAATGTGTGAGTCTTGGCTGAGAGTGAGTGTGTAGTGTGCATACCAATGCATCCACAAACCAAATGATAAGAACCAGGTAAAGTGGTGCAGTGTGAGTGGGTCAGTGACTCTGAGATTTTGAAATTGGTGTAGTGTACACTCACTTTTAATGACTGGTAATGAGGACAACTGCCAAGGAGAAAAGAGGGTCTCTTGACCTCACCAGAGCCGTGTGTTTTTATAGCATTCCTGACCAATTCAGCCACTTCCCTTTGCAGGTGTTTATTTTTGGGGTGTTTGGCCATGTTGTCTTACTTTGGGCTGGCACAGTGAGTGGGCCCTAGAGATGTGATCCTGGAGATTGACGCCCTTGACAAGTCGGAGTGTGTGGGCCTCAGCTGGATATCCAGCATAAAGTAGTTGCTCCCTTTCAGCATGGCTTAATGAATGCAGTCCCTCAACATGCAAAACACACACCTGAACAGCACGTCAATGGTGCAGGATGTGTTTGGACCAAAGTAATAGACTGTTAAATGCATAATGCTGGAACTCTTCCAATTATGGAAGCCTGTGCTTGTTTTAACATTCTGGCTATGCTTTCTGCTAACACTTAACTGCTTTTCTTTCTCTCTCTCTCTCTCTCTCTCTGGCAGTGAATGGCTTCCATTCTAAGCTCTGCTTGCTATCTTTGGTGAAGTCAGGTGTAAGGAAGCATGCTGCTGGTGGTAATGCCTGTTATTTAATCCATTCAACACTCACTCTCTCTCTCTCTCTCTCTCCTGAATGGGCAAGGCTGAATCTCCTTCCTGCTTTGAAACGCTCTAGTCAAGCGTGCTGGCTCTCACGCCTGTAATGGCTTTATGAGACAGAGAAGAAGGCACAACAAGCACTGAGAGAGTCTCCTGAGCCGGCGTGGCTTCCTGCAGAAATGGCTCCTTCCGCTGACTCGATCCTCGTCGGAGAATGTGGCAGGTGGCTGAGCTGTGCCTACTTCTTTGTCTCCCCCTCCTTCACTCTACCCTGCCTCTGTTTTCTTGAATGAAAGAATGAATAATGGATTTAACCCCTTCAGCCTGTGCAGTGTTTTAGTCTGCTGACTCAGTCATATTCAGGTTGCCATACTGAAGATCATCTGAAGATCATCATACTGAAGAATCAAAGATGAGGATTATTAACACATCATTCCTGCTGTGAATTTTGACAAAACAACCCCAAGGACTATGCCTATCTATCTATCTATCTATCTATCTATCTATCTATCTATCTATCTATCTATCTATCTATCTATTATTATTATTTTTAAATGTTCAGTCAAACACTTAGGCAATAACATTTTACATAATATTTGGGCTAATCTCATTACAGGCTGCAAGACCTCGTATACTAAGAAGCTATGCACTTCCAATGTGCAGACAAATTTTATATTGCTTTATTTTTTTCCCTTACAAACGTTCTTCTAAATGGTCCGCAGCTTGCTCTTGCAGAATCCATTGTTTCATTCTTGGGAAAAATTACACAGTTCATTGGAGGGGGCAGGAGATTTCCTCTAATCTGGCATGCAGAACATTCCCAATTTCCCACACTCAAATGAGACCTTTCCGTTGGACTCGTCTCAGCTCCGGATGAGATCTCATGGCTCTTTCACAGACACACTGTATTAGTCTCGTAGCCTAAAAAGCACACGTGTGGTGGAAATAGAAATAAATACTGTACATATTTGTCTTAGTTTCTCCCAGTTATTTAACTTTTATCTAGCCATTGAAAGAAACTTTTTTAAGCTTTTGTGTTCTTATGAAATCTTTTCAGGACCGAAGGAAGATCAGTGTTGGAAAAATACATAGAGAAGCTTGCCTTAAACCTTAACAGTCAAACACAATAAGCTTATCTAACAGGCTAAACTCTTCCTATTTGCTATTAAGCTACTACTAATGTATCTCCAACATCTTCATGTTCCATCAAGGTTCATCAACTTCTCTGAAGTTTAAACATTTCTCAGAACAGAGCAGTCTCATTGCCATTGGCCTTGGCAAGGGCAGTGGGAGATAAATGCCTGCTCTCAGCTTCTCTCTGCTGTGAAACCAGCCATGGCGTTGTTGTTTTGTGCCTCTTCTTCATGCCTTGGTCGTCACGCACTGGTGAGGATGGATGGAATGTGGAAGAATGGAAAGCTATGATGATGGAGGTGCTGGTGGTTCTTTGTGAAGAACAACCCTCTGTCTCTTTTTGTCTAAGGCTGGGTGCAAAAAGTTATTCCTGACTACATTTCAATGTTGCAGTTGATCTGAGGGTTCTATTATGTCACTGTATTGAACATAAAGCTGGCAATTTCTTATTCATGAAAACCAGCATGGTTTTGGCTCTGCAGAGAATTCAGGGGATAGAACAGGAAAAGTAAAGCTAAGTTTAACTGTCACAGTTGTTTCAGAAGCGCTTGAGAGATGTTAAAGTAAGCTACAATATAAAATAGAGGCCCTAAATATCATTCTCATCTCTTTCCAATCCACAAGGTGTAAAGCGAATGACTGTAATGTGGAATTTTGGATAGATAGCTAGAGAACAGCTTCCTCCCTTGAGTGAAGTAACTCAATCCCTGAATGAGGCCTCTGTCTGTGACTGTCCATCTCTCTCTCTCTCTCTCGACTCTACATATCCTTCTTCGAATGTGTCCCCTAATGCTTATTCAATGGAGGCCCAGCATTTTAGCCTACAGTTCAGCCCACGGCACTTAATTAACTTTTCCTGTGTGATGGGAGGGCAGCAGATCCAGGATCAGTGGTCATGGTGCTGATTGATGGTCACACTAGATGTGGAAATTCTCCTCTTCAGGCGATGTGTTTAAGTAGAAAAGGGAGGGCATGAATGTCACAGTTTGACTCTTGGCATGCTCTTTGATGTGTATTCAACAATATTTTTACTTCAGGTTAGGGCAGGCCCCAGCCACAGTCTGTAAGGTTTCTTGGGACCCATGCATATACAAAATCTCTCCCTCCCACCCTCTCAGCTACCCACACCACTTATAACCCACTTGTTCAGATGGTAAATATGCAGTACCGGAAGCCCAGGAACACTCTATCAGTGTGCTATCTCAGCTCCTGTTTGCTCTGCTTGCCTTTATCTGTCACATGAGGGCTGTGCAGCCACATAAACATTGCCCTGGGATAGAGCCAGCTGCCACATGAATGGAGCTGCATTGTCCCTTCACTGAACCCCCCCCCAACAACTTGCATAATAGACTATATAAAGTTAAAATAAAGTTCATATTTACTGGATATCGATACACAACCTTTCTATCAGGTTCTCATTAATGCCTAATGGTTGACAGTGTACCACACCCTCAAAAGCTAATGAAATTAAGGTATCACTGATTGTGGAATACTTAATGAGCATGAACCAGGCAATTTGTTTCAGCTGGATCATACGGATTTCAGGGCAACATAGATCCTCTCCTTCCCAAGCCCCAATCAAAAACAGACCTCCACAGAATTACATTATGAGGTGAATAAACAAAATGTTTCTTAGGACCAAAGACCACTTGGCCTACCGTGCTGACTGAGTGCAGTGATAACATCGTACAGGAACGGGGCTCTCTGCTCTGGTTGTCAACAGAAAACTAGAGGACATGGGGTTTCAAGAAATGCAAAGAAGGGAGGGGGCAGCTATAATGAGCTCAGACCTCGCTTGTTTGCTTGTGAATGACAAGGGCCCCGACATAACCATCAGTAAATAAAATGTGGCTGTAAAATTAACTACAAGACAGGTCCAACAGGAATCCCTAGCGGCACTTCCTGCCTTTCAGAGGCCATAAACAAGGCTTAAACAAGCCAAGCTGGCTCCAGCTCATATCCCACGGCAACGGGCCAGGGTCACGGTGGCCTCTGCTGCCGGCTAGCTCCACTGGAGGCCTGGACACAGTGACGACATGGAAGAAACCCCCACAATTGAATGGAGTCTGTTTATGTTTAGCCATTAAATGGAATGCCAAGGATTTGCCAAGAGAACTTTAATACGCACTGGTATCGGGCGTTGTGATTTGCTTTTTGATTTTACTTGAGTGATTGATTTTAGGATGAGAAATCATGTGCATAGTACTGAAGAAAAAATTGGAAGGCTGTCATTATTTCATATTTTTAATCATCATTGTGGACTATAGTATAAATTTACTAGCAATACATTTTATGCATTTTGTTAATATTGTTAATATAAAAACAATAATATAAATAATAATACTGTGCAGATATGTTACTGTTAAGACAAGGATCTCATCATGAGACATGTAGGCTTTGGTGGAGGTGATTGTAAAACAATTTCCATTAAGCCATAAAAGCCATTTCTTGCTCTCTACCTTTTGCCTGTGTGTAATGGTACTGCCCTCAGTAGGAAATGCCACTTGAGTTTCCCTTGGGAACACATGAACTCTGAGAAGGGCAACAACATGCCTTTTTGCCTGTCTGGAGACAGACGGTTAGTGGAGGAGGATGTGAGGAAGACTGGGGGTGTGCAGTTGATTAGAGTTTGACCTGGAGTCTCTTCCAGCTAAAGTCTGCTGCACACTACGTGATTTTAGTGACCGTTTCCTGGTTGCCAACTAATTTTGGGGCTCGGCGACTATGTCCGGCTGCAATGGCTTGTCTAGTGTGAACACTGTCTGTTCAGTCTGTGAGCAAACACTGAGGGTCTAATATTTTCAAGCATGTTTCATTTTCTTGGTGATGAATCATGCAAGAACAGCACTGAGATACAGCCAATGAGAGTTTGAGAGGAAATCAAATTCATCTGCTATGACGTGCAGCAGATCCCTGAATTCGGTTTATCATCCAACTCTTTGTGCAGGAGATCGAAGGCAAAATTTAAGCTCAATAATAAAGCCAAATTATTTGGGATGTCAAACCCAAACGGTTGTTAGGAACGACAAAAATAAAAACAAACATGACATGATTTCTGACAACAAAATAAAAATGACACATATTTTTGCCACTATACCTCCAGTATATCATCTGCCAGTGTCTGCTCCAACAATCCTATCTCCACGTTTTAATCTCATATCTATTTGTTCTGGTTTCCATATAAAGTAGTGATAAAGTCTCTAAGCCAAATGATAGACTTGTTTATTTATTAGATTTATTTTCATGAAAAAGCAGGATTTGGGGATCTGATATGCTTACAGTATTTGGAATTAAAGATGGTGTCACCTGTGAGTGATTGTGTCATGCACACACTGCTACATCCACCACACAGCTAATAGAAAGTGATAAAATTCATATAGTGTGCGCTCGGCTTAAATAACACTAACTACCCTGACCTCTACCCCAGCTCCGTTCTTCCAGGACACTGCAAGGGCTGTAGTTTGGAGTCACACCAACCAACCAACGAACCAACCAACCAACCCCAGTGCATGCTCCTGATGGCAGACAGAGATATGTTTAAGCAATAGATGTATTACATTATTGCGCCTCGTAGCAAATCGAATTTCCACAAAGCTGTTCCCAAGTTGTGTATATGTGGAAGCATCTGGAATATTAATGCTCTTTTGAAACTATTTCCTGGCAGTTGTTTCTTAGTGACCACTATATTTCTTTCTTTTTTTTTTTACTCACAGTTCTACTCACAGTTTGCGATAATGACTCTGACTGAATGGTACACAATCTTGCTGAAGTGAAAAAAGTCCATCTGTACCCCCACCCCTTGCAGTTGTTTTCCCAAACACCGGATTTTCATTTGGTACTTGGGAGGGAGCAGTGCTGACAGTATTTATAGCTTGGTGTTCTAACCAAAATTATCAGTGTACCACAAAATAACTTCCTCAGTCCTGGCCACAAAATAACAGGATGCCTTCAATTGTGCATATTTATTAATTTTAGCAAGGGATTGCTAGTTTTATAAATAGCCATGCTCCTGCAGCAGTCCTCCAAAGTTCGCTGTATAAACTTTCTTTCTCTTTTTTCTTTCTTTTCCCTAAATTGTCATGGCTGGAAAGTAAGCGGGTGACTGATGACTAACATTGTCGTCCTTTTAGTGGGTCCTACTTCTGTTGTCTGGCCTCTAATAAATTTCTCCTCCACAAGGTTGGAGGTCAAAGGTCTTCTACTTGTACAGTCCTGCTATGACTGTCTGTACCATACGACTGTCAAATATGGACTTTAAAAGAAAAGTCAATGGTCAATGCATTTGCCATCAATATAGTACCTAATAAATTTGATCAACCAGAACAAAACCAGAACATTCCTCCATTAATGTAATCATGAAGCACAGTTCCAGGTTGTATTTGTGTTAATACGGTATACTGTTAATATTATTAATACTGTATCTTTAGGAGGTGATTTGCTTTTGACTGGTGGTATCTATGCATTTATTTTGTGGTATTCATTATATTTTCATAGTGTATGCTCCTTCCACCTTCTGTGGAGCTCCACACAGGGATTCCAGCTCAATAAATCTCAGAGAAGACGTTTCAGCAGCACAGACATGAATGTGTCCACGCCACGTAAATGGAATAAATACTTGGTGAAGATGTTACCATCTGTGTAGCAGACCGAGCACCAGAGACATCAGGCCACTTTATTTACTGGATAAGGAGTATAGAGTAAGATTATTTAGAGTTTGATTCCATAAATTGACATATTTTCTTCTGAAACAGAAAGTCAAAGTGATATTCTGTGCTTGAATGGCTTAGTGTTTGAGATACACCACACCTCACACAATCTAAACAAACATGACAGTACTTCAGCAAGTAAGCTAAATATGGAAAACACAGAAGAGATTAATGAAAGCCTTTTTCTTATTCATCTTACTTATAAACCTAGAATATATCCAAAAATCTAAAAAAATATAATGGTTCACCTTTTGTTTACTGACTGGAAGAGCTGAACTGGTCCACTGCCATTTACAACAATAAACCAGCACTTAAGAGTGCTTTCCATCAAGGTTTGTGAGTTGAAGCCTGACGATGACTCTTATGGATAAAGGCCATGAAAATTGGTCCTCTAAGGAGAAAGAACACTGAAGGCAGGAGGGCCTGTCGGTGTACTGTGGAAAAAAGGAGCAGCAACATCAAGAATATACTTTATGTCCTGAGAAAATGCCAGTGAACGAGGTGAGCTCATGTTCAAACTCCAATAATGGGTTTTACCCAGACAGTGGACTCCAAAATTCTGAGAGCACTCGTGAAAATGCTTCTCTTTGGAATTATTTTTCAATCTAATACAAAAGTTTTCATACCCTGGCTGATAACACATAATCCCCCAGATCCTGGAAAGATAGTGACTTAACCTCACAGGCTGCTCATCATCATGACACATGTACACATCATGGCCCCTCTGAAGGAATTGGAACAGCAAGGCCAATTGTTTTGTTTTTGCGATACACTAAAGACATTTGGTTTTGAGCTCTAGAGATGAATATGAGACAATAGGTGAGAACTGCAGCTTTCATTTCCTGATATTTACATCTAAATGTTAAACAAATTAGAACATGGCACCTTTAGTTTGAACCCATCCATTTTCAAGTGATCACAAATATTGGAATATGTGACTAACAGGTGTTTCTTCTTGCCCAGATGTGTCCGGTTAGATTGACTGATTGTTTTAACAATTAATATCTCTGAATTATTACTCTTGGTTTGAGCCCTGGGTTTCAACTGTGAAGACTGCATTTTTTGTTAAAAAAGATAAACCAACAAGAAGACCAGAGACCTGTCTACATGAGAAAAACAAGCCATTTAGAAGCTGAGAAAAGAGGTGAAATTGAGTCATTGCTCAAACATTGGGCATAGCCAACACAACAATTTGGAATGTCCTGAAAAAAAGAAGAAGAAGAAACCACTGGTGTACTTACAACCAGACATGAAACAAGTCGGCCAAGGAAAACAACAACAGTTGATGACAGAAAGATTGTGAGAGCTGTGAAGAAAAACCCATAAACAACAGTCAGTGACATCATCAACAACCTCCACAGGGCAGGGGTGAAGGTATCACAATCCACTGGTCAAAGAAGACTTCGAGAGCAGAAACATAGAGACCGTACCACAAGATGCAAACCTCTCATCAGCAGTAAGAATTCGAAGGCCAGATTGGAATTCACAAAGAAATACAGAGATGAGCCACAAACGTTCTGGAACAGAGTTTTATGGACTGATGAGACCAAGATTAACCTCTACCAAAGTGTGGAGAAGGAAAGGATCTGCTCATGGTCCAAAATATACAACTCATCGGTCAAGCATGGTGGAGGTAGTGTCATGGCTTGGATTTGAATGACTGCTTCTGGAACAGTTCACTAATTCAATTTGTAGTGAGATTCAGGTGTGGGTGGAGCACAGAAGCACGGCAGGCGGCTGTTTGCGTTGAAGAGGGGTTTTATTTTTACTGCTTTTCAGCACAGGGCTCCAAAAAACTCTCGCTCTCTCACACACGCGCACACACACATACAGGCTGTCAACGAGCCCTCGGCGCCGAACTCCCCTTCTCGCTCTCCTTTTATCGGGCGCGGTCACTGAAGGAGACACACAAACACGTTAATTGACAACAAGTGTAGTGACACAACCACTCACCTTCCCTGACTCCGCCCTCCATTCACAGACCGACGCTCGGCCACGCCCCCGCTGCCACACAATTCAATTTGATTTGATTTGTTTAGTGCTTTTACCAGTGGACACTGTCACAAAACAGCATTACTGAAATCAGGATATAAATAAAAAAATTTATAGATTCATCACTAATGAGTAAGCCACTAATCTTTACTGATGATGGAACTCATGATGGTAGCAGTAGAATTAATTCAGAAGTCGACAGAAACATTCTGTCTGACATTTTACAGAGAAATGCATCCAATCTAATTGGGAGGAACTTAATCAATCAGCGAGACAACGACCTAACACACAGTGCAACA
The DNA here is from genome assembly GCA_027576175.1 of Sciades proops. Lineage (NCBI taxonomy): Eukaryota > Metazoa > Chordata > Actinopteri > Siluriformes > Ariidae > Sciades > Sciades proops. The sequence goes on along the minus strand of JAODOF010000004.1, from coordinate 55,573,590 downwards.
CAACACAGGACTTCATCAGGGGGAACAGTGGAAGGTTTAAGACTGGATGAGTCAATCACCAGACCTTAACCAAACTGAGCAGCATTTCACCTCCTGAAGGGAGAAACCCCCCGAAACAAAGAACAACTGAAAGAAGCTGCGCTGCAAGCTGGGAAAAGCATCACAAAGAAGAATGCAACAGTTTGGTAATGTCTCAATGGGACACCAGCTTGATGCAGTTATTGCAAGCAAGGGATGTGCAGCTAAATATTTAAGACTATATATTCCAATACTTTTGCTCACCTAAAAATTGGGTGGTCTGCCACTAAAGGTGCCATGTTCTAAGTTGTTGAACACATCTCGATGTAAATATCAGGAAATGAAAGCTGAAATTCTGATCTTTCATCTCATATTCATCTTAAGAAGAAGAAACCTTTATTTATCACATGCACACTTCAAGCACAGTGAAATTCATCCTCTGCATTTAACCCATCTGAAGCAGTGAA
>JAODOF010000004.1:55549719-55563581 GCA_027576175.1 Sciades proops | reverse complement strand
AAAATAAAAATAAAAATGTTCTGTTTCTCAAAATCCAGTGAATGTGGAGAGAATAAAACAGTTATTCCACTCAATCTTGGTGCTACGCACCTCGTCGCCTATCAGCTCATGTACAATTCAATTTCATGGAATAACTGGCAAGTACTGGATGCAAGATAATTACAATATAAGAAGTCAGATGATGAGAATGAAAATCTTTTTTTTTTTTTTTTTTTTTAACAGGATGCACTGATGAGCAATAATGTTTTAATTAAGGTTAATCCAGTGTGTAGGCCTAATCACTGTGGAAAAAGAGAACTCAGTAAAGTAGCTTGAAAGTGAAGCTTCACCAAGCAAAGATGTCTTATTTGGTAAATACATCTGTCCACAATTTGTTTCCTTTTTTGCAACCTTTTCTTGATTCCTCAGATGGAGGGGCAAAGAAGCAAGAAAAGAAGTGTGTAAGAAATGAGATGTGCCCTTGAAGTGATTCAGATTCTCCAAGAAAAAGAGACTCTGGATTCAGAACATTGGTGTGTAATGATGTACTCAAGGAGACAAAAGTAACAGACAGAGTAGTTAAAGATGTTGGATCGCATGTTATAGAGACTTCATGTAATACAAACAGTAATGGCATTTTCTTCATAAGGTAGTAAAAAGCAGTGAGACCTGGTCACTGAAGTAAAGACAAACACATGAACATATCACCTGATGTGGAAGCATGGAAGAGGAGCAGTGAATATAATAACATTTCTGATGAACTCGTGGTAGTATTCGGCACCTAAGTAGTGTTTTAATTTATTTACTGTTGCATAAAACTGTAGTTCTGGCTCATCCACTCCTGCTGAGATGGTACATTTGATATGCCTGGTTCCTGCCATGTAGAACATGCACTGAAATGCATGATTCAGAAGAATGAAAGATCATTTTGAGCTGCACTGCCAAATCCTCAGCCATAAAGTTTCCTGCTGCTCCAGAGTTCCTGCTGTGTAGAGAAGAGACAGAGAGATGCAGTAACAAGAAACAGGAAATATTCGATAGCATTAGATTAAAAAAGTCCGAGCCACCCCAGGGGATGATGTGGAGGACTTCCGGAGTGTGGGACTTGATTGAGAATTTAATGAACCCTGTTTGGAGAGTGTAAAGGTTTCGCCTCTGTGTGATGGCTCAGTCTGTAATTCTTCCCATTGTGATTTTACATTACAGGGTCCACGCTGTGGCTCCTATCAAGAATGCTAGAAGATGTGAACGTGCAGAAGTGAAGGGCAAAGTAGGCGTCAGTCCTTGATGTGCCCTTGAGTAACTTCACACCACTTTCCTTCCTGCCAGGAGAAAAAGATCTCGGAAATAAAGGAAGTTGTTTCTTCACTGCCTTGTTCCTGGCCAGCTGTGTTTCTAATTCCTTTCTGATGTGTAGAGAGATTTACAGCTGCTATTTTGGAAGCATTTGAACTCTGGTGTGTCATCATACCTGTCAGGTAGGTGAGTTTAATTGGCCAGGTCTGTGGTCTGTAGGCCTGAGAAGTGCCATAGTGGCCAGTAGAGAAAGAAATTCAATGTTTTTTTCCCCTTTTTTTTTTTAAATGAAATGAATTTACAGCATCCCAAAACTTCCACAATTCAGCTTCCACCTTAAAATAAGTTCTTACAACTCTTAAAAAAAAAACCCAACTGATATTAAATGGCAACATCTTCCATTTGCTAGATCAAATCCATTATCTGAACATGTGCTTCAATGGAAGAGATGAGACCTGAAGAAAATCTGATACTTTATACAAAGAACATGATCAATACCACACATTTGCTTCAATTTAAAAAGAAACCAAGAAATTGTGCAGGATACAGAATACTGAATATACTGAAAATTCTAAAACTTTCTGTTTATGTCTAATTTTACACAAAACCAAATTCCCAGATGTTCAATATGATCTCAGACTTTTGTACAACACTGTAAACGTTCTCCTCCAAGCAGAATGTGTGTCTCTGCTTTCTGCTAAATGAGTTTTTAATTTTGATCTAGTTAACCTACGACCTGCCTCTTCTTCACCATTGAAAAGAAAAAAAAAACATCCTGGATAAATATTTGAGCAGGCAGTGTGAGCGCGTACAGCCCCAGCTCCCTTAGAGGCCCTTCCTGGCCTGTGTCAGCCAAGATTAATGTAGATTCACTAATGCACTGGGGTGGGAGGCACACACACGTACACACACTCCTCCAGAGTAGAGAGTTATCTAAGATATGCTTTTCTCTTCTGTGTGTGTGTGTGTGTGTTGATAGGATGTTAAATTTCCTTTTAAAAGAGTCAGTGATGGTCTGAAGACACCACATGCATTTAAGAAAACTCTGACATAATGAAAGACAGACACTTGTTTGAGGAGGGAAGAAACACAGGGTAAAGAAAGGAGTCGGATCTGATGGTAATGGAAATTCCTTCACAGGTTTCATGGATAGGTGCCTTCAAAATGGCTTCCACAAACTGCTTCTTGGATGCTTTCTGTGGAATTGATTAGTCTAGACAAACGAATAGAGAGTGACAGTGTGGTCAGTAATGAGTGTAACAGCGCCCTTTTCTCGTTATATAATTAGAGCTGTGCAATGCCACAGTGGGCCATTTTGCACATAATCAAACACTGGTCCTGTAAAGCTGTATTATTTGGCTGCAGTGTCTTGTAGAGGTCCCTGGGAATAACAGTCAGCCATTGTGCAGCAAGATGAAGACTAAAGAGTGTAAGAAAGGCTTGCTGTGGGCCTGGCATGGCTGGAGGAAAGGGCTCGAGCCACTGTTACTCGCATTGGACAGAGGTGCCTTTGTCTGGTGGCTGCCACCGCCTAGCAGGTGCTTTCTAACGTCCCCCCTTCTTCCTTTCCATGCTCCAGAAGACTTTAGTGTCCTGCCCCCCTGAGGGGTAAATGGGTTGGAGGGTAGATACCAGTGATGGAATTCCGGCTCTTTTCATTTGGCTCAGCTCACCAATAAGAGACGATTCTTTCGGCTCTTGAGTGACTCTGAAGTTTGCTATGTAATGACTGGTGGCTGTTCTTCTTCACCTAACTACGGCTAAAATTGCACACTGAAACCTTTCTGTCCCAAAAATCAGCAAGGTAAAGAAAAACACACTGTTATACTACAATAATCCACATGACGAGCGGATTATTTTCGTCCACAGCACATTCCAAACTGTGTTATTCTGCTTATACCACAGCAACTTTCTAATGATTACAATGAATAATTTATTAATGAACAACAAATCATATTTTTTAACTGTTCAAGGTGACATTTAATGTTCTGGAACATTAAGTGAACATTAAGAGACAAGTTAGTTAATGAAGGACACCAGTTGTCCCCCTAGTTGTCCCCCCAGTAGTCCCCCCACAAACCTTCCTTTTTTTCTCTCTCTGAAGTTAATAAGACAAAAACAGTGCCATTTGTTATGTTACTGAGAAACTCGTCTGTCCTGAAGCTTGTTTTTTTTCCCCCCCATATTGGTTAATTTACTGACTGTTACAAAGCGCTGACACTGGAGACTCCTTCCATAAATGTAAACTATAAAACACTTTTTAAAATCTGTTTGTTGTTAGTCTTGGATTATGTGAAGCGCCCACGGAACAAGCCCCTGTGAATGAACTGTTGCTATAGAAACACGAACGCAATCCTCTTTGAGCTTAAGTTTTATATGCTAGTAAAAACTTCGGTTTCGTAAAGCAGTGAAATTTGTCTTTTAGTGCGAGTTGCTTCAGCAGTAGAGGGGAGTAGATCGGGGAAGTGGTTAGTGGTTAAGGCTTTGAGCTTCAAATCAGAAGGTTGTGAATTCAAATCCCAGCACTGTCAGGTTTCCACGGTTGGGTTCCTTTAGGGCAAGACCTTTAACCTTCGACTGTTCAGCTGTGTCCTGCCTCAGCTGTACGTCACTTTGGATAAAAGTGTTGGTTTTGGACACAGTAGATTACTGTAAATATTTACTGTAAACTCTGCTGCCAGTGATTTACTGTAGATTTTATAGTAATTTTTAAAATAATTGTAGCATTGACCATCGAGTGAGGTGGAACAAAGCTGGTTAGAAAGAAGAGGGGAAAAAAACGTGAGAAGAGAGAGAGGGAGAGATTAACACTCTAATCCAATATCCGATGCTCCTGGCTGGCTGAGTTAGTGTTGAGTGAAGCCTGTTGTAAGCAGAGCTCTGTGACCCTCCACATCCTTACAGTGAAACGTCCATAACAGATAGGATTTAAACTGGGTCAATACTTCCAGCCAACAGTTCTGTCCCAACAAGCCCCCTACATCAACCCCAAGCCCGGGGTCAACTATGTTGTGTTCCTGGGAAGATCAGCCTGATTGCAAAATGTTTATTTACAGTCATCTGTTTGAGTTCCAACTGATGTAAGTCCAACAGTCTGTATTGAAATGGGTGAACTTTATTGGTTCTTGTATTCTGTATTAATAAATCCTTGCATGTTTGACCTCAACGCCATTATTTCAGAAAGTCTCTGGAGTGCTTCAGTGCGAGTTTTGTTCATGGAGTCATCTTACTAAACCTGTGAAGCCTTTTTCATTTAAAAGATTGAGTAAAAATCACGCTGTGCTGCTCACTGAAACAGTGGCTTTAGTGTGAACTGTGAAAATGTTTAGATGTTCAGCAGTACAGACGGAACTAAATTCAACCTCACATGACCAGATCTATTCTGGGTAATAATCTATAGCCGGAGTGTGGCATGACAAAAATCTCTTAATGCCAAGGTGGAAAAAACGATCTCCACTTTCACTACACTAGTCCAGAAGTCTCGACACCACCACGGCTTCTAGTGCGAGCTCTCTTAAAAAATAAAATATTCATCTTCACTAGATTTATTTCTGTTCACTGTTACAGAGTAAAAAATAACAATGCATTTAACCCCAGAAGACTGTAAGCCAATTAAAAGACATTATCATTCAAATTATTTTTACGCCATTTTGATTGGCTGAGCGAACTGCAAATAACTGCCTACAAATAACGCTCCGCTCATGCGCAGTTACATCGCACTTTTGTCAACGTGGTTTGCTTCCCTAAATTGACAGACAGTGAGTTGGCTTCTTTAACTGAAAACATGTCTTGCAAACTTTATAATCAGTATTTCAAAAAAAGAATAGTTTGAATGATAAAACAATTATTGAACTCAGTTTTCACAAAATATCGTGATTTGTTAGTGTCTGCTTTCAGCATCGCAAATAATTGCTTTCTCGCCACTAACAAATCATGATATTTTGTTCAACCTCGTCCAATAATTGCTTTATATGTGCAAATTTTAAATAATTACAATCCTGAGAGTCAATCAAAATAAAACCTGCAAAAAGTCAACGCTTCAGACACCAAATCAGACCCAATTTATCAGTTTTAAACACTTCAGTGTGATAGCAATCTGCAAATTATATTACACAAACCTAAACATCAGCATTTCACGGCTTAACATCCAACCTGTAGAAACAAGTAAGCTGAGTGAGCTAGCCTACTAGCTAACCAGGTATTTTGATGTTTTACAGTACGAAAGCTCTGTTTTAAACTTAAAATGTCACTTCAAAATTCTGTACTGATCGTTCGTTGTGTTAAATTTATCTACAGCCTTCAGGTAACACTCAGGATAATGTGTAAGTGGTGTTTTTTGCTCCAGCGCTAACTAGCTAACAAATTTAGCAACTTACTGAAGCCCCAACAGGATCTGACTGTTAGCTGGACAGCTAATGTAAACTACCTTTCTGTGTGGACTGTTGATAATGGAGGTGGTGTTCACTTCAGCTCACTGTGTTTACATCATTATTCAGAAACTGTGTTCCTCAGATACAGAACCTTTCCAGATGTAGACGTTTTTAAAATAAAATAATTACTCAAGTGTAAATACTAATATATGTTCACTACTTTTACTTTTGCTCATCTCAGTGTGTTTTTTATTCTTTACACCACTGAAATTGATGCACCTGATGTTGTAGAAACACAAATGTATTCGAACTTGACAGTCCCTCGGACTTTATCTTGCCGTATCTCATATATTGTGTCAGGAATCAGGAAGCCGACGTATGGCTCAGAGGATGTTTGTAAAACCAAGACCGAGCACGCCTGCTGTTTACTCAAGTGTGCTAATCCATAGTTCCGTTTGCTCGAAGTCAAAGTTCAGCTTTCTTATCGCTGTTGTAGCTGTGTTCCTGCAGCCGAACCGTCGTTCTTTCCTTGTTAGGGGTTACAGGGACGGAACAAATCACCAGTTCTCTCTATAAGCCATGATAGATGATAATAACAGGACTTTCATCTCATCACATGGACTCTGGGTTTGTCTATTAGAGGACAGCTTATCTATCTACTTGTCATTTCTCCTTGTATTCTTTTTAAGAGTTGCAGAAAAGCACGTTTGTGACCATGAAGGAGACTCGCGTAATCGACTCACTATTACCTGCAGAGCTGAGTGCATTCAGGGGAAAAGTTTTGTCCCGTTCATTTCCTATGAATTTGTTCCTGTTGTATAAAAGCATGTTTCCTGTTGCACTGATCTGGAGCCTTTCCGGGTGATTTGTGCTGTTTCCTGGTTGAAGATGACGAAATCTGAAACCTGCAGAAATCAGCTTCCATTAACAGTGTTTATACCACATTCTACTCGCTTTGTTTATACAGTATTTATACTTCATGTTCAAGACATGCAACAGTCTGATAATATTTGATCCATTTTCCACATCACAGATGATTAGAGTTTTGTTTCATAAGCATATTAAACACTTGGTGAGGAGTATTAGCCAATACCAGGCCCAAGCACGGTTTGATCAATCTGTTGTGTTTGCTGAGATTCAAACTAAACCTGATACACAAATCAAGGTTAGAGCATGGACATAAATACAGTAGTTTAAATGCCATTCTTGCATCATTGTTATTTTTCTTAATTCTTACTTAAAGATCCACGCATAATGCACATTCTGTATAATGTACAACACAACACCTCTCTGTACCTGTATCTCTTTAGCACTCCACTGATCCATACCTACATTTCAATTTCTGCTGCTTTCCACTTCGCTGTTTTGTTCTGTTTGAGAATTTAAATTGAACTCGATGTAGAAATGTTGGCATTGTCAGCATGTGTGTGAATTCTGACAGTTCCTCAGCCTCAGCTACATCCCTCGAGAGATGTTTTTAAGCCTGCTCACACAGTTATGATTTCTGTGCCTGCCCAGGATACGTTCCAAATGAGTCGGTTCCATTTCACAAAATACTACAAAAACAAACTACGAGCCTAATTTAGACCACTATGACCTGGATCAGGTAGATATGACGTAGGAGAGATACTCTGTGCCACATGTTCATGTTAATAAACGCGGTTTTTGTTTGTCCAGTGTGCTTCATGTCTGATCACTCGCTCATCCAATCTCACGATGGTGCAGTGTTTTGTTGTGTACTTACTCTGGGATCATGGTCCAAATGCACACCAAGTTTAATGTGATGTAAGGATAATAAGAATAATGTATTTGTGTTCTGTAACATTTTTAGTATCCATCCACCCTGAAGCAGGATTGTAATGTAGTGCTGCAGTAGTCTGATCCCAACACCATCGAGAGACATTTCTGCAGTTCTAACACATGTACAGTGGCACTTCATGCTAACATTTTCCCCGTGCCCTGTGGAAGTGTAGCACGACATAAATGACCCATTTCCTCTTGCTCAGGCAGGTATTTGTGGACTTCCTGTGCACTTTTCAGACTTGGTGCTCTCGTTTCCTTCACATCTGGCTTAGATCTTGTTGACTGAAATGTTGTCTTTCTCATTCTTTTCAAAAATAACTAGCGCTATAGCAGTATTGTTCAAGTTATTTTAACCATGGGACTGGAAAAACAAAACGGCTTCAGGAATCTTGGGATTGAAATACTAATGCAGTGTACGGTATACCTCTGAATAGTTGCAGTTTTACAAATTAGATGATTGTAATAATGTTGTTGTTACTGTTGTTGTTGCTGATGACATTCTGTTTTATTCTATTTTTATTCTTCAGACATCAATAACTTCACATTTGACAGAATCTTCTGTGTTTAGCATTGATGCTTTGCAGTTTACTTTAAAGGGGCCTGCTCACCCTTCCCAGAAGCCTCTGCGATAAGTAATGAATTGCCATTTTCAATGCTGTTGTTCTTCCACAACAATCCATAACCATATTGTGAGATCCTCAGCCATAGGTCATAAACTGCAGCATGGAATCAAAGATATTTTCTCATGTGGATGAAGAAAAAGTTTGAGATGGGTTTCGAAGGGATCACTAACAGTGAATTTGTGGAGGTTTTGCTGCACACAGTATAAACAAAAGCAATGAACTGGATTCTAGGAAGAGGTGAGACGGCCCTTTAAGGTATTAATAAACTATTGAACTTCTTGTTGTCTGGTTGTGTAATAGATTAACGGTAGGGATTTTGGAAGGCAGTCAAACTCATGATGACAGAATGATGTGTGTATCAGGAATCAAGAGTTAACTGGGAACAGAAAAAAAATTAACTTTAAACTTTAAATTAATCAAATTACTTTAAAATGGATCGATGTTCTTAAACTCATGTAGTGAGTCTCAAATGTAATAATTGACTTTTTCTATACTGTGGATTTCACACAACGTGGAAAACTGAAAAACAAAAATACTTTGATAACCTTGTGCCTGGTGTACTGCTGTAGTACATCTGCCAAGGTTTTGGTTCATACTGTAGGTTGTATTTCCTGCTACTTAAACCAAGCTACCTCTGACCGGATGTGGACCAGTCTTCCAGTGCCAACCCTTTATAAGTGCAAATGTTTGCCTGATATGATTTCATCTTGTGACAGCGACAGCATGATGAGAACACTAATGAAAGGAAGACTGGAAAAACAATTTGTAGATCCATCCATCCATCCATCCATCCATCCATCCATCCATCACCTGTAGCCACTTATCCTGTTCTACAGGGTCACAGGCAGGCTGGAGCCTATCCCAGCTGACTATGGGCAAATCACCAGGTTATCACAGGGCCGACACAGAGACAAACAACCATTCGTACCTACAGTCAATTTAGAGCCACCAATTATCCTAAACTGCATGTCTTTGGGGGGAAACCGGAGCACCCAGAGGAAACCCACACAGACACGGGGAGAACATGCAAACGCCACACAGAAAGGCCCTCACTGGCCGCTGGGCTCGAACCCAGAACCTTCTTGCTGTGAGGCGACAGTGCTAACCACTACACCACCATGCCGCTCACAATTTGTAGAATTTCTCTAAAATCATTTGAAATGGATTCCATTTGCAGTAATAGTGAACATGTTGAAGTTCTGGACTTGTTTGTGTATGAAGTTAAGAAGGGAAGAGGCAGTGGAAGGACAGGGGGTAAGGACTGGCTGAGTGAATTGCAGATGTCCTCCATGTGAGCTCACCGCATTTATGAAATGTCGTTGCGGTTGTGTCAGCCTGTGCACTAGAGAAACCATTTGGCTTTTGACAATGAGCACTGCAGGAATGCACTGCCGCTGAGGCCAAGTAGGCGTGACGTGCCTGTGATATTGGAAGCCAAGTTCAGCTGGCTCTGGCTCCTCCAGCACCTCGGGGTACTCAGCCGAGGGGCTGTTTTTCACACAGCCTGGAGATGATAAGCAAGCCCTGTGTGTGTGTTTCCTGTTTGAGTATGTGTGTTTGGCATTCATCGTCTATATCCTTAAGACGTTGTTTGAAGATTTCTAATAGGGATAACAGTGTAAAGGCCTGTAACCTTGAATCATTAAGCCAGTGTCTGTGCAGCTCTCGGATAACAAATTCCACTGTCGTCAAAAAACTTCTTGTAGTTTTGTAATTCTGGAGCAGGGTGAGTGCAGGATATTTCATCATGTGATAGTGACAAGGAAGAATCTTTCCATTAGAAAATGACATATTTATGTGCGTGAATAAAAGTGCTCCTGTAAATCGGCCCTGCTTTGCCTTTTTTACAACCGGCTGCATTTGGAGCACTGCGAATTCATTCGGGCCGGGTGTGAGTACAGAGTCGTCCTGTGATATAGACCGGCAGTAAACTGTGATAAGGAGTGCTTTTCCAGAGCTGTGCCATAGAGGGGAAATGATGCAAGACAGTAGTCCCTTTGTTTAAAAAGTTGGCCGTTTGGGTGCATGCCATGGGCTTGAGAGAACAGAGAAGTTGAGCTGGTTTACTCGAAAACCTCTGGCCAACTGTCAAGTCTGTCTTCTGGGCCTCTGTGTTTCTGTCTCTTATTCTATGTCTCTTTTAACATGTTGTTATTATATATTTTAAAACTAAATATGCTTTGTCATAGCTAAGAGATGTCCATGTTTCTACTCAAGCTTGGGGTTTTTGAAAAGATTTTAACTTCCTTTCGGGAGCAGGAGGAAAAGCTTTCTCAATACTGCAGGACAAATGTCAAGATAGCGTTTCCAAAAGCCATGCACTTGCTGTCTCCACATCCCCAGTGTGCGTGTGCACACACACACACACACGCACACACACTCCAGTTCTTGAACAAGCTAGCTGTCCAAATCCCCTTAGCCTCACAAATCATTTAGTTGCACTTGTGTTTGTCTCTCTGGTGCATTGCATTCATATTCAAGACAGTTGGAGAGAAGGAACAAGAAGGAGGGGGAGAGAGGGAGAGGAAAAGAAGGAGGGAAGGAGGAGGAGGAGGAGGAGGAGGAGATGAGTACAGCACCAGATGTGCTCAGGAGTTTTGCAATATGTCATCTGCGAGAGGACGTTTTCTTGAACCAAGGCAACATGGATGAGTTCACTTCGGAAATGCGATGGCTGGCCGAGCTTTCCACGCAGTCCAAATTGTACAAAATGGCTGCCCACATGACTCGGTTAGGCCCAGTGCCAGATGCAGGAGTAAAATTTCACATTTTCTACATGCGGTACTAATTGTTCTGAATCAGATCACATTAGAAATGCGCTAAAGAATGCAGTCAAAAAGCAATCAGACATTTATTTTACTTAATCTGTACATATTTTTTTAATCTGAGATGTTACATGGTGTTTGGTTGGTTTAAGGCATCCTATATTTAAAATAAAATAAAAAAAATCTTGAAATATGACACAGTAGAAGTGTCCTGAGAACAAATATGATTGTATATGATTGTAAAGAATGCATAGTTGGAACAGAAATGTGCTTCTGTCTGCAGAAACGTGAAAGCAGCAGATTGCAGCCAGATTGGGGTTAATGACCGTGTTTTCATTCTGCTTCTACTCGGATAAAGCAGAGAAATATAATTAATGTCTCTTTAATGCCCAATCAAATGCATTTTTAGTTTAAAATTTGCCAAGAGTCAGTATAATCTGAACCATGGAGTCGTATTTTCCTTTCCTGTGAGTGAGTCTCTGCTATGTACAAAAAAGTGTGTGATGTCGACAGGCTGTGTTTTAATGCATGTGAGGCAGGCAAATATTTCAGGACAACAGGTTCGGCAGGAGACAGGGTGTGTGTGTGTGTGTGTGTGTGAGTGTGTAAAACAGCCTCAGGCATTGACAAGCACTGCTGTTGAATAACGAGGACTCTCTCTATTGTGAGGATGTTGAGCAGAAGAGCAGAGGGGGTGGAGCTATGGAAGTCAGGTGCAAGAGGGAATGACAAAGGTGGCTTACACGCCAGTGTTCTGGAGTGAGAAAAATACAAGAGAACAAAAGGTAGAAGCGTCTCACTGGTTCCAGTGTAATAAGCTTCTGGCAAGTCAGATGTGATTTAATCCTCAGTTGTGGAAATCCAGGAAAAGACTGAATCATATCTACAAAACCTTAACCCCCCCCCAAAAAAAAAACCCCAAAAAAACAATCTACACCAACATCCTGGGATCTGAAGGCCTTAACACACCGAAGGCCAGTGCTCATGGGTCCACCATTGTAAAGACAGACTAGCGCAAATTAGGATTCTTTCAGGGCAGCAGAGCGGAATCTATTTGGCAGAACTGAGCTGAGTCGAGCTGAAGTGTTTTGTTATAACGTTGAAGGAAATTATTTTTATGAGCATCATAAGATATTGAAAAGTTTTTTTTTTCCTGGTTCAGAATTACTACCCTGATGAGATGTGTGGAAGGACCAAAATGAGACTGTCTCCAACATTTCTTATTTGTTATGACAGATAAAGCAGTTCTACACGGAGGAGTGCGCCAAAATCTGTTCATAAAACCTACTAGAGGAACATTCTGCTCTGAGACGAGGAAATAATCAACAGCCATGTTTATTTATCACATTGGAAAATTTGGGGGTTATGTACTGGTCAAGTGGAAATGTCTATAAGATAAGAACTTGATCATTATTTCTATTTCTAGATTAAAAACTCAAACCCTGATGTAAATTCCCTGTACTGATTTGTTTTGAGGCTGTAGCTCTGTTCACTCCACACACAGACACCCTCCTGTTTATTTCATTCCAGATCTGAACATGAATAACAAGGTACATGTTTGCCACCATTTGTCCTTTTGTTGTATCCTACAGCCATCATTCATTCATTCATCTTCAGTAAGACCTTTATCCTTGTCAGGATCACAGTGGATCCAGAGTTGGGATCACTGTGGGAACACTGGATAGGAGGCCGGAATGCCAGTCCATCTCAGAACTGTATGACTACGATTTCTTGGTAAAATCAGCCGCTGTGTCAGATAAAATCCTAAAGAGTGATGCCTTTTATTGGGAAAATTCTCTTGTGAAAAATCTGAAATATTATTATAGTGCAGTAGAATTTTTTATTTCCTTTGGTCTGCCCACATCCCGAATTCAATAAAAAGTCATGTTTAGGAGGAACCTAAAATCCAGATGTAGCAAAGTTATGTTTTATATAATTAAGATTACAGCATTGCTCACCAGAATTCTAGGTTTGTGCTTGAAGCTCATGACCACACAGACACAGAGAGGAAGGAAAGTGACCGCGTAAACACAGAGGGGAAGTCTGCACTAACTAACTGGATTGTAGGCTTCTTCCTCAACCGAGGGCACTTAAAATATTGATCAGCCAAAAGAGCCACTTGTTTTAGTTCTGAAGCTTTTTTACCGACTGAGAAAAGCTCCATCATGTTGGACTAATTATAAACAGACCAAGAAGTTTTAGTGGTTAGAACTTCAAGCTGCAAAAACATTGTCAATTTGCTAAGAACCATCTGGTTGTATTCTACGATGTTTTCTTGGACTCTATAGCTGTAACTGATTATTGAAATGTAATATATCACACACTATATTGGACTGTTTAAAAAAAATCTTGGAGCGTTTAAAGATAATTATACTCTGCTAACATCTGTGTGTAATGGAGCACAAAGAAAAGACGCCACAACGTTTTATATTTAACAATATATATTTTTCCATTTCAGTTGTACATTCTGTTTTTGACATAAGCTTTTATTCACACACAAAAGTAGGCATCTAAATAAATACTATATAAAATAGAACTTCAAAATAAATATATCTATAAAGGGACTTTTTTAATATGTGGGAGATTTTTTTTCTTTTATGCCATGTTTAAAACAAAACAAAAAGCACATTGCTCTTTTATTAACAGTAAGAATGCAAAAGCAAAAGAAATGCAGAGAATACAAGCCCAGATGGGAAGGAAGGTGGTTTAATTGGGGGAAAAAAAACAATCGTTGGAAAACACTAGTGGCCAAGAAAGTGTACCTCAAAAAAGAAAGAAAGAAAAATAAAATAACATTTAAAAATTAAAATAAAATAAAATAAAATATAGTCACAGCATCCTTAACACGTCTACTTTGTGTTGTGGAACGGAAGATCATTTCTATAAAGGTCAAATTACATTGCAGCAATGCAAACAGGTTTGTGTGTGTGTGTGTGTGTGTGTGTGTGTGTGTGTGTGTGTGTGTGTGGGACCGGGGGTGGTGTGTGTGTGTGTGTGTGTGTGTGTGTGTGTGTGTGTGTGTGTGT
>JAODOF010000004.1:53747247-53758369 GCA_027576175.1 Sciades proops | reverse complement strand
GGCGACTTGTCCAGGGTGTACCCCGCCTTTCGCCCGTAGTCAGCTGGGATAGGCTCCAGCTTGCCTGCGACCCTATAGAACAGGATAAAGCGGCTACAGATAATGAGATGAGATGAGTAACATAAATAAAATGAAAGAACATCCATGCATCCTTCCGTACATACATTATCTATGCCCCTTATCTGTCAGGGTTGCTGGGGGAAGCTGAAGCCAATCCCAGTTGACTTCAGGCAAGAGGTGGGGTAATAAAAGAAAAAAAAAAAACCTCAAGACAGATATGAATATTTGGAGCATTGAACATATACAGGTTGTGTCACTGCATTACACCACCTAATAGGAATAATGGTTTACTCTTTTGATAAATATTGCAGTGTTTACAAAGAAGCCATGATCAATTTCAGACCTTCATTGATGGCAATTTTTGAACAGATCTGATCTGATCTGATCTGATCTGATGAAACTCCACTGCGGTGCTCACAAGCCATGCAGGTGAAGGGCCACTTCTCATTATTTCATCCAGATAAACCTTCAGAGCCATTTAAGTCTCAGATGCCAGGAAATAGCCAACCCTTCCAACAGCGAATTTACCCAATTTTCATCTAATGTGGTTTCCTTTGAAATCAGAACTAGCAAAGTTTGTCATTAGACTTTCATTTCCATTTCAGCTTAACGCTCTTTAGCATCAAACTACGCATTTGAATTCAATTAAAAAGACAATATCGGTGTCCTCTTCATTCCATTATCCCAATGATGTTCCACTACCAGCTAAACATGGCACAGACATCTCTTGACTTCCTGTGGCTTTATAAACTGCAGCTGATATTGCGCTTTAGAAATGAAAAGAGAGGAAGAAGGCACTGGACTGCAGCAGACAAGACTTATCTGAAATCAAGCATCATACACAGAATTGACTGTGCTGAATACTGAATGCAGTGTGTGGGGGTGGGGGGGATGTTGGGTATGGGTAGGGAAATTAACAAGGTTATTTCTTTTGCACTTAGCCCAATGGTTGTTAAAACTAATAGACCATTACTTTCGCCTTAAAAAGTCAATTACAGTGTCCTTTTTGCCTAAAGCAATCGGTATTACTCCAGTTTCTCCAGTATTACAGCAACTTATAATGCTGAATGTTTTATTATTCCTTCATTGAATTTCCATCCATCTTAAAGCCCATGTTTACTTATTGAGCACAAAAATGCTCAAGGTTACTGACTGATGGATCGTTCTGAAACCTCATCCCGACTGAAATGTCCCTGATACGCATTTCGACAGCTTGCATGGCCTTCATATTCTGCTTACACAAAGGACCACCAGAGTAAGTTGTCTCTCTTCACAAAAGCGAAATCTTTAGGGAAATCGATCAGCAGCAGCTTGTGACTATAGCTTTCAGTGTTGCAGGATGACATTATTGATGACATAGCCTCAAACAAAATTGAGAATTTGAGAGTGTTTCACACTTATCCTATAAGCTACTATCTAGGTGCAAGTTCTACTCGCAGTTGGGTCATACAAAAGACCATCATAAAAATGGTACCTACTGCTGTCTGGCAAGGCACGTTGCAACACAGATGCGAGTGGGGAGTCAAACTCTTGTGGTCACCAGAGGACTAGCCCCCCACAGTAACCCTAACTGTATAGGCGAGAGGCCAAGGGCTATAGAAACAGAGATCAGCGCTGCACAAGGAGCTGATATTGGATTTTTTTTTTGACAATAAGTACCCAGCTTTCAGACCACGAGCTGGCCTAGTGGTTCATGTGTCCACCTCTCAACCAGGAGATTGTGATTTGTGGTCAGGTTATACCAAGATGGTACCTACTGCCATCTGGAAAGGCATGCTGCAATACAAATGCGAGTCGGGAGCCAAACTCTCGCAGTTACCAGAGGACAAGCCCCTCACTGTAACCCTAGCCCCGAACCCAGAGATCGGTGCCACCTGATGTGCCTTAAGGACCTGGTTAGTACTGGGATGGGAGACTACCTGAAAAGATCAGGTCCTGGCACGGGAAGGACTTTGACTTTTGACTATCTAGGTGGTTCAGATTTGGCAACATGGCAATCCAGTGTACAATCTATCAGTTCATTTTGGATGTAGATTAAAAGAGCTGGCAGTCAGCATGGGGCAAATGCAAAAGCTGTTAGCAAGAATGCAACACACAACAGGATGTAGGGAAAAACCTGAAAGTGAAAGGAAAATGGAAAAATAAGGCATCAGTCTATCAACATCTTTGAAAGCTGTCAAAAAAGTTCAAGTCCCTCCCATGCCAGGACTTGATCTTCCCAGGCAGACTCCCACCCCAGTACTAACCAGGTCCTTAAGGCACATCAGGTGGCACCAATCTCTGGGTTCGGAGCTAGGGTTACAGTGAGGGGCTGGTCATCTGGTAACTGTGAGAGTTTGACTCCCTACTTGCATTTGTATTGCAGCGTGCCTTTCCAGATGGCAGTAGGTACCATTTTGGTATGACCTGACCACAAATCACAATCTCCTGGTTGAAAGATGGACACATGAACCACTCGGCCAGCTCATGGTCTGAAAGCTGTGTACTTATTGTCAAAAAAAAAAAAAAAATTCCAATATCATCTCCTTAAGTGAATCTCTTCCTCAACAATGAGTAATATTTATACTTGAATGATATTTGAGTCTCAATAAACAATGGTGTTTGTAGTGTTTGAGTGTTGTCAGTATAGTCTGGGGTTATTAACCCTCATGACGTCTTTAATAGACAGTCTCCACTAGTTTCCACCAAAGGAAACCACTTTGGTGGTTTGGAATGAAAGGAAGTAGAATGGTAAGTTATGTATGTAACTGCAGACTGAGTGGAGGACCACCAGCAGTACTTGACAAGGAAACAATCACACAGGAAAACTCCAGTAGTTCTGAAGGAAACTGCCCTGGTGGTCATCAGCTCAGTCGTAGAACCATGGTTACATACTATATTTGTCTGGTGAATGGTGTGTTTCCATATACAAATAATGAATGAATCTCTGAACCTGGTCTTGCTCACGCCTACACACGTTATTAAATTTGTTCTTTTGCAGTTCCTTCATCCTCAGGTCATCTTACCAGTTCCATCCTTGCTTGCTGAAGGGTGAGTGTTTGTCCATCAGAACAGTCAGTGTGAGCAGACTCAGTCTCTGCAGCATTGAAACACATGGGGCAAGCTGGGACTCGATGGCTCGGGTGGTGGGACTATGTGATGAGAAGATCTGTTCACTGCACCAGTGAAGTTTCTGAGCACTGAAATGCACAAAACCATACGGCATTATTTGCTATTGCAATGTAGCAGATCAGATCTGTTTAAAATTTTCCAAAAGGTGGTATAATTATCTCTTACCAAGGGAAATGATCTGTCTCTGAGATTTTGCTGCAATTTTGCTTTGGGACAGTTTGGTCCGTTTCACTCTGCTCTTTGATCTCAAGGTGGATGTCAGTGAGAGAAGAAGGGGAAGGAGAGTTGGAGTGGGAGAAATCTGAATCTCCATCTTCAGGCAGTTTGTCTGTCCATGAAGTGACCAGTTGCTGTAATCCAGTAATACGTTCCATTACACTATCCAAGGCTGAAAACACATCATCACTGATAATTTGCACATGATCTGGGACATTGTCATAAATGCTAACACGATGGTCATGCGCCACCAGAGGACTGCATGGTGGTTCTTGGTCTCTGGCTGTACTGCTCCGACATCTACGCCGATGGCATCCGTGAAAGCTTCCGGTCCTCCAGTTGACAGAGGTGTTATCAACAGGTGATAGCACAGTGTTATGCAAAATCGTGGGAAAAGTACCGGGCTTGTGACCATGTGGAATCTCAAAGATGGGGTTACCATTAAGATTGTGTTGGTTGGGGATCTCCTGCTCACCAACACAGGCTTGTTCTTTTGCCTGTGATTGAATGTTCTGTCTTTTGCAGTTACTACGAACCTTGGTGACTGGACTGGGTGTACTTACTGCACTGCTGTTCTCTGAAGGACTGCTGCTGGAGCCATAAGGTGGTGCACAGGACACTGGGCTACATGGCTTATCCGGGAGTCCTGAAATGTTAAGATGTTGGAGCTCCTCATGCTTCACCTCCGCATGACCATCCTGTAGTATAGGACTACTTATGACTAACCGTGATTTCCCACTTTGGGCATGGGGCTGTAGGGTTGACCCTCGGAGTCGGAGCTTGTCCATCTTGCGAAGAAGGCTCTGCCCCTTCTTCATAGGAGGCTTCTCAAGGAAGCGTTCTTCAATGCTGAAGTTATGAAGCTCTCCTGGAGATGGAGGTCCACTGAAGGAGCTGTCTGGGGACAAGTGTTTGTAAGTTGAGGAGCATCTAGAGGAGCTTCGGCTTGTCTCAGGATCTTCTGAAGTTTTGAGGCTGGTACCACCGCCATCGCTGTCAGCACTGCTGGAGCTGTGCATGGAGAGAATCTCATGGTGCTCACTGCTGTCTGACAGAGAAGCCTCACAGCTTTCAGACCTTCTCAGACCTGAGATAGGGCTGTCCACAGATGGCAGAAAGTCCATACCATCTGTACGTATCCAGCGCCTACACTTTTGGTCATAGGCCCACTTCGGGCTGATGGCACAGGGCTCCACATCGTCATCGACTTCACCCTAGAGTACAAATAACAAATGAACCAATTGCATGTCAGTACGTGTTGTGTTTAGGATGTAGAAAAGAAAGTTTGTTTGATGGTGTGAAGATTTATTTCCCACTCAAATTTTCTCATAAACTCACTCTGCGTTTGAATCTGCTCAGATCCAGCTTCATCTCTGCACATTTGTTTAAGGTGTTTAGTCTCCTGGGTGCAAAAGAAAGCATGAATGTGTCAGAAATGAATACTATAATATCCGCCAAATTCCCACCTCATAAAAAATACAATCCAGAAAATCATGCACTCACCTGCAGAGAGAGTCTAATGTGTCACTATCCAGGAATTCATGATCACTCTTTACCCAGTCTATGTCAATAGGAATGTGGCAAGCTGGACACCAAACAGAATTACATGTCAAACACTGTTTGCTGTTCATTTGAAAGTGTTTGTTTGTTGCTGCAATTAATTACCGCAAATCAATATTTACTTTTGAAAAGCTGTGCATACTGAGGGAAGCCGGCAGCTCGGAGCCAATCGCATGCCTCCTTTGCTTCAATTTCTAAAAAACACAAACAAATAAAGTGAGTTATTATTGATTGCTCTGATTTCACCAGGCAAACATCAGCAATGTTCCAGAACATCGCTATCTTTCTTATGAATTTCCCCTGGATTATTGTTAAGGCGACACTGAATAATTTGCTCATTTTGAATTCATGATGGACGGAGAACCAGAGACAGAAGCAGCCGGATCACCTTGCCACATAACTCTGTTCATCTGCCACCCATTTACTTTCACCTTTTCTGATTCTTTCCTAACAGAGCACAGCCAGGAACAGATGGTGGAAACAAATCCTTTTTCCACACTGGCTGGTGAGCCATAAAACCTCAGTGCCTGAGGCAGGTTCTGTCTTTCCCATCGGCGACTGGAGGGTCAAGGGAAGACAGCTGGACCGGGAGCTACATAGAGCAGATGGCTCCGATATGTAAACAGTCGGAGGGTTTTTTTTTTTCTTTCAGCTTTCAGTGCAAGAGATGTATGCAGTATCCAGAACCGTGGTGGATGTGGCTGGTGTATCTTCATGGATCTGTGTAGTTTGACCTCATCTGATCTGAACAGCCTTCATAAACGAAATGATGAAGCTTAGAGATGCCTCAGAAATTTGATGCCTCAATTAAGGACAGAATAGGGATGTGGAGCTTGGGTGTAACTAGCTATGAGGACACTGAAGTCCTCAGTGTTGAGTGGACCTCGGTGGAACCTCCTGCGTTGCATGTCCAGCTGTCAAATATGATAAAGAATATTTAGTATGAGAAGGACACTGTATGTTTGTCTGTATATATAACGTGTTTAGTGTTCAGTTTCAAGACTTTAACTTCTTGTTCAGAAGTTTCAAAAGCTATAATGTTTGAGCTTTTGCAAAAATGTGAGTGGTTATGTGCTCGACTGACGGTTTGTAAAATGCAAACTACCCATCACACTGCTAGTCAAATCACCTTGCTAGATGCCATACCGTTAGCCAATGTACCTCGTAGCTTCAGGCTATGTCTCATTTTTAGCTTTTGTAGGCCAGGCAGGATGAGCTTATGTGATCATGCGTCATCTGTCCGTCATCCTCGTCCGTCTACAATTTACAAAAGTCGCTACTCCTCCTACAGGATTGATCGGATTTTGATCAAACTCATATACAATGCTCCAAACTTGTCAAGATGGTGGCGC
Organism: Sciades proops; assembly: GCA_027576175.1. Classification (NCBI taxonomy): domain Eukaryota; kingdom Metazoa; phylum Chordata; class Actinopteri; order Siluriformes; family Ariidae; genus Sciades; species Sciades proops. Next base: position 53,752,070 of record JAODOF010000004.1, on the reverse strand, counting down.
CACCTGTCAAATTTACGATTTTATGGGTGTCCGAAATTTTTGGGTGACATGTCACATTAAACGCTACTCTTCGTAAATTGCTAGAATGTTTTCACTGAAACTCACCCAGAAGACTCTAAAGACATAAAGGCAAGAATTGTTTACCAGGTGGCGCCACCTGCCATGAATGAGGCTACACAGGGGTCATATGCAATTTCACAAAAATTGCTACTCCTCCCACAGGATTGATTGGATTTCAAACTCACACACAACAACAGTGGCTGGTCTGAGCTCCAGCCTCATTGAGGCGATTTTTACTGTATTTAATGCATTTTAATATAATGCTTTCTTAATAATCACTAAAGAGAAGTGTAACTGTTATGCTCTCTCTCTCTCTCTCTCTCTCTGAAAAGTTATCTTGGGAACTACACACAAATTATCCAGTAAATCAGATAAAACTTTGCTGACATGTGGGAAAAAAAGAAAGAAAAGAACATCGTTGGCTCACAATGGGCTTACAGCAGGATGTTCTCATAATTTATAGTGTAAATAGTGTAATAATGATGATAATTCAAATACAACACACAAATATCATACAGAACTATAACAACATGAATAATTATTCCAAATAAGCTCATTTTTAACCCTGTTACAGAAAAGGATGGAGAAAGAGCACAAGAGACATAAATGTAAACTGAAATATTACTCAATAAATATTAATAATGAATTAATAAACAGTCGAACAGGAGTCAGAGAAGTTTGTCGAATAAATATAACAAAAATGCACCCAAATGAAATTAGCTTTTGATGGTTGTACACATTTGCAATGTGTACATCATTTACTCATCTTTTGATTCACCCTGAACTCGCTCTTGAAACTACTTTTGCTTTTGTAGTAAGACTACAGTCGGAAGCTACAACTCCAGCCCCTAACCCTGGAGAAAGATCTACTGTGGTCAGTACAGTGCGTGCAAATCATATGTGCGATGGTATCACATGGCTCTCCTTTCATACAGCCACTTCCTTTTCTAAATACTCTGGGCGGCCCGACAGGAAGTTAAGCTTTTTAGGTTTTGGAAGCTGATAACAGATGTAGCATGCAATTGTACTCCTCCCAGTCTAGGATTCTTCACAAGTTTCTAAGCTTCTGAGCGGCCTGGGCATGTCTTGGCTCATGGTGATACATGCTTTCATGCTGCATGCTCTGGATACACACGAAAAAACAAACAAACAATTAATTAAACATCTGTCACCCTGGGGTTCAACCAAGCAACCAACGCGCTTGCACGCACAGACGAGAATCAACGTTCAGCGACTCCATTTTGAAGGAATCAAATAAACCGCTGCTTTTCTTTCCAACATCAGGAACAAAATACTGTAAATAACTTCACAAGAATGTTTTTCAATCAAACGACATGAGTAGAGATTACACAAAGTAAAGACGCAGGTGGTTGGTGATGGCTTGTACATTTCGCAACTTTAATTACAAGAACATGCTGTTGATCCTGAAGCATGAATTCTGGAATAAATAAAGCCGCATCAATCACTTTATTCCCAAGTGTAGCCATGCCTTCTTAGGATATTGTAGAATAATGTTTTAAAAGCGAATTTTTAAAAATCTGACATAGAAAAAAGCAAGATGAAAAAAAGGTTCTTTTGTCATTGAAATACATGTTGATGGGCAGGGCTACATGTTATACTGCAGCCAGCCAGCAGGGGCGCTAGACCTGTGGTTGCTTATGTTTTAGAAACCTGATGCTGTTTTTCTTTGATACTAAACTTAATATTGCTTGGTATCGGATCGAAAAGAGAATCAGTGGTATCGCCCATCCTGGATTTATATTAATGCTTGAGTTCTAATATGCCGTAGATTCTAAAGTAACAGCTCATTCACAGGGACTTGTATGGAAGCTGTTTCACTATTACCTAGAGTTAAAATGGTGTTCGTTAACTCAGAAAAATGTAGAATTGTTGATACCATTGATAAAAAAAAACAAAAAACAAAACAAAACATGAACTGTAGTGTGGTTCTGTTCTATGGAAATTAAGCCAAAATTCCTCGGCCATGTTGTCAAATCTGGAGCCAGAATCTGCACAAGAGAGACGAGAGTCGAAATCAGGTACTCATTTGGTAGGCCACGCCTCCTTCTCCCAATACCAAGGTCGAGGCTGTCAATCACTTCATTCCCAAGTGTATGAATAACTTTTTTAAACCTAATTTTTGTGGGAAAATAAAAAAAAAAAGTGCAGATATCAGCATAGGGAAAACTAGACACTGGAGATGGAAAGAGTTTTGATGTAAAATGTGGCATTAAAAAAATATTATTTTGTCATTAAAACATGTGGATAATGGGTGGGGCGACGTGTTATACTGCAGCCAGCCAGCAGGAGCGCTAGACCTGTGGTTGCTTCACTTTTGAGAGACGTTTTATTGTTATGGTGACGTTTTCTATGACAGAAACCTTTACGTAACATTTATGGGAGGAGTCTCCAGTATCAGCACTTTGACCAGCTGTGTTTATTCTTTGTCTTATTAACTTAGACCGGCTAGTGAGGGAACGACTGTTTGTAGCTGCTGTAATGTCAAACATAACAGGAATGAACTTGTCTTGTGTATGTTCCACAACATTAAATGTAACTATAAATAATTATAAAGTATAACGAATGGTTTATTAATAAATTAAACATTGTAATCATTGGCAGATCGCTGTTGTATCAGTGGGATGTGACTAAGAAACAGGGCACGCATTTCCAGTAGCAAGCTTGAAAATAATACTCAGACTGCAGCTTATTTTTGTTTGAGACCACTTTACGTATTTTACAAAATCATCGCTACACTAATCGTATTGTATTTGTTAAAACCGGTCCTGATGATTTGTCGTTGAATTGTGCGCTACACAGCCAAAATTTTCAAATTTCATCTCTTTTTGTCAAGAGTCCCAACCCTCACTAATAACTGTCACAACCTTATATCAAGAATAACATTCAGTGCGACGTCATGGACAAGAACAGAAAAAGATAAACAGCTTAATTATGGCGACAGCTCATTGGCTCCTTAATGGTCCGATGAATACCCCTGACATGGCGTGGAAGTTTTTTGAGCTGCATAAATATATACAACATTTTCCATGGTCTTTGCTTTCCAGCTGTTCTTTCTCTTTCTACCTCATGTACAATTTCATCAGTGATGAGTCTGATTTGGGTGCATAATAACAGGTGCTTTTTGCTCTCGCCAGGTCTGGTAGGTGGAAAAGCGTGAGGTCAGAGGTGTAATTGCTTGCATGCCCTGTTGATATCGCTCGTTGCTAACAACACTCGGTTGAAAGAGCGTCAGTGGACAGAGGAGCTCTGGTGCTTCTCGTAGCCTGGAAAAAAAGCCTCTCTGAAGCTTGGATTTGTAATTCATAAAGAATATATTACATTTATAAGCATCACAATAGGTCAGCTTACACTGGGTGGAATAGAGATTCTTATAATGATGATGATTATTATTATTATAAACAGGACGTCTTGTGTAACATCATGGTTTTATGTCTAAATGAAATAAAATTTCTTCTTCTTCTATTCTTTTGCATTAAGTCACACATTTAGTGAAATTCTCATGACCAATCCACATGATTGCCAACCTCCAAAATGTTCAGGTTTTTTTTTTTTTAAAACTTCACATTTTTATATTTACTTATTTAAGGAACATTTCAAGTTCATGAAGTTGTTAAATTGTTGCACCTGTTTCAGAAAAAGCATGCGAAACACCCAAGCTCTAATTCTGAACATCAGGATTTGTGTAAAATGTAACCCCTATTTTCAAAGACTTATTTCCTAATAAACAAGCAAAAATCTGTCGATAATCTATTCTGAAATGTTTTACAAGCATTTTTAACATTACAGTATTCATATGCATTTGATTCGTCTTTTTAAAAAGAAAAATATCTACCAAATTGACTAAACTAATGAGAGACAAGTAAACTGTTTCACTTACTTGTGATCAACATTGCTGTAGAGTTGAGTCCAAAGTAAATGTGTTGCCAGTTAGAAATAAGTTACAGAAGTGTCATAAATAGTATATAAATAGTCAAGCATTACAAAAAAACAAACAACTTGTATAAAAAATTATTTTCAGTTCACAAAAAGGAGCTATAGCTAGGTCTCTTTTTCTGACTGATGATATCACTGGGACAGCATTTCCCTTTCAGTGGACTAAACCAAGTGACGGCGAGGGTGGGTCCCATGGTGCATCAAAGGCAAGGGTTAGACTTGTGTTCCAGCTGCCCAAACATATTTCAGGCATTCGTTGTGTCGCTGCCATGTTACACAGCATCTGGCCTTTTAAGTAGCTGACGCTTGAAAATGACCAGCGGAATTGGAACACATCTGGAACGTGTCACTTCAAGACCTTTGATTCTGAATATACCACAGCTCGAATGCGTCAAATATCTGTAACAGCAGCTCTGACAGGAGACCCAGCTCCAACACACTGTAAACGGTTTATGTTATATACACACACACACGAGTGTTTTACTGGGAAATACACCACTCGCTACTGGTATTTTTCATCCGAGCTCCATCGGGACATGGAGAACCAAAACCGTGACACTTGTCACTCGTGAGGAAATCGATGAATTGTTTTGATAAATTTGTAGACTTTTTGTTTGTGAATGTGTCGATATAGTAAAAAGAAAAATCACACGCTGGCTTGAAGATATGAAGTTTATCTTCTCGTGTTGAAAAACTTGCATTTTTCAGATGAAATCCATTGCGGATCTGAGTGACATATTTAAATAATATTGGCTGGCGTTGAGTGGTATATCAGATATATTCCATTCAGCTAGCATGATACTGAACGA
>JAODOF010000004.1:53519733-53534226 GCA_027576175.1 Sciades proops | reverse complement strand
ACTCACCGGAGAGCTCCAGAAGGAAATTAAACAAGGAAAAGATGAATGTTCATGCAGTATAAAGAGTGAAGTAATTTGAGAGTGTAAGTGATCTGCGAAGTAATTGTTGAAAGATAATTTAAGGTTCGCGAGAGATCAAGTTATCCCGTCTTAAAGCTATCGAAGGAATCAAGCATCAAGAGCGGGAAAATAATACAATGCCTGTCCTAGGCAACAAGAACGACCTTGCCAAAATAAAAGCCCTGCTTCCTGTTAACAACAAACAATATTTATAAACTTCTAAGTAGTTCTATTAATCTATTTATCCGTATGTATATATTTATGTATTTAAATATGTACCTGTATATTTATCATATTCAATATATTTAGGTTTAGTAACCAAATTTTTAGGTGGGTTACACTTGCATTTTTCCTGCCACATTGTCCCAAATGGGACTTTTTGTCCTGATTGGACTCCTGCCTATCCAGACTTTGATGTTGGTTCTGAACACTTTTCTGTCCTTGCTCTGGACTTGCAATCTATTGTTGTTCTGATTTCAGTTCATGTAAGTACCCTTCTCCAGAATTATCTCACTACATGCTTCAAATCTTGGTTCAGTTTCTGCTGTCCCTGGTCAGTGGCTCAGTCAGACTTCTCCTAATTTCTCCTGTCTCCTCCTGTTCTCTGTCCCTGTGACCCTTGACACCACACTTGGTGACATCCAGAACCTTGTTCTAAAGATCAATATTTCATTATTTACAAGTCCTTCTTAGATAAAGATTCTGGTTCAGCTCCCTCCTGTGGTTCTACCTTGCTGCTTGGTGGCACAGCTGGTGCTTAATATCCTGACTTATTCCTATCCAGCCTTTGATGTGGGTCATGAGCCCTTTTCTTTCATTGCTTTGGACATGAAATTTGTTGCTATTCTGATCTCAGTCCATGTCTGTGCCCTTTTCCAGAACTAAATCATCCCATACTCCAAACCCTGTCTCGGTTTCTGCTGTTCCTGGTCACTGGCTTTTCTCCTAATTCCTCCTACCTCTGTCCCTGTGACCCTTGACACCACAGTGCTACTTGGTGAGATCAAGAACTTTTGGTGAAGATTCTGATTTTGTTCCCTTTTGAGGTTCTGAGTTGCTGCTTGGTGGTCCTGTTGTTCTGATTAGCCCTTCGTGTCCTGACTCAAATCAAGAGGGTATGGCTCCATGTTTTAGGCAGTTATGGCCAATGGTGTTTGAGTAGTCAGACTCATTGAAATGGCTACAGTCATACATGCTGCCACCTAAAATGCCCGTCCTTATCCCAGCAGATAGAACAAAACCATGTTTTCCTCGTAAGCATATTGATGGGAACTGAGTAAAATCTCAAGTATGAATATTTGCATTAATTATTTGCGCATTTATGGACACTTTATTGATTGCAAACTGTATTTGTTGCTGTTCTTCATTATCTCTCCTGCAGTTACCACCACTGATGTGAAATGAATGAGTGCAGAAGGATTTTCTGCTGGTACAATGACTCTAGAATGGGTTTGATGTTTTATATCAATAGTGGTAGATTGGGCAGCCATGGCCTAAAGGTTAGAGAAGCAGCCTCGTGCCCAAAGGTTCACTGGTTTGATTCCCTGGACTGGCAGGAAAAATCCATGGCTGATGTGCCCTTGAGCAAGGCACCTAGCCCCTAGCTTCCCAGGTGCTGTGTGTGCTTGTTGTATGTTGCTCTGGATAAGAGTGTCTGCTAAATGCCTGTAATGTAATACAGTGTACAATTAATTGAATGCCTTATTTCAAATCCTTCAAAATGACAGATGACCTTCAGAATTTTCCAGCAGTGCTTTTAAAATTTGGTAAATGACAATTTACCAATTCTCGGTTAATGCAACCTGTAGTCATGAACCCTCTTCTTCCACTGCCCTGGACTTGCAATCTGTTGCTGCTTTGATCTCAGTCCAAGGCTATACCCTTCTCCAGAACAATTTCAGTCCATTCTCCAAACCCTGGTTCAGTTTCTCTGGTCACTGTTCAGATTCCTGCCTCATCCTACTTCTGTTCCTGTGGCCCTTGACCCCACAGTGACACTTTGTGTTTTAAGCAATGCATGGTCAGTCCTTGTCCTTTTTTGTGCTTCAAGTTTTGTTGATGCATTCTCACTTCATCAGCTTTGGCTCCCTCCAGGACAATGCCTTGCTAATTTTTCTTCACATATCTAGTTGCTTCACCTGTGTCTTCATCTTTATTATCCCAATTAGTGCTTATACTGTATATTATGCATTGCCATATTTCTGTTTCCTCTTCTTTCATACCACATTGCCCCTCAACTCCATGTCATCATTCTGGTGTTTTCTGGTTTTGACCTCAGCTTTCCTGTGCTTCTAAACCAGTGTTACAGTAATCAGATCCAAGCTATGAATTGTGCACTTATCTATGTCAGGTGATGCAGCCATGTAGGCTATCTCTCCAATATGCTATAGCTTGCGCTCCTTTTGAGTTTTAGAGATTTTATTGAGGTTTAGGTTAGAGGACTGGGAATGCTATTACCAAAGACAGATTTTGTGGTCAGTCTGCTTTTCTGTGTCCATCTGGAGGAATGCTTTGGATTTGGATTTTCCTACAGGAAGATCCAATAACGACCTGGATTTAGCACTTAACAGTGAAAAGCATCATCTATTCATCACCATTCTTTTGAGCTTCTTTTTTTAAGTTGTTTTTGGCCATCTTGTTCACTCCTAAATATAAATAAACACACAGAGTAAACACCAGGCTGTTGGAGGGGAGTACTTAGTTAAACAAATTCAGAGAAATGTGCCGGTAAACAAACAGACGAAAGAGGACAGAGCCCAGACTTGTCGACGGAACATATGCGAATGTCTTTCCAGTTTCCATTCCTTGGGTTCTGTTGGGGAAAAAAAGAAGAATCCACTTTTCATTATTTGTTCTATTGAGAGGATGAGATGAAGACCCTGCACTGAACTTTAACTGGTTATAAGCTCACAATGAAAATCACTGACCAGTAAACACACTTTTAAAGCCTGTTATTAGTGGTGAGGGAATGTTGCTCAGTAGCTTGTTGCTCGTACAGTTCAGTGATTCTCTGAAAATGAATAGTGATTACTGTGTTTGTTTGGGTTTTTTGGCTTAGAATTAAGATAATGATTCCCACTCTCAATTATTCAAAACACCATTTTTATAAGGAACAATAAGTATGTTTTTGGTTTTTTTTTTATTCTTATTATATCTTGCACGGCACCAGCTCCATTACTACACCAGACGGTGACGGATACATTTTCCGAGTGGATGTTTGCAAACGATGTCTCGTCTGAGTGAATTACTGACACATTCTTACTGTAATAGCCCAAATCCTGAGGAAAAAAAAAAATCTCTAAAAATAAATATTAAGTGACTACTAAATGAGCAGTGTGTCCTTCCAAAATTAAAAATGAAATGCTCACTACTGGATATTGGTAATATTTTGGTGAATGTTTTGTGGAATAATAACTCATAGCAGTTTTCTTTGTTTCTGCCAACAGCAACTCATAAACATTTCATGTGTGAAAAACAATCTTTATAAATGAGCTCTGTTCATGTGCTACTCAAAGTTCAGAGCCATTTATTCATCATAATTTCACTCATTTTGCTGTTTGTTTAGTAATAGGAAATATTAAATATACTGTATGTTTTGCCAGACTGGATAAATGTGTGAACCAAAAAAAAAAAAAGATTCGCTAATGTTGTTTGTCTCTTTTTCCTTCTGTAGACTCACAATACACACGAGGCCATATGGTACGACATCTATGGTCAATGAACTGTCTAGCAGATTAGCAAAGCAACATTTCTACTACTTCCTTCCAAACTCCTTTTTTCATCATAATATCTCAATACACATTTCATTAGAGATCTTATACACTTTATTAGGAACATAATAATAAATGTTCTTGCCTGGAACCCACTGTTGTAGCTCATCCACCTCAATGTTTGTGTTATGAATTCTGAGATGCTTTTCTGCTCACCATGGCTGTAAAGAGTGATTATTTGAGCTACCTGCCAGCTCAAAACATGCTGCCCATTCTCTTCTGATAAGAGTATCAATATGGTATTTCAACAAGGTGCTCATGGGACTCTAGAGACTATTGTGTGTGAAAATTCCAGGAGTTTCTGCAATACTCAAACCAGGCCATCTGGTACCAAGAACCATGAATTGCTTAAAGCCACAGAGATCACATTTCTTCCCCATTCTGATATTTGATGTGAATATTAACTGCAGGTCTTGACCTGTATCTGCATGACCACATGATTGGCTGATGAGAGAACTGTATATACACATACATAAGAGTATATGAAGCTCGGGGTGCTAATCATCCTTTCTTGCAGCTGAATAGCTAATTAAGAAGGGCGCAGCTTAATATGGCCGAGTCGAAGGCATACAAAGGCACTGGCAGCCACCATGCTACTCATGTCTGACCACGGAGCACAGCTCAGATATTCAGCTCACATTCAGATATTCAGGGGACGCCATGGCCTAATGGTTAGAGAAGCAGCTTTGGGACCAAAAGGTTCAATTCCCTGGACTTTGCAAGGCACCTAGCCCCCAACTGCTCCCCAGGCTGCTCTGGGTATGTGGTACATTGCTCTGGATAAGAGCATCTGCTAAATGCCATTAAAGTAATGTAATGGCAAAAATGCAAGAAATATTCATACCTATAAACAATTTAGAGTAGCCAGTTAACCTAACTGCATGTTTTTTGGACTGTGAAGGAAAGCATGCAAACTCCACACAGAAAGGCCCCCATCAGCCACTGGGCTCAAACCCAGAACCTTCTTGCTAGGAGGGAACAGTGCTAACCACTGCACCACATAATAGGATAAGATTAAACTATGGTAAGTTTTCTTGCATTTTTGCCATTACATGGTGGTGTAGCACCTCACAGCAAGAAGGTTCTGGGTTCGAGCCCAGTGGCCAACAGGGGCCTTTTTGTGTGGAGTTTGCATGTTCTCTCCGTGTCTGTGTGGGTTTCCTCCAGGTGCTCCAGTTTCCCCCACAGTTCAAAGACATGCAGGTTAGGTTAACATGGGGTGGCCATGGCCTGAGGTTGGGCTGAAGTGCCCTTGAGCAAGGGCTTCTAACCCACAACTGCTCCCTGGGTGCTGTAGTATAGCTGCCCACTGCTCTGGGTATGTGTGTGTGTGCACTCATTGCTCATTTGTGTGTGCATTCGCTGCTTCAGATGGGTTAAATGCAGATGAGGAATTTCACTGTGTGCTGAAGTCTGTGTTTGAGTGTATGTGTGAGAAATAAAGGCTTCTTGACTAATAACATTTAGCAGACAGTCTTCTCCAAAGCAGCCTGGGGAGCAGTTGGGGGTTAGGTGCCTTGCTCAAGGGCACTTCAACCATTCCTGCTGGTCCAGGGAATCGAAGCAGAACCAGCTGGTCCCAAAGCTGCTTCTCTAACCATTAGGCCATATACTGACTGATTCTGAGTCGTGGTCTCCATGTTTTCAATGCTGCATGTTCAGAGGTTAGAAAGAATAAAAACACATTTTATGACTCACTGTCTTGTATCAACAACAGTTCTAGCTTTGTTGGTATATTTGTATGGGTTAAAGTTGGTCCCGTGTTAGAAACAAAGTATTGGCGACTAATATTCTGACCTAATTGGCACAATACTAAAAATGAATTTGACATGGTGCCAACCAATCAATGAGGCATCAAATTAAATTACCTCTTGCAGTAATTTTCTATAGCTGCCTAGTAATTGTTATAGCTAACGTGGGTGTTGTACCGGACTGTCATGGTGAAGAGGAAACTGAGCCAGAAGGCAAAGCTTTTGATTTTCCAGTCAATCTAGCATGTTCCAACCCTCACCTATGGTCATGAGCTATGTGTAGTGACCAAAAAAATGAGATCGCAGATACAAGCGACTGAAATGAGCTTTCTCTGTAGGGTGGCTGGGCTCACCCTTAGAGATGGGGTGAGGAGCTCAGACATCAGGAGGGATCTCAGAGTAGAGCCATTCCTCCTTCATGTCGAAAGAGTCAGCTGAGGCGGTTCGGGCATCTGATTAGGATGTCTCCTGGGTGCCTTCCTTTGGAGGTTTTCTGGGCATGTCCAACTGGGAGGAGACCTCGGGGTAGACCCAGAACACGCTGGAGAGATTATAGATCTCATCTGGTCTGGGAGCACCTTGGGATCCCCCAGGAGGAACTGGAAAGCGTTGCTGGGGAGAGGGACACCTGGGATTCCCTGCTTAGCCTGCTGCCACCATGACCTGACCTCGGATAAGCAGAAGAAAATGGATAGATGGATGGAAGGATGGATGTTTGGCAAATCCATAATAAAAGTAATGTCATTCTGGTCCAAAAATACACTTTAGACCTTGGTGAAACATCATGGACATTTTGAAGGCTTTCTGCCTGGAAAATGGACCATTTTTGGTTGCGTGCACATGATTTCATGTCAGATTTACAGGAACTTCCCTTGGTCCGATTTCACTTTGGTTTCTATTTCCTGCATACCGAGGCTTGGTCGTGTGATGCAGCAGGTAGAACTCAAAATCCATCATCTGAACATCTGGGATGAAAATCTGGTGGACTGACACACAATGTTCTTGGTGTTCTTGCGATCATAGGTGCAACTCTTCTCTCTCCAAACATAACCAGCTGACTTACTGCCAAATCTGTTTCATCTGAACAAAGTACATTATTCCAAAAGAGTTCTTTGTGCGTCCTTTGTTAGCAGGCGAGTTTAGCGTGAGTGCAGGAATGGAGATGTTTGTAGTGGTGCAGCAGCTTGTCGCTTATTGTTTTCCCTGCTGCTTTCAAGTCATCCTGCTGTGCGCACTGTGGAGGAACGTCCTCTGTGAGAAAAAGTCAGCGAAGTTAGAATATTGTACATGTTTGCATTCAGTCGGTCTGAATCCTGTCTTCATGCTCATCGTTCTGTATACACACGGGGACAGGAAGGAGCAGTGACACGGAATAGATCATTACTCGGTTACTCAACAATCTGGTGTACCCACTCGCTCACTCACACACTCGCTCACTCACACACTCGCTCGGGACGAATCATTTACAAAATTACCCTTATTCATACTTTTTCTGCTTCTTAGAGTTCACTGTGTTCTTGGCCTTGCCTCATGGGGATCTGATGTCATATTTAATACAAAATTATATAATAAGACACAGCCAAATTGGCTCCATTGTGACTACTGCATTGATCAAAAGGACATCCCGCACTCAGGATGTGTTCTGCACTGATATCAATCTGAGAAAAGAGAATTAACCTTAATCACGTGTCCATAGCACGGGCCGTGAACAAACCTGGGCTCTCTCCATGTTTCTGATGAATGATGTTGAAGATAACTACTGACAGGACGTGACATTAGCAGAAGGACAAATCAAGATGTCAGTCATGCAGACAATATAAAATGCACTGGTTTTTTTAAAAAAATAAAACTGCTCAAGTAAAAGTTTTAGTGTATTTATTCGGCATATCAGATGAAAATCCAATCCAAATTACTTGAAACTGGTCTCATTGAATTCAGAATTGAATGCAGAACAGCGTACTTTTTACAGAATTAAAATATGTTTATCCGTTCTTGAGATATTACAAATCAAAGACTGAAAAAGGGCTTAATTTTTAGAAAACTGCCATAATATTCTGTATGAGGATCACATGGTCCAAAATGACCCTCATTAACCAAAGAGATCAAATGTTTTTTTTCTTAATAACTTTTTTATTTTTTAAGATATTTACATGGAAATTGGCAGGAACATAGATGGTTATATACTGAATACAAAGTTTGAAAAATTTGTAAAAACCAATCATGCAAATTAGTATTTAATTATACTAATTAGGTAAAAACATTAAATCGGTGGACTTAATTAAAATGTAATAAAAGATTATTTCTAATCACCTTTTTGCGCGCTGTAGGAGTTTGTATTTCTAAATAGGGTGTTTATATGAAAGAATATAAATGATTATTTCGATTAATATTCACAGCTTTCAAGGTGAACCTCAAAAAAAAAACCCTGTCTGATCCGCATCCAATAAACAATTCACATTAACCGAAACTGACACTCACGCTTCTGACTTCTGTTTTTTTTTAATCTCATTCCGATCACTAAGATCTCAATATTTTTCATCAAAATAACTCCATTTATATTCTAAAATGGTTATTTATTTACAGGAATCAGTTTGATTTGAAAAAAAAAAAAGTAGGTAAAGCTATGAAAACTCACTTCAAAGTCTCCCAAACTAGCAAACGGAAAATTTTGCTGAATCCTTCATCAGAAACAGTGAGTGTGAGAGAACATCCCTATAAAAGTGATCTGATTGATATTCACGAGTAATTCAGTCGGAAACCGATCAGGAGAGAGAGAGAGAGAGAGAGAGAGACCGCTTTCCCGTGACTCAAAAAGAAAAGCAGTGGCAGTTTCCCAACATCATGCGAGCAGAGTTTTTACTCTGTTGTACCGACTTCAACCTGCCGTTACTCCTAAAGTACTAAACAGATCTTAACCAGATACATTTCTTTGTAAAGCAGAGATTATAAGCTTTTTAATGATATTATTCATGATAGAAAATATTCAAGAGTTAAGTAGTGATAGATTTGGAAACTTAGATGTGCGTCTGCATGGACAATTTTCACAGCACGGCCAGCGAGCGTCTGATATGACTATATTTAAATTGTTTTCCATTTTGAATGAATCACCCTGCTGGAAACTCAACCTGTTACACCATCCGTGCCAACGAGTAACACTGCAAACATCACATCTGAGCGAGTCCTGGCTACGTCCACACGTACACTTTCATTTTAAATTCTCTGTCCATGCTAGTGCTAATGCCTGAAATGCTTATCACGTGACCGTTCATGTACACTGGGAATATCTGTGTTGGTATAAACACCTGACGCCATTCGCTTTCTTCTGGAAAAGGGTCACATGATAGGAGCATGACAAATCAGGGAAAGATCCATCATAAATGATGAGACCCAATCAGGAAGTGACCGTTGGTGTCTGCGTCATCGTTTCCAAACATCTCCGTTTTCATCCGTCGACACTAAAACACTCCCTGGATTTTTCACACTAACACGAGGCCAGGAACTTCTCCCAAAGTCTCCGTTTTTAGGGCTTGAAAACTCCAGAGATGCGTGGACGCCAGGCGTAAACGTAGCAAAAGTGATGCGTTTTAAAACTAAAATGTATTAACGTGAAATTAGCCATAGTCAGATTTAGCTGGTGTTTCCTTTCATAGGATTCCTTTAATCATGTTTTAATCATGTATTTGATTATTAAACTTATTTGTAGCCATTTTTTTTTTACTAATTATAAGCTTGAACTAGTCTGGTGTTCTATTGACAGATTTGAAAATTTGCCAAGAGAATAAAAAAAAATTAAAAGTTAAATTAGAAAAAGAAATCTACAAATAGGTTTTAGTTTATATTTGGTTTATTGTCATCTTGCATAAATAAAGAGATTCGTTATGAAGATCATTTCATTTTCAGTGATGTTATTTTCCAGATACTTTATTTCTTGACTAAATCAATCTCTAAATGTTTGAGACCATTCTCTTAGCTTACTGCTGTATTATTTTCTTAAAATAACACAAAATGTTGCCATAATTAATAAATCTGTTGAGGAAACTGAAGTCAAAGAGATTAAGCATAAAAGCCAACAAGCGCGAACCTGGAAAACTTCGAACCAACACCATCATGCTGGTGTTTGTTTTTTGGCAAAACCATCCGCATGTCTCATTTTTTGCAGATGCCGACGATTCAGTTTCAGCAACTCGGCGATCCGAAGCAAGTGACGTCATCCATCATGGATATGCCAATGATTTCTTGACCTTTCTCGGTCAAGAAATGTACCTACTGTAAAATAAATAAATACAATAAATAATAAAATAAAAATAAAGCACTATATGGTGGTGTTCACAAACTTTTGGCTATGTAGTAAACATACAGTATTCTGAATATTGTGACCTTTATATAAAATTTCCTTTTCCAGTAAACCAAATACAGTATATTGTGATTTAATAAATAGAAATTAAACTTCAATTTGTTAAATTCTCATTTGAAACAGGCTTGTTCTATTGGCAGATTTTTTTAATTTTTATTTTATTTTTAAATTTTACACGTTTATTTGCTTTAAAACAGTACAGTTGTCTCCTAATACAGTAATAATAAAATGTAAATGTTGTTATAATTGTAAAAGCATCTAAAACTGACCTGATTCAGACAATTGGTACTATTTGATTTAGAATAATCTCATAATAAGAAACATTTGATACATTTACCCATATTTAAGACATTTTCACTTTAAGTGTTGAAGTAAAGTCGTTTTGGAGTGTAGAAATATTCCAGGGACCCTGGAGTGCAATAATAAAGTTATTAAGCCATGTACACCACTGCTTGTTACAGGAAAGTGAGGAATCCGTCCACCTGAGGCTCAGATCTTCCCCTCAAAGGAACTGCTGAAGTTTCCAGCAGAATAAATTTCCTCTGCAAAAAGATTATGAGGCAGCATTGAAATTGAGGTGGGGATTATAGAATTAATTAGCATTGCAATGTTGCAAAATCCTCCACCTTGTAATCTATTGTAAGGTTGGGCTGTGTGTGTATAGGTGTGTATGTGGAGGCTATAAATAAAAAGAATAAGGATTATAAATAATGCAAACGCACACCTTAGCATTTAACCGCCATACGTTGCCTCTGCATGGGTTACAGCAGAGTTTTGGGAGAGAAGGAATCAGCGTTAGTACGATTTCACAGCGTTTTATCAAACAATCTGGAGATAATTGCTTGAAAAACATCGTCCCAGAATCCATGCGCGTTGGTTCCACCCCGTCCCGCTGTGGAGCAGTAAGCCTTCTCGCGGAGAGCAGAGTAGTCTCGACCCCCTCAGACGGAAATAAACAAGGCTGATAGAATCCGTGAAGCCGATTTCACCTGAGCCTGCAGGTGATAGCCAGCATGCTAGCTGTGTTGACACACACACACTCACTGATAGCTATCAGTGGAATTGCCTTCTGTGCTGCTCGACACTTCATCTCAGGATCGCTCCGTGAAGATGGTGGAGTCACTGCTGGATGATCCGTCATACAATTCTGGCATTGTTTGGACATCCAGAGAAAAGACGAGTCAAGAGGAGGAGATGGAGGAGATGAATTAGCTGTGCGAATAAAGACAGTCGCACTGTTGGAGAATCTAAAATGTTTCAGATATTTATACAAGATGAGCTTCAGGAGATGTAGAACCTCTGATCTGTACTGTTCCACTGATTAGCCTGACATGGTCATGCATTTTAGATGAACATCAGATAGTGGTAATACCAATGATGACGCAAATTTCTTAATGACCATCAAGTAATCCTCCCATGGCAATAAAATGCATCCGACGTTCCACTGAAAAAGTATTAAAATAAGATTTGAGTCATAAGTGAAAGACATTTTATCTCCTAAATTCAGATCTACACGTCTTTTACATCCATCAGTGATATCCCTGAGCTCAGAGTGTAACGAGCTGACTAAAAGCTTTCTTGATGTACCTGTACAGCCAAAAGTATGTGCACCCCAGACCATCATACTCATATGTTCTTGTTGAACATCTCATTCCAGAGCTTTATTGCACTTCTAATGAACTCCACTCTTCTATCCACTGCGAGCTAACCTAGTGGTTTGCGTGTCTGTCTCTCGAGCAGGAGATTGTGAGTTCTACTCGTGGTCAGGTCATACTAAAGACCATCATAAAAATGGTACCTACTGCCGCCTGGCAAGGCACGCTGCAATACAGATGCGAGCGGGGAGTCAAACTCTTGCGGTTATCAAAGGACACGCCCCCCACTGTACCCCAAGCTGTATAGGTGAGAGGCCAAGGGCTATAGAAGCAGAGGTTGGCACCACCCAGTGCGCCTTAAGGGCCTGATTAGTACTGGGACAGGAGACTGCCTGGGAAGAGCGGGTCCTAGCACAGGAAGGACTTTGACTTTTTGACTCTTCTCTCCTGGGAAGGCTTTCTACTAGATTTTATGGTGTGGCTGTGGGGATTTGTGTTCACTGAGAAGGCTCAAGTTCATCCCAAAGGTGTTCAGTGGGGTTGAGTTCAGTCTGTGCAGGACACTCGAGTCCTTCAACTTCCACTTCCAACTTTAACACACCATGTAGCTTCATGGAACTTGATTTGTGCTAGTTTGCTTCCAGGTCTGGAATTCAGATTCCCATGACCAGCTCAGAGCTCTGACAGGACTGCTGAGCTGATTAGATATAGAGCACTGGTTATTTTATTTTTTTTGTGTATAGTGAGTCTGGGTGGTTTACAACACTGTAGTTTGTCTTCTGAAAGTAAAATGGATGATAGTGGAGGTCAAACTATCAAAGATCTCCTGCTTGAACTACTTACGTGACACCAAAGTCAAGGATTCGTTCATCTTCTCAGGGCCATGGTGAAGCCACATCCCATCCCAGGAAGCACAGTAATACACCAGGATAGGACACCAGTACATCACAAGGCACCACACATACACAATTTAGTGAGATCAGTCCACTTATCTGTTGCATGGAAACCTGATAACATTTACAAAACCCACACTGTCACACCAAAGTCCCATGTAACCCAAGCTCAGGATCTGACACGGCAGGACAATATAGGCAACTTCTATATTTTTTCAACACTGCAGATGTTAGGATCCTCCCAGATCTTATAGTTTGTGGTTCTTTTATACATCTGGATAACCGTGTATCTGAGCAGCTCGGAAAAAGAGGGATTTGACTCCGCAGCTCTCCGATATCACTTCACACAGCACTGAGAGAAAATACAATCACAAGGCCTGAATCCTAATCACGAGGCGCCAAATTGCACTACAGAACACCGATTCTGTCACATTCTGTAGGGTGCCATAAGGACAAATCTTGTTCGACATGCATGATGGAACACGGGGGCAGTTCGGCCGGCCTGCGAAATCATCAGACCTCGATGCTGTGAAAAACAACAGCTGAAAACATCGAAATAGACACCAAGGACCTTGTGCTGCTGGAAGAGCTGAGCTAATAGACAGGACACTCATGACATCCTTACCTGACAGGACTGCACAAGGGAAACAGAGACACATGCGGCTATTTATTTATTTATTTATTTATTTATTTGCTTGCTTGCTTAGGGAGCTTACAGAAACAAACCTGAGGGTTGAAGTCAGTGCTTTTTCTAGAAAGAGGAAAAAGTACTGGCCCTAACACAGATCCCTGTGGAATCCCTCAAAATAATTTCAATTCCATTCAATGAATATAAGACCAGATAAAATAACACAAATTTGCCTTTCTGTACAGATGATAAGAATCATTTTAGATCACAGACAGACTCAGGAGTCCGACCTAATTTCCAAGTCAGTATCAAAATATTGTGATTGACAGTTTCAAAAGTGGCACCGAGATGAAGAAAAAAACCCAGCAATGCATCAAATCTAAATCTCTGATCATTTAACAGTGGAGTCCCTGGGCTGAAAAATAAACAAACAAACAAAAACACTATTCAAATGAGCCAAGACCAAATATCTTAGAATTTTGCTTCGATTTAGCTAAATATATTATTTCTAAAATTACACACAACAGCCGAAGCTTAATTTCTCCGAAGCCGTTTCGTTAATGGGACTCACGACTGAAATCGTAAACACATCTGGGAAATAACCAGCAGATTGATGACTAATATATTACGATTATAAATTCCTTGTTTCCTGTTGTGGTTAGTTTGTTCGTTTTGCTTCCTCACTGAGACTCTGCTGTCCGTCATCTCTGTGATAAAACTCTTGCATCTGGACAGCTAAGAATAAACGAGGGCTATTTACTTGTTTCCAGCTGCTTTCACCAGGTGTTTGCATCGCATGACGTGCATAACCATTTACAAAAAAGGCCCCTAAGGGAAACACACACACGGTGAAATATAAATGGCTGTATTTCATAATCAGAGAATAACTTTTTTTTTTTTTACATTTTTTGCATGTTCAGAATTATATTTTCTCATTTTTTTGTCTTCATTACATATTTTACATCTGAATGTTAGAAATTTTGATTCTCAGAAGATGTATTTATTGTATATTATTTCAGGCATACTGTTTTAACCTTTTTTTAAATTCATGGACCTCCACTTATGTTTTAATATTTTGGACAGAATCGAATTTCTTATCATTCCATTTTCATTTAAAGAGAATCAGTATATTTGTAAAAATTAGTTACTTTTTTAAAACACGCTGGAATTTAAAAATGACATTATTAATCATTGAAATGGTTTTGTTTGTTTGTTTTTTAATGTTTTCAGATTTCTTAAAACTTTTGTGAAGGTTTTGGAAACTTGAACAGTCCATGCTTTTGTGAATGCATTTTTGATTACAGAAATCCCCCCCCCCATCTTAGATTTTTTTGTTTGTTTGTTTTACTTCCCGATTCAATATTAATATATAGATTTAGGCACTGCCTAAAAGCGGAGCTCCCATCTGTTTCTGGGTTGTAGAATTTTCTTATATCTTAGCC
>JAODOF010000004.1:51721887-51734372 GCA_027576175.1 Sciades proops | reverse complement strand
ATCAAATATGTAGAACAGATCCACTGTGGTGGCTCTGAATGTACAGGAGCAAGGTGGTTGTCGTTGTCCAATGAGCAATTTTTACTACTATTACGAATAATAATAATACACCTCTGAATAAATTCTCTACTTTCCTTGTTTCAATCGTAATTCCATATTTTTTGTGTATTCTACTCTCTCTCATATCTGTCTAACACATGCGAAAAACCTTCACCGCCCGGTTCTTACAGCAGAATAATGAACTGAGTGGCTTCTCGTTGTGGTGATAACCTTAAATTAAAATTACACGCTGCACCACTGGTTGATGATCAGGCCGTAAGTCATACTTTGGGTTAAAGGTTTGTGTGCTGAAAGATCATGACCTCAGGAGATGATAGTACGTGGTGAAACCTTTCCAATAAAAAGTACATACAAGGCTTGAGGCACTTAAACATAATGCCTTCTTTCTCTTTTTTTTTTTAAGGATTTATGAAGTAAGGGATTGTATGATTGTGTATAAACAAGCTTTCTTCAAGTTTTTTTTTTGTACAGATGATTTATTGTTGGTGTTTTGCTTCTGGAGTATCTTTGATTCTTCGTTGTGGTGTTTTTAGGTGTTGAAAAGTGGATCTCGGAGGCTATTTGTGATTTCTGGATGTTATTTACCTTCCTTTAGGAGGTTTGGGTTCACTGTGGGGAAATGTCGCTTTTTTTCTTCACACTAAATCTCTTTTTATTTTAAAAATAAAAATATATATATATATATACAGACATGAACTGAAACAGTCTCAACACGTTTCATCTCATCTTGTCCACAGATTTTACTTGCATATATGACTAACGTGTAAAGTACGTATAAAGTGGTGCAATGTCACGTTTCCTGTCGTAATTTCAGTTTGTGTCTGAGTCAGTGTTTCGGCATTAATGCAGCGAGTCGTCAAGCCCAGCCAGAACAACTCTGTTCCAAGTAAGAAAAAGACAAAAAAAAAAAACTGTTCTCAGTCTTCCCCAGAGCAATAAAACATCCTTTTGGTTTCAAAGGTTCTGTTTCTTTTCTCTGCCATCCTTGCAGAGTTTAACAGACCAGAAGCCTATCAGTGCTCTTTTATGGGTAATTGCAGATAAATGACCATCTTTGTGCATTCCTTTTGGCCATAAAGGACCATTAGGGCTCAGACGTGATCATTGGTTTGTCATTAGGAACAAGATCTTTAAGATGTGAACAAGGCTGCCCAAGAAAAGCTCAATATCCTCGAAACAAAGTCAGCATGTGATCTGGATTTTATCCAAAGCCATAAACGGCTCAATGAATCATTTGTTTTTTGTTTGTTTGCTTTTAAAAATCACTTGATTTCTTTATTAGCCATCCTTAATCTAGGCTACTTTGCAAACCTGGAGTTTTGTTTGTTTGTTTTAAACAGCAGCAGCCTGGGTTCTCCATTTTCCCGTTCTCCATCTCTCGTTTTCTCATGCTCTTCATCTTTCATTCGTTATCAGCCAGTGCTATACATAACTGCGTAGTCATAAATCTCCTCCAATCATTAACCCGTAGGATCTTGGGCCAGGGTTCAGGTGCTGTCCGTTCTTCTGAAATAAAGACATGATGTTTAGAGGGGGCACTTTGGACTGAAAAAGGGAACAGCCAAGGTTTTTCTCTCTCTCAGGTGCCAATTGGACCCCAATTCAGGTATAAATACTGTACAAGTGCAGTGGTCTTGGCCAAGTCTTAACTTCTAAAGCCATTAAAGCCAAAGCTGCTCTTCAGGAATTTGGGGGGGGGGGAAAAAAAAAAACCTCTTGCTATAGATATTGCATGTCCTACAGCACCGTGAGCATTACACACACATGAGGTGTATCTCACCTTACGGATTATGAGGTTTTCTGAATGTGTTTAATATTTTTAGCTTGCAAACGGCAAGTCGATATTATTAGCATTGTTGACGTGGGTGGCACAACAAATAGCTGTACATACAGCACGCAGTACGAATTAAAAGTTTGGCGACACCTTGTAATTCAATTGTTTTTCTTTAATTTTATTCATTATAAGTCACTTCACGTCTTAAAGTAATGATGGACGTCGTTTCTCTTTACTTAGTTGTTCGGTTCTTGATCTAATACTGTATGGATTACTACAGTTGTTGAATAGGGATATTTATTATTTGTTTACTGTCTACTGTTTGATGATATCAAACACATTAAGAAGGCAAGAAACTCGTCCATTAATTACCTTTTGATGCGGCACACCTGTTAATTGAAAAGCCTTCCAGGTGACGACCTCATGAAGCTGGTTAAGATAACGCCAATAGTGTGCAAAGAGTCGTCAAGGTAAACGCTGGATACGCTGAAGAATCTAAAATATCAGACTTAACACTTTTGTTTGACAAGATGTTATTGCGTAGTTTGATGTCTTCAGAATTGTTCTACAATGTAGAAAATACAGAAACACCTGTGAATGATTAGAGTAGGGGTGTACAAACTTTTGATTGGTACTGGATATATAATGCTGGAATGTTTGTCTTCTGGTGACTGCCAACGGGCAAAAACTGAAAGTACTTTGAGAGCTTTTTAAACAAATGAGTACGTCTTTGTGAGAATCTTTTCCCTTTCCAGTGATTTGTTTGTCCTGCGTGTTTTTCACCTCATTGCTTTTTATTTATTTTATTTTTTTTACACATGGTGTAAAATAGCAGCTACATTTTTAAGGATATGTGTTGAGCAAGTAATTGTCTTCGAACTTTTCCTTTAAACTCTTGTTGTTTGTGTCTCACGTTTGAGAAAGTCCGGTTTTATTTTGTGCTCACACCATTTGTGGTGTTTTGCATGTTTATACCCAGGTTTCTTATCATATGCCATTGTTTTGGTTTTGCTTTTTGTTCCATTCCCTTGAGATTACCACACCTATGAGGTTGCTATTTATTCTTGTGCACTGCTGCACAATTTCTCGGTCATATGTAACATACTGTAGGCCATTAAAGCTGGAAATGCTTGGCAATTATTTTGAAAGTATATATTGCTTTAAAGTCACAAATTTGCCATCTTACAAACCAAATTCAAAGACGTAGCGAAGCTGGGTTAGAAAGGAATTCTCGCCTTATTCCTTTCTCCTCGAATACGTGTGTTATGGTAGCATGGCATCTCAAAGGGAGGCATCTCATTCCTGACATGGCCAAAGACTGGGGTTTAATTATTATTATTTTGTATCCAGAACAGGCTGGTCTAGAAATACAGGGACTCAAATGTGGACAATAGTGCAGTAATGGTGGTGATACATCTTTCTTTCTGAGTTGAACTAAAGATGAAAAGTTTAAATAAATCATATCTTATTGCTGTCTCTTGTTTTCAGAACCCAATGGAGATGGATAAATATTTGCCCCAAAACGGGCCTCTACCATCCCCAACCCTTACAGACAAAAAGTACCGCAGGGAAAGCGCCTCCGTAGTGGACGAGTATTTTGCAGACGAAAAGCCAGCCCCCTACAGCCTCAACATCAACGTCATCCTACCCAACACCACCCACCTTCGCACGGGGTTGTACCGTCCAACCAAACCGGTGTCTCAGATCAAAACGGAGCCTGGGGTAGAGGTGCCCTGCAACATCCAGACACTCCCTAACTTCACGTCTGTCTTCAGTGTGCCACAGACAGTCGACAATCTGTTCATTAAACCCAACATGACCACAACTGAAGAGCTCCACATTGGCCCACAGCAGCCACAGGTCTACCAGATGGCCATCAGTAGCAGCAACCTCACCTCCATGACTTTCTCCAACAGCCACCAGGTGAATGGAGCAGGCAGGACCATGGTCAACCTGAACGCCGTGACCCTGACTACACCATCGGGTGACTTTGTGATTCCTGACCAGTTCTACCCGCAAGCACAACCCCACAGCCTACCGCCCTCGCCCCCCAACTCGCAACCAGGAAGCCCTGAGAATCAAGCTGAGCTGATTAACTCGGTTCCTCCTCCTCCTTATCAGAACCAAATGGGAGTAAAGGTGGCACAGATGACCCCTCACTCTGTGCTCATGACTCACGGACAAGGCATCCTCACTGGCCCCAGGTACAACCGAAGGAATAACCCCGAGCTAGAGAAGAGAAGGATTCACCACTGCGACTTCATAGGTTAGCTCTGAGCACATAGTGTTGTTTGTTTGATGAGCTGTAGTCGTATAGTACACTCTGAATTTACTATCTGGGTCACTTTTTGTCCACAAACTCAAGGTGTGGCTTAATAGTGTTCCACAATTTAACATCATGTTCTTCTTCTTTCCTTTTGGCAGGATGCACTAAGGTTTACACAAAAAGCTCCCACTTGAAAGCACACCAAAGAACACACACGGGTAAGAATCTTAAAAACACACACACGCACGCACGCACAAACCTGAAAAGCTGCATTTGAGACGGTTGTAACCGCCTGACCGCATGCAATGTACCACCAACACAAAGCCCTTAGATGTATCAACAGAGAAGATGGCCTGGGGAAACGATGAAAAGAATGAGAAGACAGAGGAGGAGGGAGCAATGAATTGCCTCTCATTTCTCACTTTTATGCACATTGTGTCTACGTGCCCGTACAAGCCCTGCACGCTTCCCCAAGGGGGAAATCATCGAGTAGCGGAGGAAAAACCTGTTCCACCTGCTTTTTCTCTCCCTGCGCCTGCCCTAAGGAGGGAGGGGTGAAAGACGCTGTAGTTTCACTGTACATAAATAAGATGAACCCTAGTAGACCTAGTAGACCCTCTGATTCTCAGACTGAGAATGAGACTAAGAATTAACCCCACCCTTTTGGGGGTGGGGGCAGAATGGCTCCATGAAAGTACACCACCCCAGTAAGCCACATCTGCTGTCTAGTGATGCGTAAGATTATCCAAAGACCTCCTATGCTATTGTCTGGAAATAATCCCTCACCCCCTCACCCCTCTTTCGGTCTCACTGTGGGAAAGGTAACCGTTATGGAGGGATTCCCTTTGCTATGGAGGGATTTACAATCAGGTATTGTTGCTTTGTTATGCCTAATGACCGAAACTGGAGGCTAAGGTCATAACGTTCAAGTTCCTGGTGTCTCTATTCATTTTTGGTGCCGAGATAAGAACAGGTTTGGGGATTTCTGAATTTACTGCATTTGCAGACATTCAGCGATGAAGTGGTACCATCCGGGAATTTTGTGATACTGTGAACTTTTAATCTTTGGTGATTGACTGCGAGTTGTACGTACGTGAGATGTAGAAAGAACAACATTTGATTGGTTCCTTCATCATGCATAGATACATACCGTACATACGTTTTCATATTTGGACCTTCAGTTGATTTCAGTCTGTCAAGACGAACGTCCTTTCATTTCCTGTTGATTGGCATTGATCCGTTTGTTGAGCTATATGGTTGTCTAGCTCAGGACTGATAATACAACTGAACATTGATGGTGTAAAATATCAGACACGTCGCCTGCGGTGATCAGAAGGGTTTCTCTAGAATAATATTAGGTGCTACTCAACACTACTTGATCATGGGGGAAGCCTAATGGTTAGAGAAGCAGCTTTGGGATCCAAAGGTTGCTGGTTTGATTCCCTGGACCAGCAGGAATGGCTAAAGTGCCCTTGAGCAAGGTGCCTAACCCCCAACTGTTCCCCAGGCTGCTCTGGGTACGTTGTCTGTCGCTCTGGACAAGAGCGTCTGCTAGATACCATTAATGTAATCATATACCGCAAGCTGGCTTAGTGGTTGGCGTGTCCGCCTCTCGACCGGGCGGTCGCAAGTTCTACTCATGGTCGGGTCATACCAAAGACCATCATAAAAATGGTACCTACTGCCATCTGCCAAGGCACACTGCAATACAGATGTGAGTGGGGGAGTCAAACTCTCGCAGTTACCAGAGGACACGCCCCCCACTATAACCCTAGCTATATAATAGGCAAGAGGCCGAACAAATTGGTGCCTTAAGGAATTGGGTAGTACTGGGACAGGAGACTGTCTGGGAAGGCCACATCCTGACGTGGAAGGGACTTTGACCTGAATGTAATCATACTGTATA
This sequence comes from Sciades proops, assembly GCA_027576175.1. Classification (NCBI taxonomy): domain Eukaryota; kingdom Metazoa; phylum Chordata; class Actinopteri; order Siluriformes; family Ariidae; genus Sciades; species Sciades proops. The sequence goes on along the minus strand of JAODOF010000004.1, from coordinate 51,728,366 downwards.
TAAACTTTAGAATTACTCAACATTCCTACTAAGCACTATTAAGAAGTCAGTCACCTCGGTACTGACTTAAAAATGGGGATATTTTCAACCGTCTTTTTTTTTTTTTGTGCACAGAAACTTATATCTTGCTAACAGCTTGCCCACCCTGCTCAAACAGAAACCGTTGTTAAAGTCCTTCATGTTTACATGAGTAGCTCTATAAGCATTTACTTTTTATCTCGTTGAGTAAAACCTCCATAAAATTCGCTGTCTCAATGAGTAAACCTCGTATAGTTTTAAGAGGACAGTCCTTACATGGTCTTAAATATCCAACGCCAACTTGTTTCGATGTTACTCAGTTACTCGGTTCTTTACAATCTGACGAAGTAGTAAAGAAAATCTCTTTAAAGAAAAGAAAGCGAACTATTAGAAGTGTGTTTTAGCTTGTTAAGAGTGTGTCGCTCCTTTCTCATGGAGGTTCTTTGTGTTTCTAAGTGCTGTAACAAGAAGGAAGACGGAATTAATGGTTTTGACCCCAAAAGCAGGTCCAGCGTTCAAATACACCTGCTAACACCAACCGTCGTCCATGGCTAGCAAGCCAACCTGGTCTGTTATTTCTATTAAATACATGCTATCAGCTGTAGAACGCTGATCCATTCTACATGAAGTACAAAAGAAGCTGCTCGTATTTACAAGTCACGCCTCGAAAAACAACACACTTTACTGAGGTGAAAATATAACTGGAGGTAATCTGATGAAAGGTTCACTTATTGCGTAAAATTCCATCATACAACCAACGAGTGAATAATGAGTAAGATAAATATGGCAGGTCAGAGCACTTGAGATAGTGTCAGAGACTTAACGCTGGACTATCGCACGTACACTCTGACTCCCTTCACTTATTCCCTGTGTGTAACTCGCACCAGCTTTTTAAATATAGCTCGGATTTTAGTTGCCCTTTATCGTGTTGCTGTTTTGGTGCTTTTTTTTTTTTTTTAAATGCTTGTTGGTTAACATGACGTTACCGTTTGAGGGAATCCCCGTCAGCGTCTTATCAGCTAAAAACCCGTTTGTTAGATGGGCTTTTTGGTTGTCTGAAGGATCGAGTCAACAGGAATGTAGACTTCAGAACAGAACATTCCCAGATGTTGTGATATGATGCAGTATATACGAGTGTGTGTGTGTATATATATGTTACAATCAGAAATACATTAGTCATTTAGCAGATGCTCTTATCCAGAGCGACGTACAACGTATCCAGAGTAGCCTGGGGAACAGTTGGGGGTTAGGTGCCTCGCTCAAGAGCACTTTAGCCATTCCTGCTGGTCCAGGGAATCGAACCAGCAACCTTTGGATCCCAAAGCTGCTTCTCTAACCATCAGGCCATTACTTAAATATTTTATAAATGGTTTACGTTTTCAAATTGTGTAGCCAGTTGACTAGCGTACTGTATATGGTTGAATCTTTGTCACATATAATGAATGCAGAACTACACTAGCGTGCTTGCAGCAAAGGTCAAATCGTGACCTTTAGGTATTTAAAAAAAAAAAACAACCACAAGGTGAACAATGAATGAGACAGAGAGAACTATATATACTACCACAATCATGAAGTAATTTTCCACTCCCTTGTACATTCTCCTGTCTTCTCATTACTTCAAATGAGAGATGATATATGATGGACGTGATTGGGACTTTTCAGCTACTAACTTCCTGTTTGGCTGATTTTTAACATTCTAAAATCAAGAGATTTGTACCTATGGTACAAGAAAAGGGAATGAAGTTGGGGTCAGGAATGATGCAGCATCCTGGAGCGGAAAGGGTCAATGGTTCAACGGTTAAGGCTTTGGGTTACTGATCTGATGGTCATGGGTTCAAGCCCATGACTGACAAGCTGCCATTGTTGAGCCCTTGATTGAGCAAGCCCCTTCACCTTCTCTGCTCCAGCAGCAGTGTCATGTACCCCTTTGATGTACGTCGTTCTGGATAAGTGTGTCTGCTAAATGCCTGTACGGTAAGGTAAGGGCCTTGCTCAAGGGCCCAACAATGGCAGATTGATATTGCTAGTGCTGGGACTTGAACTCATGAAGCCCTGTACCACCAGTGATCATAATGTATCATCACCTTATAAAAGTTATAACTTTTTCATGAAAAGTCTAATCTATTTTTTGTTTGTTTGTTTTTGTTTCAGGCGAGAAGCCGTATCGCTGCACCTGGGAAGGATGCGACTGGCGTTTCGCGCGTTCAGACGAACTCACACGGCACTACAGAAAGCACACGGGAGCCAAACCCTTCAAATGTATCGCGTGCAACCGATGCTTCTCACGCTCGGATCACTTGGCGCTCCACATGAAAAGGCACCAAAACTGAGCCGTCCCAACTACCCCCGTGTTTGTTTGTTGTTTTTCTACTTTTTATAATATTTGTATCATTACATATATATTTCACCATCTTCGCAAAGATCAAATATGGTTGGTTTTGTTTTGTTTTTTAAATAGAAAGCTGCCAATTTCCATCTGCCCACCATTTTAGCTCTAGGACTAGCCCAGTAGAGTACTTTTTGAGCTAATGAAGTCTCGACATGACATTTCGGAGTGGAATCCACAGGAATAGGTTTATTATTTGTAGATTATTGTTTTGTGTAACTGTGTACATATTGTATGTATCTGAGTGCTCTGTTTATAATATGTTGAGAAAGCTGCAGCTTGCATCTTTTACGCTTTGGTCTGGAAGGTATCAGGACTTCTTAGTAGAAATGGTTTGGAGAAAAAAAGGAAAAAAAAAAAAAAAAAAACAGGTTTTGCTTTAAAAAAGTTGATAGTTTCTGTGGAATTTCCAAAGTTCATAGAGCAGGATAGGTCACTTCAGGAGATGAATTGAACCTACACTGGTTATTATGGGATATAATCTTTTTTATTATTATTGTTGACCTCTCTTGTATAAGAATCTCAACTTCTTTGCGAAAGAGTTGAGAGTACAGAGTTGAGTAATGTTTGTTTTTCGTAGACACTCGTATCCGTGGAAACGAACCATTTTATGAGGAGCTTGAGCAAGAAACGACTGCTCTGGGAGATCAATGTGTTCTTCATATTGTATAATGGTAAAGGGATTATGTGCAGGATGGATTTAAGCCAAGAAGTTAACAAGGTTAAATATGGCTCTTAATTATTAACCAGCTCTTTGTTGGTTGTCGCATCATCGTAGCAAAGCCCTAGTTATATCATATCTATATCACAATATATGTGCCAAATTATGAAGAAAAAGATAACACAGTAGGCTACAAAAAAGTGTTTTTTGTTTTTTTTATATGCATGTGAAAAGATTCCTCTGAGCATTTTTCTCAACTGTTGTTTAGCAACATCACGTCAAACTCTGGTCAAGAACAAATCTCATCTGTGCATTCAACTAGCGTGCCTCGATCACCACTGCTTTTAAGCACTTCTTCTTCCTCTTCCTCCTCGAGGTTTCCGTGTGCCTGTGTACATTTCCTTTTACGTGCGGCACGGAGGAAACTCTGATGCACCATGACTTAATGTACATAATGTAGTTAAAACTAAAGTAGCTTGTAAATATTTGTTCGCTCTTAAACCGATTTTCTTTTTATCATGAACAAACGAGCGACGTTTTAAACCTGTACGAGTTTGTCCGTCGTGACGGCACACATGGACGCCGATCATTTTGTATTTCGTGTTTGAATACAGAAAATCCTGCAAATAAAAAAAATACTGTAAAACTTTGCAATCTGAATGGTGTTTGTTTCTTTATTTAACGTGTGTGTGTGAGTGAGATTCACTTGTTTAGTGAACCTCATAGGAAATATTCAAGTATACTGTGTTTTATCAGAAACATGCTAAAACCATTTGTTCTTAATGTGTTCGTACGGTCATGAAAATTAATGGTGACGTCTCTGAGAAGTTTCTAAGCCAACTTAGTGAGGTATTAAACTTAAAGAACTGATTGATTGCCTTAACCTGAGTTAATTATTACCATAACCTTGAATTTGGCTTTAAAACTAATTTGTTCTAGACTGTGGTGGTGGAATCAAGTCAATAAATCTCTATAATAACAGATACATTTTCTTTTCATAAAAATGCAATACTTTGACTGGAAAACAAAACTGAAATGCCTTGAGACAGGCAGGAAAAGAAAAGATGTGATGTGATGTGACTTACTGACTTTTTGAGTTCTCTCCAGAACAGTGAACTGGTTTGGAGAAAACAAATGCCTTGCTCAAACAGGAAAAACAGCAGCAGTTTGAAAAGGAACACAGCTGGGTGGAGCGGGGCTTAGCTAAACTTGAAAATAATAATTATGTCGTCTGCCAAAAATGGTTTACTGATGAGATCTCGCAAACAATAAAAGGTGATTAATCAAAGTACGGAGCCACCCTTGTTGTTCTAGTGATCTGCTGATACACTGTCGCGTGTGTACAATAGACAAACATGATAATAAGATGAATGAACGAACTTCTACACCCTTATTATCATTATTACTTCCCCCTTTTCTCTCTCTCTCGTTTTGTTTTCTCTTCAGACGCTTTTGAGCCACATTAGCGCAGGTATGCATTTCTTTAGAGAAGGATTCAAGCTTTTTTGTCCTATCTGCTGACTGATGGGTCATAAACTGTTCGTTGTTCATTCCTGTGAACTTATAGTGATTAGAGCAGGTTGGGAATCTAGTTAAAACTTGCCTCATGTTGAGCTTCACTGCACAATAAAAGGCACTTTTCAACATGGCAACTATACGTGTGTTATAAATATGCGCACCTTAAACCCTGGAACAACCCAGTCTCCTGGATTATATGCAGGAACGTGTGTGTGTGTGTGTGTGTGTGTGTGTTAGTCAAGAAAGCAGTAGATTACATAAGAGGCCACTTTTCAGGCCAAAATAAATAAAAATAATGAAGCCTGCTGGGTTTCACTGCAAAAATAAGAAGAAAGCTTGACAAAATGTCCAGAAGAACTGGTTCTGGTTCCGGAAGATGCTCAGAAATCCCTACAGCACATTTCCTTATAAAATTGCACTCATTGTACCCAAGACTGTGGTTGTTCCAAAGCAAATTGTATTATTTTTGAAGACAGCTTTGCTTTCCAGTATTTCTTTGCAATCAACACCACCACATGTACCACTATTATTGGCAGCCCTGGAAATGATAGTGAACCCAGTGTACCTCAAGTCAAGGTCCCTCTCACGCCAGTACCTGATCTTCCCAGGCAGTCTCCTGTCCCAGTACCAAGGCGTATGGGTGCAGTGCCGATCTCCATTTCGTTAGCCCTCGGCATCTTGCCTATACAGCTAGGGTTACAGTGGGGGGGGGGCGTGTCCTCTGGTAACCACGAGAGTTTGACTTCCCTACTCGCATCTGTATTGTAGCGTGCCTTGCCAGACGGTAGTAGGTATCATTTTTACGATGATCTTTGGTATGACCTGACCCCGAGTAGAACTTGCGATCTCCCAGTCGAGAGGCGGACATGCTCTAGGCCAGCTCACGGTAATGTACCTGAAGCATGTTTGCCATTTAAGTTGAACATGTTTGAATTGATTGGAGTGTGTAGGAACTTTCAAACTGTAACTTTCAATCCGTGACTTCCTGATTAACTGGGGGACAAATATGAGGTGACTCATACAGAGGCCAAATTCCCTCAACATCCACATGGGAAAGATAAGAGAACCCACAACCCCAATGAAGGAGGAGAAGTGTGTTGACAGTCATAAGTCAGGGACTGGATATAAAAAAATAGCTACTCGCTTGAAAATGTCCATTTCCTGTGTCCTGTTAGGGCAATGATAAAAAAAAAAAAAGTGGACACCAATGGGAACTGGTACAAACTTGCTTGGAAGAGGACCCAAGTTTATTTTTCCCCCATGTACAGAGAGGGAGAGGATAAGAGAGGCAATCAATCAATACCCAATGATCACTGTTGGTGAATTACAAGAAAAAGTGAAATCTTGGGGATCCCAAGTCTCCAAAACCATCATCAGATGCCACCTCCATGCCAACAGATTATTTGGAAGGTTTTGCTAGAAAAAAAAAGCTTTTTCTGTCCATTAACCACAAACATAAACACCTGAAATTTGTGAAACGCGACAACAACTTTGACTGGAACTGCATTCTCTGGTCTGATGGAACCAAAAAGGATCTTTTTGGCAATAAACACTCAAGGTGGGTTTGGTGTAAAAAGCAGGATGGCTATAATGAAAAGAACCCAATCCTGACTGTAAAATATGGCGGGGGTTCTGTGATGTTTTGGGGGAGTTTTTCCTCCAAAGACCCTGGAAACCTCATTACTGTACGTGGCATCATGGACTCCATGACATACCAAGACATTTTAAATCAAAATCTGTCTGCCAGGAAACTAAAAACGGGTCGTCATTGAAGCTTCCAGCAGGACAATCATCTGAAGCATTTGTCCAAATCAACACAAAAATGGTTACTGAGCACAGAATCAAGCTTCTGCCATGACCATCTCAGTCCCCTGACCCGAACCCCATTGAAAACCT
>JAODOF010000004.1:51276599-51289111 GCA_027576175.1 Sciades proops | reverse complement strand
AGCACAGAAGCACGGCAGGCGAGAGTTGGTGTTCACACAGACACTTTATTTTACTTATTTTCTTTAGCTTTTCACAGTCACGCATGCAACATACACATGTGTTCTGGTCAGGGGAGACTCTTCTCTGCTCTCCCCCTCCTTTTATGCGCCATCCCCGCAAAAAAAAAACCACACACACCCATGCATATTAATTGACACCAGGTGTAATGACTTAGCCACTTACCTTCCCCGACCCCGTCCTCCATTCACAAACTGCTGCTTGGCCACGCCCCCATTGCCACAGCTCATTTCAGACACATCTCATTTTAATAGTTTTGTTAAATAGCAGGGATAGTCCACATTTTCTTGAAGAGTAGTTAAGTTGAAACCAGGACAATATTTTCATCCACAAAGCCTCCAATGCAAACTTTGTGAGCCAGGCCTAAGTGGCAGGCTGATATCAGATTGCATTAATGGTGTTTTTCCCAAGATGACTACACCCATAGTGTGAAGTTTTTTGTTTTTTCATTAAAAGTCATATGTTTGAAACCACACCAGCAGGTCTGTGAGACCATTATCGGAGTTTAAGAATAAAATGTATATAATGCATGCCTAATGATGTATACAGTAATTATGTGTATTTGAGTCATTAGCTTTATGTATTTTGGTTTTCCACTTGTTTTGTGAGCATGTTGTGCAGGGCAGACCTTGTGTAAGTTTTTTACCTTGTTTTGCATGTTTATGAGCTCCCCTAGTTTGGGCACCCCTCTGATGGTTAACAGGTTATTCCCCTGTGTGCGCAGGATCAGTCAGGACCTGGCCAAGGATCTGGCCATTCTGGCACGGGAGATCCATGACGTGGCTGGCGAGATCGACTCGGTCAGCTCTTCCGGCACAGCACCAAGCACTACGGTGAGCACGGCGGCCACCACGCCTGGCTCTGCCATCGACACCAGGGAGGAGGTACAGCCCACTTCCATAGACAACTTACACCACACCACCAGCTTAAAGACTAAAATATGGGCTTTTCAATTAACGCTTTGGTAATGCTCATAAAAGCCAGTAAACATATAACTTTCATTCCCTGTTAGCCTTCCCAGTCTAATCACACCCACGGTCAGGATAGCAATCAGGAGTGTTTTATATTACGTAACGTTACAAAGCAGAGCAGCGGTAACACTGACCTCCATTCTTCATCACTTCACCCTCTCATTTCATTACTTGTAGTTGGTAGAGCGAGTTTTTGATGAAAGTTTGAACTTTCGGAAGATCCCCCCTGTGGTGCAGACCAAGACTCCAGAGATGAATGGCCGAGCGGTGGAGCTGCGACCACGAGCCCCAGACAGCCTGGATCCCCAGAATGCACTCCGCAGACGCACATGGAACCGAGATGAGGTCAGACCGGTATGAACTTATTAACCTCCATCACTATTAGATATACAGTATAAGCAAAAAGTTTGGACACCCCTGCTCATTCATAGGTTTTCTGTATTTTGACTAATTTCTACATTGTAGAACAATAATAAAGACATCAAAAGTATGAAAATGACATATGGGACATGTATGGAATTATGTGGTAAACAAAAAAGTGGTTAAAAAAAAAGTTTCATCTTTTAGATTCTTCAAAGTAGCCAGCGTTTACCTTGATGACGCTTTGCACACTATTGGCATTATCTTAACCGGCTTCATGAGGTCGTCACCTGGAATGCTTTTCAGTTAAGGTTAAGGTTCTTTTATTTGTCATTTCAACCATATACAGTTGGTACAGTTAAAAGAAAACAACGTTTCTCCAGGACCATTGTGCTACAATAAACATCACAGGACTACAGTCTACAACACACAAAGTGCAAGACTGCAACATTACAGACAGTAAATGAGACAAACATATAAAGTGCAGACACAAACAAACATAAGGTGCAGAGTGGAGTGTGCATAGTGAGGTAGTATGAAAGGGAATAAGTAAATGTAAACGTGTGAGTGAGTGAGTGAGTAAGTGAGTAAGTGAGTGAGTGAGTGAGAGACATAACATTGTAAGCAATAATGCATTATTGTCCGCTGTGCAAGACTACAGTGTGAGTGGTGTGTTCAACAATTCGTGAGAATCAGTCCAGTCCATTAACAGCTGTGCCTCGTCAAAAGTTAATTAGTGCAATTTTTTGCCTTCTTAATGTGTTTGTGATCAAACAGTAAGTAATAAAATATAGTAAATAGCCCTATTCTACAACTGTTATAATCCATCTTATGTCAAGAACCAACTAAGTAAAGAGAAACGAGATCCATCATTACTTTAAGACATGAAGTGTCGTAATTAATAAAAATAAAGAAAAAACATTGAATTTGAAGTGTGTCCAAATTTTGACTGGTACTGTACTGAAATTTAGATTCATACATGTCCTGTGTGTGTGTGTGTCAGAAGGTAGATGAATGGCTGTAAGTGAATTAGTATTTGCTACACATATATAGCATTTAGTCCATTTGAATCGAGCCCAAGTGTTTTCTGCCTCTGTGTGGTTCATTTAGACAGGGAGAGTGAAAACATAGCAATCGGAGAGTGAACTGAGGTGAATCAAATAAAGTGCAAGAAGTGAATCTAATACGCTGTGTATTTTGGGTTGTGGGTGACATTTTGAGAGGTGCAATCTGGGCTAAAGGACAGAGCTAAGAGCTGCTGAAATGCCATGTGTCTTGGATATTTGGACTGATAAAAAAAGAGAGAGAGAAATAAATGGTGGATACCATCCATCCATCCAATATCCATAACCACTTATCCTGTGCAGGGTTGTGGGCAAGCTGGAGCCTATCCCAGCTGACTATGGGCGAGACCCTGGACAAGTCGCCAGGTCATCGCAGGGCTGACACACATAGATAAACAATTCACACTCACATTCACACCTACGGTCAATTTAGAGCCACCAATTAGCCTAACCTGCACGTCTTTGGACTGTGAGGGAAAACAGAGCACCCGTAGGAAACCCACACAGACACGGGGAGAACATGCAAACTCCACACAGAAAGCCCCTCGCCGGCTGCTGGGCTCGAACCCAGAACCTTCTTGCTGTAAGGCAACTACACCACCGTGCCGCCCTCATCTAAATATCTATATTATTATTAATATAAAAGTTAATTATAATTCCAAAAGTTTGCCAAACAGAGTGGACTGCACATTAACAAGGATAAAACCAATGGTGAAATCTTGAACACCGTAGATGATTTTATTTACTTGGGAAGCTGCATGAGCAAAGATGAAGGGGCCCAGAAGGATATCCAGATAAGGCTTGGAAAGACCAGAAGTGCATTCATTCATAAGGCTTAACCCCATCTGAAAGTCAAAAGAGTACAGGATAAAGACCAAAATAAACCTTTACAATAGCAATGTAAAATCAGTGTTGCTATACGGTTCTGAATGCTGAAGAGTTGTTCAGAAGGACATGAGTAAGGTGGATGCATTCCATAATGGTTGTTTGAGAAGGATGTGTAATATCTTTTGGCCTAAAAAGATATCCAACAGAGTTATACATTAAGACAGAATGCTGCAGTGTTGTTACAACTTGGTCATGTTCTAAGAATGACACCAGATCGCGTACCCAACACTGGATTTAAATGGACACCACCAGGAAGAAGGAAAGGGGAAGACTGATTACAATCTGGAGAAGAACTATTGAGATTGAACTGAAAGACCTAAAATTAACATGGGGAGAGGCGCAGAAGGTGGCCAAAGACTGTAGGAAGTGGAGTAAACTTGTTGCAGCCTTACGCCCCACCAAGGGTGACAAGGATGAATGAAATAATTAAATATCTATATTAATGGTATTACATTATGAGCTGTCACTTGCTCGACCTTTCTCTCTCTGCTGATTGGCTGCCAGCTCTCACCAATATACAGCAGGTAGACTTCTTTCATGCCGAAAGTTGGAATATAATGACATTTGACATTTGAGGTGGTGTATGACAGATGAGTTAAAACTGACGTCAGATTCCAACCCAAAACCACCAACACAGTGCAGAAACATCTTACATATTTTAACTTTAATTACCCAAAGAGTCCAAAACTATAGTCAGCAAATTATGATGAAAAGTAAACAGGCTTTTGATTTCATAAAATCAGTGAAATTTAGTTCCCTCTGAAATCTGGTCATTGTGATATGTTTATTTCTGTAATATCTCACAAAATATCAGGCCATTCTGTGGTTGGGAAGTTATTTAATTTGAGGGGATTCCTGAACAAATAATGCGCATGAAATCGGTCACTTTGCGCAGTCGAGCAGACAGAGGAAATCCGTGCACGCATGCACACGCTAACCTTCGTCTTCTTCTTCTTCTTTTGGGTTTTACAGCAGCTGGCATCCACAGTGTTGCATTACTGCCATCTACAGGTTTACCTTTGACCATGCACTGACTGTTACACCGATATTCTGTCACTAAACGAACAGCTGATCACACTGAGGTGCTCGCTGACCGCCGATTATTTATTAGTTTGGTCCTGTTTCCTTTCCTTTGCTACATAACGTCTTTTCTCGCTTTCCGTTACTGTAGTCGGTCTTTCACGTTTCATTCGTACACTCTTGTCCTCCATTTTTCTCTCGTGTTTCAAATTTGTATCCCACAATGCCTTGCACAAACGGGGAAAGTCCACCACATGATGCATGACTTAATATCTTGAATTGGGTCATGGTAAAGCAGGAAAAAATAACGGAGAATTTAGGGACAGGTGGCCTTAAATTCATTAATTGTTCTATTAAAAAAATAAATAAATAAAATTGGAAGATTCGAATTCAGTAGCTTTCGGTCCACAAAACAAAAATAATTGGGTGTCGGGGAAAATTCTTTTTACGACCTACACTTGAAGAATCTGAAAGGCGTTCTACCTTTCAGGAAATTTTGCATTCATGTACACTGGTCTTGTTTGCCTGAAGCATTAGTAAATTATCTCCAGAATAGTTTAGAGATTTGCATGAAAGAATGATTTTTGAGGTATGGTTTGGTGAAGATTATATTTCAGATTCTACCACTTTACAGTGCACTATATGTTAGATAATCACTCTGAATTTGATTGTTGTTTTGCTAGAAACCAGTATTACCAATAACACTACAAGCTAACAAATGATGGCATGTTTTGTCAGAATGGTACACAAAGCTTACACTGTTTTATTCCTATTCGGGTACACCTGGGGCAACAGGGCAGTTAGGAGCAGGAGGAGTACTTGGCACTGGAACAGGAGTAGCAAGCACTGGACAGGCTGGTGAGCAAAACATTTTCCAGTTTTCACATTTCGTTCACACTAAAACATGGTTATGTTGAAAAATCAGAGATGGGTATAGAATCCAAAACCCGCAGTGAAATAAAGCTACTGTTGCTAAAAAATAAAAATAAAAAAATAAAAATAAGTGATGAAAAAGTATAAATAAAACACATAATTACTTTTCAAAGAGGAAGAACATATCTTGTGAAAAGACATTACAGGCATTTAGTAGACACTCTTTTTCAGAATGACATACAACATACCCAGAGCAGCAGTTGGGGATTAGGTGCCTTGCTCAAGGACACTTTAGCCATTCTTGCTGGTTCAGGGACTCAAACCAGCAACCTTTTAGTCCCAAAGCTGATTCTCTAACCATTAGGCCATGGCTTCCCCAACAACTACTTAATAAGTAGGGCTTTTACTCATTAATCATCAACTGTACCTTTGTATCCTGTCTCAATTGTAACTTTTTTTGGATAAAAGCATCAGCCATATTATGTAAATGTAAATACAAGGTTTCTAAGTAACCACATCTTCTTAAAAATGCAGCAAAACCTCTGCAGTGACAGCTTTCACACTTTGTCCAATCTGCATACTGCAATTTATTTTTTCATAAATAAAGGATTAAATAGAAATGTTTTGTGAATTTAGGATAATGTAGCAGTGCGATTGTAACATGTTAGCACTGTTATAAAGGTAACGTTGTAATCTAGATGGAGTTTTTCTGTTGATACATTGAGCAGTGCCTGGGGGCTTTGGAGGTGCTCTTGGCTCTGGATCTGCTCTTGGTGGACCAAGTACTGGTCTTGGAAGCTATGGAGGCAAGTTTCTGTTAACACTAACAAATCAATAGTGATGACATTCAAGTTTTTATAATGTTTAATGGGATCTAAGTATCCATTTCTTCTCTATTACAACATGCAGGATATGGACCAGGGGGAAAGCCACCAAAATATGGTAGGAACCCCTTTTGATAGGACCTCTAAAACTGTTTAAAGGAATGATTAATGGGATACAGTCTTATTGCATTAATTTATCTCTAATAACTCTGAACTATTAATGGTCACTCACCTCCTTAACAGGCCAACCTGCTGCTGGAACTGGGACTGTGTTGGGTGGACCAGGGTCAGTGCCTGGTGTTGCTGGAGCTGGAACCACAACCACAGGAATAGGGACTGGAACTGCAACCGGTGCAGGTAATGATCAACAATTGGAAAACTGTTAAACAATCAACAAAAGGCTGCATTTTGACAAATTGTTTTATTTTCAGGCACTATCGGTGGGGCAGGAGGAGTACCAGTTACTGGAAGCAAGACAGACAAATATGGTGCGTTGGTGTTCTCTCTTGTTTGTTGGGTTGATCAACATCCTCCATTTTATTGAGTGACCAGGAAAACAACAAGGAATATGTTCTAAATCTGACCCTAGGAGTTCCAGGTGTCACAGGAGGAGCACTAGGAGGAACAGGAGTCCCAGGCATTATACCAACAACATCCACAGATCAGAGAACCAAACCAGGAGCTGATGGAGGTAATATGTTTAATGCAAGAAAGTAAAGAAGGAAGGAATAAAGTAAGTAAGAAAGTGCGTCCTTAAATAGGAAAGAAAGTAAGTAAGCAAGCAAAGTAGAATGTTTGTAAGTATAAGTCAGATAGAAGAAGAAGAAGAATTTATTTGTCACATATACTTTGGCGCAGAATAAAATTCTTTCTCTGCATTTAGCCCATCTGAAGCAGTGAACACACACATGCGCACACAAGTTAGCAGTCAACACACATCTGGGCAGCTGGGAGTTAGGTGCCTTGCTCAAGGGCAGTTCAGCCATGGATGTAGAGGGAGGGGAACGTGCTGTTCATTCCCCCCACCCACCCACACACATTTTTCCAGCCAGTTCAGGGAATTGAACCAGCAACTTTTTGGTCCGAAAGAAAGAAAGGAAGTCAGTCAGTCAGTCAGTAAGAAAGAAAGACAGACAGACAGACAGACAGTCAGTCAGTCAGACAGACAGTCAGTCAGGAAGAAAGAAAGAAAGTCAGTCAGAAAGAAAGAAAGAAAGAAAGAAAGTTAATCAGTAAAAAAGAAAGAAAGAAAGGCAGTCAGTCAGAAAGAAAGAAAGTTAATCAGTAGAAAGAAAGAAAGAAAGTCAGTCAGTCAGAAAGAAAGCAAGAAAGCTAATCAGTAAGAAAGAAAGAAAGAAAGCTAATTAGTAAGAAAGAAAGAAAGACAGTTAGGAAGAAAGAAAGTTAGGAAGAAAGAAAAAAGAAAGAAAGAAAGTCAGTCAGTCAGAAAGAAAGAAAGTTAATCAGTAAAAAAGAAAGAAAGAAAGGCAGTCAGAAAGAAAGTTAATCAGTAGAAAGAAAGAAAGTCAGTCAGAAAGAAAGAAAGCTAATCAGTAAGAAAGAAAGAAAGAAAGTTAATCAGTAAGAAAGAAAGAAAGTCAGTCAGAAAGAAAGTAAGTTAATCAGTAAAAAAGAAAGAAAGAAAGTTAATCAGTAAGAAAGAAAGAAAGCTAATCAGTAAGAAAGAAAGAAAGAAAGACAGTTAGGAAGGAAGGAAGGAAGGAAGGAAGAAAGAAAGAAAGAAAGTTAATCAGTAAGACAGACAGAAAGAAAGAAAGTCAGTAAAAAGAGAGAGTCAGTCAGAAAGAAAGAAAGTTAATCAGTAAAAAAGAAAGAAAAAAGTTAATCAGTAAGACAGAAAGAAAGAAAGTTAATCAGTAAGAAAGAAAAAGAGAAAGAGAGAAAGTTAATCAGTAAGAAAGAAAGAAGCAGGACAGAAATAATACACCCATGCAGAAAGCTGTAACTCTTTCTTTGTTTTTCTCCCTCCATTCTGCTGAATCAGCTGTTCGGACTGGTAATGACACTACAGAAGGACCAGGTTAGTAACAAACCGGCTAAAATCCAGAATACAGTTTAGTGCTTGTTAGAAATCTCATGTGCAAAATGTTAAGTTAAATTGTGACTTCACCCCAAATGGCTCTTTACAAATGTAATAAATTTGTCTTTACTTTGAACACAGGTGCTACTAAATCCCCCAGGTTGGGTAAGTGTCTTCCCCCCCCCCCCCATGTCTTTTCTCACACTTTTCTTCTTACACCCTATATAATCTTGACATGAAATGCCTCAATTTAATCATTCAAAAGAATCAGGTGGCGTGATAGAGGGATCTGGAAGCTCTATTGGTGGTGGTCCAGGCGAAGGTAAATTTTAAAAATGAAGATATTGTGGGGTTTGAAAGCAGCTTGTATTTTCTAGTCATATTTAAACTATTTTGGATTTCCATATGAAGTTGTGTAGGTGGTGACTTTTTTTTTAATTAAAGGAGTTAGCGGTGGTCCTGTTGATGGGGATGGACTTGATGGAGTTACTGGGACAGGAATACCCATCCTAGCTGGTGGTAAACCAGGTATTATTCTGAATGCTGATGTTTTACACATCATTGTCCTCATTCATGACTAGTTTTCATTGGTTAAAAAAAAAAATATGATTATAAACTATCATAATCCTGTATTAAAAGAATCAGATTTGGGAAGAGGAATGGTTTCAGGAAACCCATGTGCTATGTTAAGCTACATTTGTCTCCATGCTTACATTAGAAGAACTTTATATGAACCCAGAGCCAGTTACCTAGTATCATATTGTGATAGATAGATAGATAGATAGATAGATAGATAGATAGATAGATAGATAGATAGATAGATAGATAATATTCGTGTATTGATTTTCTTCCATTTTTCCATATTTTAGATGCAGCTGGTTCAGTTCCAGGTAGGTTACAGAACCTTTGCTAATAACCAATAATCAATTATAATCAATCTCTTCTCATTCCTATTTCCAAACTTTTCTCATTTCAATTTTTGCCATTTCTTTTTTCTTTTCAGGTGGAACAGGAGGACAGATACCAGAAAGTAAGGCTTTCTTCCATCTTAAAAAAAGGAAACGTTAAAATTTACGATATTAGCATACTTGATGGCTCAAAAAATATTTTAAGTACAATCACATAAAGTGATCCTTGATGTGAAAAACCTCTCTCTCTCTCTCTCTCTCTCTCTCTCCCTCTCTCTCTCTATCTCTCTCTCTCTCTCTAGTTGATATTGGAGTAATTCAACCCAGTGGTAAGTGCTGGAATTAAGAAAAAATACTCATAAAATAATTGTATTTTTTGTAATCATATGGAGGCTCAAGTAAGCATTAAATATATTTGTATTATCTTCTCTGTGTACAAGTGTATCTTTTCTTTGTATATTGATTTTATGTTTTTCCTTGTGTTTTCATAGCTGGAACAAGAATTGGTGAGTAGGAGTGGAAAAACCCCTCAGATGTTCCTGTGTCTCCCTCTGGAGATACAGTGAATAAAATGCATGCAATTCTTCAGTCCATTTTATGTTTATTTTTCATATGAAAATCAAAACAAATTATTACAAGATATTACAACTTTTATTACCAACTTGTTTCCAAGTGGTGTTGGTCAAGGTCAGCCATCAGGTGGTATGTACAGTCAAAAACTCCAGTAAAAAGTAAATATTTAACTCAAATCACATCAGCTTCTGGTCTCTTTATCAGGATTTGGTTTGGGGATTGGTCTTAGTTTTGGTGGCAGCACGAGTGTAAATGTTGCCAGAGGTATTGGCATTGGTATTGGTGTTGGTAGCTCTGGAACAGGTCTCGGTATTGGTATTGGTGTTGTATTTGTTAAATCCCCAATCCCAACAGCTGAGGCAGGAGCAGGTACTGTAATGAGTACAATTGAAACTTAATGG
Source organism: Sciades proops (assembly GCA_027576175.1). Taxonomy (NCBI): domain Eukaryota; kingdom Metazoa; phylum Chordata; class Actinopteri; order Siluriformes; family Ariidae; genus Sciades; species Sciades proops. Next base: position 51,279,130 of record JAODOF010000004.1, on the reverse strand, counting down.
AGTAACAACCCTTTACTAATTCTACTGGGGTAAAAAGAACCCTGCCTGAGAATGGAGTGGGTTCACATTGCTGCATGGTTCTACTAACATACCATGCTGATACAAAGACTAGTATGACTTTAGCCTCCTTGTGTCTTCTCGAGGTTCACTTTGAACGTCAAACGATAATAAAACTTTAGGCAAGAAATATATATTTTAACTTTTTAACCAGTTTACTGTGTAAAAAAAACTAGAAGCAATACCCAATTAATTCATTTCAGCTGCTATTCTTTATAACAAATTGTAAAACGTATTTCACTCACACCTAAACTACTGATCTAAAATAGAAATAAAACAAATAACTAACTACGTATTTTTGCTGCTGTTAAGCAGACAGCTCTGAAACATTACTGTAACTTGATTCAGCTCCATCTTACAAAGATCACTTTAATAAAACTACTCATAAACTAGCCTTGGACAACCTATATCAGTCAGAACAAAAGCTATGGAAAGATTTAAAAGCTGATCAATCTTTTTCCAAGGTGCTGGTGTTGGTACTGGTTTTGGTGTCAGTATTGGTGTTGGTGGAAAATTGCAAAAACCAAATGCAGATGATTGTATTAATTTAGCTATAAGATTATTCATTTGAGAATGTAAATATTTCTGATTGTGTCATTGTTATTATGATAGACAATAACAACAAATATTATGAAAATATAGTAATAGTGTTATCTGTTATGTTACATAAACAACAGTGTTTTTACCATTAAGTGTCAGAAATGTGACAATGGCAAAAGGTTTACACAGCTTTGCAAAACATCAATACAAAGTGAACTATATAGGAAATTACAATGTCCCAGTGACCAATACATACACAGCAATATACAGCTAAATTATTTTATTAAAAATCTAGTTATTAGTGTTCAGGACTATCTTATAAGTTGTGGTTGGATATAATCTTGTGCAGGTGGAGTAGGTGATGGTCTACCAGGAGCCAAGCCTCTGAAACCTCCAGGTATTCCCAATTCCCCTCAGCATGGTTACTCAAGAACATCTTGTCCTAGTGAGACCAGAATTGTACTTTTATTGTGTATGTATTTGCCCGAGGTGGTGTCATACCTGGACGTGGTGATACTCCAGGTGGAACTGGTGAAGAGCCAAGTGGAACTGGCATTGGACTAGGTGGAATTGAAGGCAGACCAGGGGGAGTTGGAGGAGGTCCAGGTGGAGTTGGAGGGGGACCTGGTGGAGTTGGAGGAGGACCTGGTGGAGTTGGAGGGGGACCAGGTGGAGTTGGAGGCGGACCAGGTGGAGTTGGAGGCGGACCAGGTGGAGTTGGAGGCGGACCAGGTGGAGTTAGAGGAGGTCCAGGTGGAGTTGGAGGAGGTCCAGGTGGAGTTGGAGGTGGACCAGGTGGAATTGGAGGCGGACCAGGTGGAGTTAGTACCAGCCCTGTAGGTGGAACAATTAAACCCCCCAAAGGTATTCATTCATAATTCTCCAAGGGCCTATAAAACAAAATATAAATGTTAATATAAATATAATTCAATATACATGTCAAGAAATGCCTTTTCATGCCATGCTTTTTATCTCTACATAAAATTGTTCTGCTTCAGGATACGTTAGTACAGTTGGAGGACTCCTTGGTGGCATTGGAGGCCCAGGTGGAGTGACAGGGCCTGGAGTGACAACAGGAAGTGGCTTTTTGCCTGGAAGTAGCAGTCTACTGCCAGGAGGTACAGCAGCAGGAACTGGAGGTCAGAATTCTGGCAAAACTACACATAACAAATATGAATAAAATTAATTATCTAACTCAGTGGTGTCAAATTTATTTTATGTAATGGGCCACATTATTCTTAGTTCGATGTCGAGTGGGTGGGAAACAAAAAAACAGCTTACTGACCAATAGCACATCAACAAATATTCTCAAATGTATTCCTTTATTGGCATCTATCTAAATTCACAAACAGATTAAACATACAATGTACAGAACAGACAAACACACTGCAATTCATTAGAAAGAAGTCCAAATTATGGTTTTATGAAATATAAATTAGTTTGCATAAGTAGTGTCTACAAGATTATTTTAATTGGTGGGCTGTATTTATGTAAACCCTTATCAGGCCAGTTCCAACCTGTGGGCCACATGTTTGACAACTTTGACTTGGCATGATTCTGTCTTAAAAGCAATTTTGCTCATTCTAGGTTATGGTGGGGTTGGAGGTTTAGGTACCAGCAGCCTTCTTCCAGTAAATGGTATGTTCATGATTTTGTTTAAAAAAATCTAAAAATGATTACTTTTTCATAAATTGATTTCATTAAAACTAGGCATCTACAAATGCCTCCTATGAAATAATATCTGATATTTTCCAGGTCTAAGGTTCCCAAGTGGAGCTGCTGTTGGTAGCAAAGGTTTGCTATTTTAATCTCCTCAATTCAATAATAAATATTAAGGAAACATAGCATTCAGTTTTTTTAAATTAATGAATTAAGTTAACCTATTATTAAGAGTCCATTAGGTAGTTTTAGATAATGATCAGATAAAATGGCAT
>JAODOF010000004.1:51140119-51150413 GCA_027576175.1 Sciades proops | reverse complement strand
ATCCTTTGCCCTGTTGCTTTATTGGTGTGTCTGGCTAAGTTTTGGCTGAGCTGAAGTCCCAGCTCTAATAGTAACAGTTTGCCACTGTAAAGCACAGTACATTAAGAAATGGGATGTTTCAGACAAGCAAAGTGCTTCTGAAGTTGAAGGAGGTGAAACCGGTTGATATTGATATTAAAAATAAATAAATGCATAAAATGTAAAAAGCTAGCACATTTAAACATTTTTGTAATACAAGCTTAAACATGTATATGTACTTCAATTGTCTTGATTGGATGTTAGAGTTCAAGGGTGGGTTTCCCAAAAGCCTCTTAACGCTAAGAACATCTTAACTAGGAGAGAGAGTGTTCATTGTGCTGCTCGCTGTACCATTTAACAATTATCTTTGTGCTGCGATGCTTTTGGGAAACTCAGGCCAGAAACACACCAACCCTCCCTGGCTATATAATTGAAGCAACTGCCATTAAGAGTTCACCCAGTACACATTCAACTTGATATGCATTCTTATTTCAACGCATGAGTAAAAACACCACACTCATTAATCATATTCCATTCGCGTCGGATAAATACGAACTTGGCTATTAGAACTTTAATCATTACCCTAGGCATCTTTCTCTATAGGTAAGTACCAGTTGGACTAGTAAGCACATCTTACTATGATGTATTGATGCAAATCATAAGTGTGAATAAACACAGACAGACAGAGTAGTCACACTAACACACTCCTATCAAACAGCATGGCAGGCTGAGCGAGCAGGTTGTGTTTGCAGAAGCTCTGAGCTTCAGTGCTATCTCCAGCTTTTATGGAAAGAAATACAGGAACAAGCATGAAGCGTAAAGAATGATTAATACATTTCACTATTAGAGTGAGGCATTTTATTTCCTCTCTCTCTCTACATTTTTTTCTAAGACTCTTACATGCGATTCAAGGTTTGTGACGCGAACTTGCCATGCATACATACTTATGATTCTTCTCATCAATGCAATACCAAGCTTTAGTCACAAAGCTACACGATCAAGCGTGCACTAATATGTATTAAACCAAACCAATGTAAATTTCTGGAAATAAGACCAGGTCTAAATTTAGGTTGACTAAAGTAGATTTGTACTTTATCATGCTGGAGAGAATGCTCAAGTTCTCTCATATTCACACCGCCCCTGGACAGACATTTGTGTAACACACGATGGTGCCGATTGTGCTGAGATGCTAAATGTCACATCCTGAGTCACACCTTTGAAGAGGACTGCTATCCCCACCACTGCCACAAAGAAGAAAAAGCATTTTCAATTTTTCATCTTCCACTTCAAAAAAATATTCCAAATATACTTACTATAAACATCAGCCAGATGGGCCTCTGAGCTTTAGTGCTTTTTGATGTCAGTAATGGGTACTTGAATCCAATTTCTTCCTTGGTATTTGAACACAAACAGGAAACAACTGTACTGATACACAGGTATGCAATAAACACGCCAAAGTAGATCGGCACAGCAAAGCAGTATGCCTAGAGCCATATCAAAGTTATGAAAATTAAAGATATATGCAGCAAAGAGTCCAGCACAAAACAGGAAACGGTATGTGTAAAGAGAGCATGGAAACCCATTAGCACCATTCATTTATACTGGTGTAGATACTGCCATGGCTAATGCTCTTAGCTGCATTATGAACAGAAATTTGTGCCATAAAATTATGCAAACCACCACCACTGGGTTTCTATTTGACCTCTGCGTTAATGTCCTAGACACTAAAGAGTGAGAGTCCATGTCTGTTCAGATGACCTTCAATAAACCATAACAGCAAGAACCACTAACCTTGGAATGTACAACCCCAATTCCAAAAAAGTTGTGTAAAACGTAAATAAAAACAGAATGCAATGATTTGCAAATCCTTTTCAACCTATTTTCAGCTGAATACAATACAAAGCCAAGACATTTAAATGTTCAAACTGAAACTATTGTTTTTTGTTTTTTGTAAATATACACTCATTCTGAATTTGTTGCCTGTAAGACGTTCCAAAATAGTTGGGACAGGAGCAACAAAAGACTGGGAAAGTTGTGGAATATCAAAAGCACCTCTTTGGAACATTCTACAGGTAAGCTGGTAATTAGAAAGGCTCAGTCGTTCACAAGCAAGGACGAGGAGAAGTTCACCACTTTTGTGAACAAGAGTGTTCTGAGAGCATAATATCCCCTGCTGGCAACTATGCCATAACTCTGGTTAAAAGTGACTGAATTGAACGAAATTACAATACGTGTATTACTGACATATAACAAAGAATCCTGTCAAGTTTCATGACATTCCTCCAAAAATTGAGAGGAGTTGATTTCAGAAGATGAGTACCCTTCCTGGGACGGACGGATGGACATTGCCACGACATAATCCCCCTTCGGGCCTTTCAGCCAGTGGGGGATAATAAAAATCGTGAGGGAAGTTGATTTCAGAAAGTAAGCACAACATTGCCAAAGTACAAGTTTGTTAATAATCAAGGGCATAACTCTGGTGAAATTTGCCCAAATTAAATTAAATTTCAGTAGGTGTATAACTGTCATATAACAAAGCCTTTTGCCAAGTTTGGTGAAATTCCTCCACAAATTGTGAGAAGAGTTGATTTCAGAAGAACGTACACCCTCATGAAATTTAATCAAGGGTCAAAACTCTGGTAAAATTTCCACAAACAAAATTAAATCGCAATATTAGTCATATAACAAGGCCTTTTGTCAAGTTTCTAGAAATTCATCCACAAACTGAGAGTTGATTTCAGAAGGCAAGCACACCTTCATGAAATTGTGAAAGTACAAGGTTGTTAATCAAGGGCTGTAACTTTGGTAAAACGTGACCAAACTGAACTAAATTGCAATATGCGTACTACTGACATAATGCCTCTTGCCAAGTTTTGTGAAATTCCTCCAAAAATTGGGAGAGGAGTTGATTTCAGAAGGTGAGCATCCTTCCTGAGACAGACGGACATCACCATGACATAATCCCCCTTCGGGCCTTTCGGCCAGCAGGGGATAACAATAATAATAATAATAAAAAAAAAAAAAAAAAAAAAAGACTACAATCTTACCATCAAATGCTTTTATTCCATATTTTCAGCAACACGCTCTGCCATTTTGTTTCTCTCTATTCATGGTGCATGAGCTGATATCTTAGTAGTAGAGTAGCCAATCAGAGTGCATGATTGCTCATATCCAGTGAACGTGGATAGAATAAAGTATAATATACCTGTTAAGACAGGTCGGTGTCTAAAACATCTTTGCCTTTACAGATAAGTCAGTGTGCATACTATATTTAGGTTGCAAGTTATTAAAGTAATTATCAGCTTAATAGAGCCACTTGAGAGGAAAGAAGAGCGTTTCCATCTACACACAGGGATTAATGCCATCTTTTTATTTTTGTGATCTATTCCGTTCTGAGCCAAGTCAATATTTTAAAAAAAAAATAAAAACAGAGAACACAAAGGATGCATATACTAAGGGATTTATGCACCACTTTGATGCTGAAAATAAAGCCTGGCAGCCTCCAAATGCTGCGGATACCTTGTTTATTTTAGCGCACTTCTGACCACGTGGTTCGCTCACCGTGCATGGTCCTGATGCACTCAAAGCCCTGGAAGTCCCAGAGTTTGATGGTCATGTCTGCTGAGCAGGAGGCCAGCAACTTTCCAGTCTGATCAAAGGAGATGTCCTGCACCGAGTCTGTATGACCCTTCAGAGTTCTCTCAAAGTCTCCTGCTTCATAGTCCCACACCTACGAAGGCATTACTTAGTGTAAGTGTCCACTCATAGTATGATTATCTCCATCTATTCTTCAGTACCTCGCCGCTTGAGGGGCGTGTCTGTCTACAACGCAGGACGTGAATAAACTCGTCAGTCATAAAATCATAGACTTCAGATAGATTTTCTTATTTGAATAAACTAGTCTCCAAGTCCTAATCTGCACTATTTACACACTACATATTAGTATGCTATAACTGTGAATCAGTATTGGCTTTCGATTTCCAGGAACACACACAGTCAGAAACTTTCTACCATGCAGTATTATTACGTTTATCTTTGTCTTTATTCATTAAATCAGTGACATTTCTCATTGGAGTAGACATACTCCTGACTATCTATGAAATCATTTGAGAATCAAAGGACACACGCACACAACAAGCCAGGTTAGGTTAGCCATCAGAAACGTCCACACACTAAAGTCTAAACTCTGCCCGAGTTCCTTCTCCAGAACCCAGAACCTGTATCCTGTTCCCCCATAACAGCGTCAAACAATTATCTTGCAAAAGCACAACAGATTCCTGCACCAGTGTTAATGTCAAGCAGTCAATTCACAGGAAGTGGCCTTCTCTGGAAATGTCAGAGGCTTCTAACGGACATGACAGAACATGAAGCCTCTGATCAAAATGGAGAGTTGCTAAGGTGCATCTGATCCACACAGAGCTGCTCGCTGTGCTGTTGCTCTGGGTAACTGGTTCATCATGACTGTCTCCACAGAGACAGCCAGTGAGTCAGCAGAAAACACTGTTCTTTGGATAACACACAGGCTTAGATGGCAACGCTACATATAAACACGTTCTACTCTCCCAGAAGAGCCCTATACTTATAGCGCCCTCATAAAGCATAAAAGCGCACAGCCTTTTTTTTTTTTAAATGACGTACCTTAATTGTGGCATCTTCTGAGGCAGACACCATGACGCTGAAGACGGGATGAAAGATGACGCGTGTGACAGGACTCCTGTGTCCGCTGAGCGCGTACTTCTCTGGGGGGCGTGGGATCCACTCTTTGGGGTCCCTCTTCTGCCCCATGGGCCCTCCTAAAGTGATCTCCTCTTTAGCTTCGTTAAGCTTGGACTCCAGCTCCATCACCTGAACAGGTAAATCAAGACAGGGCATGTTTGAAAGGGAGTCTAATGATTTGAGGATCATGATAAAACAAGTTGGTTTATTTAAAAAAAAAAAAAAGCCCCACCCACACCAGGATAATAAAAACATACACCTACACCATAAACTGAACAAATGGGACCAACCTGACGTGCGTGTACTGACCTTCTTTTGTAATCTGATGACTGAGGTCCATTTCTTTTCCAAAAGGCCTGCATACTTCTTATCTAATTCTTCATTCTGGAGACCGAATCAGGAAACAAGATGACATCATAATTACATTTATGGATACTAGCAGCAAGCAATAAAAACTCATTCAGAGGATTGAGTTTGATGATCTTACCATATCTAACTCTGCTTCCTTCTTAAAAACAGAATAAGCCTCTTCGTAGCCATTTGATCGGAGGTAATCTGCTATCGCTCGATTTCTGAAAAGACGAGAGCTTCCATTCAGCTCACACTAACAGTGATCTTACCTCACATCACATGCACACCATTAAACATACTGAGAAAACAAACACACTGCACTGATTTACGCCAAATGACTGTTTAACAGGAATAAATTCAGTTTAAAAAGTGCACTTATCGTCATGGTTGCAAGCTCATAGCTAGACCATGGAAGTGTCCTGAAAGGACGCTGCAGGAAGGTGAACTGCACCAACTGACACAGAGAAGTAAGCAGATGGACATACAGACAGAATCTCTGCCTTTCTAGTGCTTCATTATTATGTAAATGGGCTCCAACATCTTGAGATGGCGGTGAATATTTTATGAGCTGTGCATGCAGCTAAATTTAGATTGGGAACGTTAGAGTCACTGCTTAACCCTCTTTCACCCTGGTATTGGTCAAGTGTGGCTTTGGTGAGAGTAAGGAAGTGTGTGAACTAGGAAAACATTCAGAATTAAAATATATACAAAGTCAAGGACAGGTTTTTTTTTTTTTTTTTTTAAATATTTTATACCGCTGCGCCGTTGAATGCTTGAATCTGATTAGTCAGAAGGTGAACAACAGTACGGTTTGGAACAGCAAATACACAAGAACATGTACAGCAGATGATCCACATAATCCAAGATTAATAATAAACTGGCTTAAAAATAATCATTGATGCAATGACACTTAACATTTTTAGGAGTCGTCTCCGGTATAAATCACTAACAGTTAGGGTGCTTTGTGAAGTTTATCAGCACAGGAATGTCTTCAGGACAGAGGTGTTTATGCTTTCTGGTTTCTCCGGCAGGTGAGTAAAGGAATTAACTTGTCTCACAGACGTTCCACATCATTAAATTTAACTATAAACCATTACAATGTTTTGTACATTAAACACTAGTCATTAGCAAAATCACTGTGATCCAAGTGATATAAACACACTCCGAGCAGTGCTGTTATACAAAAATAACACACGACAAATTTGCAGCATTGGAGGAATGAGAGAGTTGAATATTTAGCTTAACAAGCCTTCACAACAATTCACGCACATGAAAGCATGGCCAGTCTGTAGACTGGAGGACCATTTACAGCAAGAACTCTATATGTTTGGTGAAGTGTGAAAGTGATTTTCAAGCCTGGAAGCAGTACAGATCTCTGGTCCTTTTGAAAACGGTGGTCTGGAGCTCACGTCAACCAAACTGCGTTCAAGCTATCTGGTTACTTCCTGTTTCAAGTTGCGTGATGCCAGGGAAAGGGTTATGGTTAGTCGAGGAGGTGGAATTCTGAACCAATTTATACAACTCGGAAATTCTTAGGACTGGCATATACTAACGAGCTCACTTTTGGTGCAACTGCTTGCGTTGACCATGTCGTGAAGAACAACAACAAATTGTTTTTAATATCAATCTCTCTCACACGCATCAGCCTGCATGGTTACAAACCTTCACGACTGAATTCATCGTTTGCAGGTATTCCTGCATAATAGCATGCTGTACACTACATGCAAAAAAAATTAGCATGAAGCCAAAGGGAAAAAAAAAAAAATAAGAGTCAGATGACATACTGTATCTTCCCCCCCATGAAACCCCACTCTAAATTTTCCGAAGTTGAATTGGTTGCCACGGAAATTCAGAAAAAATAAGTTTAAAAAAAATCTCAGAAATCCCAAAATGTCAAAAAGCACAACTCCTCTAGTCACTTAACATAATTAAGGTTTCGTGAAAAAAAATCCTAATAGTTTGAGTTATGCTCCAGAAACTAAAATGTTTACAGACGGATGGACAGACAAACGGACGGACAGAGCAATAGCTATATCCCCCTGCATTATATGCCGGAGGATAACAACAAAATGGATGAAACAGAATCCATTTTGTAGATCAGTGTGCACCCCCCGCCAAAAAAAAAAAAGGCCGAATGGAATTGAAAATCCTTTGCGAAATCAAACGTGTGATTCCGCCCCCAAACAAGCCTACAGTCAATCCCCAATATGACAAAAGTATGAAATTGTCCTTAGTGTGAAGCACAAAAGTAAGGAATTTTGGTCTAGCGTATGCACCAAGGTTGTTTTGCTAGCTCATGCAACAATCAGCCCAAGACTCTCAGTCATAGGAGTCCTTTATAAAATATTAAAGCTAACTAGGTCTCTCATTAAGCTCCTTGAGATACAGACAGAATGTGAACACGACAGCTTGAGAAAAAAAAAAAAAAAAGGCAGGGGACTAATTTTTGAGAATTGTGGGTCTTTGAGATTTAATTTAATTAACCTGAAGCCTACTTTATTAATGGATCAGCACTGCGGCAAATGAAAAGGTCTAGAATATCACTATGCGTGATGTGTTTTCAGATTTGTGAACTCACAGCTCATCTCGTTGCCTCTGTGACAGCACCATTATGGCAGGTGTACAGGGGCGCTGTCTCTGCCCCGGGCAGGGAGGCTGTAGACTGTCCTCAGTGCGCTCAGCAGCTCCTTGCAAGATGGACGCACTGTACGAGGGACACTTGCTCCAGGGCCTGGTGTCGCTTGCTCTTCCAGTTGTTTACTTCACAGAAAACTTTCAACACTGTATTTTTCCTTTCATCTACAAAGAGGGGAGAAAAAAAAAAAAAAAAAAAGTTAAAGCGCTCACCTCTACATCTCAGTTAAAGTGACCAAAGTCCTGAAATCACGCACAAAACTAAAATTAAAATCTATGGAATATAGTTTAATTCCGAGATTAAGCCAAGCTCATCCAATAACAGCAGTCCACATACTTTCCACTGCGTCAAGACACAAAGCCCAACATACCCCTCTGCTATTGTAAACATGGAGGACAAGGTCCTGCAACCACACCACCTTCCTTCAAAAGTACCCGAGCCAGAGATAGTAGAGGAAACATGTATTTAAGCCCTGTTCTCACTTGGGATTAACATGCATTCTGGGTGATAAACGCACCAGAAAACTGATGTAATCAATATGCATGGTGACCTTCCTCAAACCGAATCGACATATGAAATCTGATCAAAAGTAATCCACCAAGATGCTTTCATGATGCCAGGTGTAAACAGTGATGCGTTTTGGCTGTGAATGGATCACTTGAGACATACATTAATACAAGGTGTGAACAGGGCCTTAATATCTAATCCAGACCTCGAGGTTGACCAAGACCTGAGGTACAGCTGTGTAACCCCTTCAATCTAAGAGCCTCCACTCTAATCTAATCCGGAGGATGGTATCTAGAATAGCTGGATGCTTATTGAAAAAAAGTGTCATTTCATATACACACAAAAAAACAAACAAACAAATAATATACAGAATAAAATATTACAGTGAGCTCCAGACGTCTCACTAGCAAGAGCTGTTAATACTGAATTAGATCCTTGGAGTGTACAATAATCTAAGTCATAATTCAAAGGTTGCTCATAAGAGCTGAGCTTGTGAAATAGCTTGTGCCAAGTCTGACATCACATCCAGATAACAGGTCAGGTTATGAGTTAGGACAATACAGGAGGAAAACATGAATGCAAAAGTATTGATCATTTCTGTACAAATCTCTGTTAAAACCTCATTACTCCAACAGGTCATGATCAAACCAGTTTTGTTTTTACTCTGAGAATGTTGCTGTATCTGGATATGACTAAACGGCCATCAGCTGTTATAAATCTTTACAGTTATAAATCTTTACAGTTGTGAACTTTGCCTGAACATCGCCAAACATACTCTTCACGTCTTTATCTAGTACGATATGCAGATTAGACCTGCGCAGGCTCGCCACGCTGACAATTCTAATGTCTCTGAGCCAGTTCATCGAATGAGATCTGAATAAAGGTCATTAACAGGTGAGCTGCAAAAGTCTGTCAAGAGAAAGTGCATTTCGGTATATGCTCCCAGCTTTCAAGGTGCATCATGCAAGATTAGTGTGTGAACTAACCATCATCTCACAAGCGCGCAAAAAAAAAAACCTTTAGTCATAGGAACAACTTCCACTGTATTGCATAATTCTAGAGATCCTGCATTATAAAATTTACATGTCATGCCAGTTAGAATATCATGTTACGTCGACCTGGGCAAAGAACACTTCATCATCATGTGACCCATTTTCGTACATTCCGGGACATACTGTACAGCTTGGACTTCAACAACTCATGTGCACACCCCTGAAATTTGTCAACTTTTCAATGTGCACGTTTCACATTCTTCAAAATACATACTTTTGTCTACCTTCATTGTTCAAGCACCAATCACCAAAACAAATTCCTCGTATGCGGGAACGGACTCGGCAAGAAGCGATTCTGATTCAGATCGATGATGACAAAAGCCAACCAAAAAGCTGCAAAGGAAATTTAGTGGAAATCAAATTCTCAATCTGTATTCAAAATGGGATCACATTAGATTAAAGTTGTGCGATATAACAAGCTCATTGTCTCTACATGATGTTACACTGCCACTTTTACTCCAATTACATTAAAATTACTTGACATTACGGTATCGGACCTGCTAACTTTTACATAATGAAAGTCCAACTCGGCAAACAAAGTTTAGAGTGAACATCAGTTAGTTATATTTATTTGGGATACCACTGAAATATTTCAGCTAAAAAGTGTCTTTAAAAAAAAAAAAAAAAAAAACACCCAGTTTTCTGCGGCAAGAGGAAAAACTGGTGAAAGTTGATCTCAAAAGATTACACAGGACTGCAGTGAAGTGTCAAATCTAACTATGATAGTTAAAAAGTGATTAAAAAAAAAAAAAAACCTTGTGTGTTCAAACACCTTGGATAAGCAGACAGAGGGAAAATTGCAGAAATGGAGCTACTGCAAAAGTCTGCCACGAGCACGACACCATCCTGGAAAATGCTGGACACGTGGACATTAAACAACCAGTTTATGAAAGGATTATTCTTTAAAAAAAAAAAAAAGGTGCCGTTAAAAAACCCTGTCCCCCCCCCCCCTTGTTCTACCATCCAGCTGTGCTTTTCCTTCAATTGCCACTGCCATCAAGCAGCTCCTGACTGC
>JAODOF010000004.1:48204232-48219629 GCA_027576175.1 Sciades proops | reverse complement strand
TGCATGTTTGCGAAACTATTCTACGTGGGTAATTTTGAAAACAGTTTTGACCATTTTTCGCTGCTTCCATGACACATTTTGTGCTCTTGGTTACATTCGAGGACATTGATCTTGTGAATTTCATTTAAAGATCTTATTAGAGGGATGTCGTCATACCATGCTACCCATCACCTGCTAAAATATATTTTAAAAGTACATAAAAAAAAGACATGTAAATATGTATTTGTGTATATACATACATGTACGTTTTTAACTGTTCTTTTTTTCTAGTAGAGAAGTGAAGCCATATAGCTTAAAAGAATTACTGTAAGAAGGATAAACCGTGGCCTTGATGAACAAGGTCTCTGTATGGTAAAACTTGTTCAGCAGTCAATAAACACACCTGCAAGCTGTCATCAGTCAGATGTTCTGTAAGCTTTATCCGGTTTTGTTTATTAAACCACTCTTTGTACAAGATCTACATCTGTGATTTATTTTTATATTTTCCATTCTGTATGCTGCAAATTTAAAATGGTAAATGTGTATTTGTGTTCATATTATACATGCACAAAACCTGACTGTTGGTTTGACACCTCCACCTTGTGGCTGGAAAAAGAATGATAGCCAATAAACCAGCCTGCTGGTTCATGATCAAACTCTTGTATAAAACATTAATCCGACATTAGTGTGAGTTACTGATGCCGCAAAGTCTTAACAGCATTGCAAAGCTAAAGTACAGAATGCTAGCTTTTATTTATAATTATTCATTCATATTTGGTGATCATGAGTTTGCAACCCTGTTTACAAGCTCTTGTATGGTGTGGCTCACAATTAATTGTTTTAATATTTAAAAATGAGCAAAATATTGCCTATTTGCTTAAGCTCGTTCAGAAGATCTGCCAGCCAACAAAAAATAAATAGTTTCATGTGTATATTGTACATCAGTCTGGATTTATTTTTTTTTTCCAGTTCTTCCATAAACCCAATTTCTATCTTTTTGTCCTGAACAGATTTTCCTATGCTGCGCTCACCTGTCTCCGAGAGTGACCTTTTATATAAGTTTGTGTGAATTTTCATGATAATTTAGCTTTTGTTTCTTTATATCTCGATGTTTGTCGACATATTGTGTTCAACAGTTTCTTAATGTTATGTGCGGGATCATCTTTCATGTTCTTTTTGTATTTGTTTCTGCTGTGGCTTTTGGGGACTTTGTGTTTCATACTGTTGTTTTTGATGCTCATCTCCCTAGTTGGAAGCTCTTGGCTGTTTTCGCTGGTGGTGTGATTTATTATTATAATACATTTACAGTGTCTTTTGGATGGTTAACACAACAGCATGATGTGGTATGTGACCACGTTTAGACTGGGCATCTGATTTAGGTTGATGTTATGGGGGAAGAAAGTTTATTGAAAGCTTCTGTTCTGATGCATTGGCTTGTCAATTAGACAAATTATCTCTACTATTCTTATCTACAAATTTCTTTTGATTTCATACCTTCTTTTTAAACACTTTGAACAGTTAAATTACTTTGCATTCCCGAGGCTGTGTTTGTCGTCTTTACTTATGGTAGCTCTGTTTCTTTCTGTGCACGCTCCAGCTCTTTCAAAAATTTAATTTGAATCCTCCTAGGGCACCACACAAATTTCTCTTTCGGCTCAAAATAACACAAGGCAAATTTGATCAACTCTCTTCTTTTGGATTTGTCCACAACTGCGAACATGAAGTAGTCCAGAATGCTCTGCTTTACTCGGGCGAGTGTGCCTTTGACCAGAGTCTCCACAAGGAAGAAGTGGACCAGCGGTGCTTGATAGTGATGAAACCCTAGTAATCCCAGGCACTTCAGAATGCGGGTAATGCAAAGGTTGTTGTGTGGGTTTCTGTAATATTTAAGGGAAAATATGGTGAACTGCAGAATTAAATTATTTTGTATAAAATAAAATTATTTTTTTTACCTATTTAGGTTTGCAAATCGCTCTCTCCAGTTTACTGCGCGTTTCACCTCTCCAGTTTCCTCGCTGCAAAGTTCTATACCGTAGAAGTCCAACATGAGCTTATAAGACGTTAACAGTCTCTTCTTTACCTCCTCATCCCTGCGGAACAACTGCAAAAGATGTTGCATTTTTAATTTTACACTCAGTTTTTCAATCATGCTTCATTTCATCATCATAATCACATAACTTGGTGTGAAAGATAGCACAGCTCTAAAACTATGCCACTTTTTGTATCGTGTATCATTTTACAATATACTTCAGTATTTACCTTGATTTCTTTGTCACTAAGTGCGTCACTAAACGTGTTCATTCCTTTCTCGTGAATTGGAAATAGCCTGTGGAGAAATGTTGGCAATGTCTGAAGGTTTGTAACACTTGTGCACAAAATTTTTCCAACAGCTTCAACACAGGAAATCAGTCAACAGAAAACACTTTAATCCATTGACAAACGATAATGTATTAGACCAAACTTATGAAAATAAACCTGTGATTTGCTGTGAATCTGGGACTACTATCAGAGCTGCTGTTATGGAAAATTTCATTTTTCTGAATTTTTCTCTCCATTTTTTAATTTTAGGGCCAAAAATTGCTTGTGGTGTTAAGATGCTTACCACTGAATGTAGGAGTGGTCATGTTCTAGCTTCTTGTAATCACCAAACCGGGAAATGTGAAAATTCTCGATGCACATGCCTAAAGATGAGACGCGCGCGCACAAAAAAAAAAGCTAAACTTCATGATGTGAATATTGTTGTTTGAGATGTCTATATTTTCACTGTGTTTTTTTACCATCAGCGTTGAAAGGGATTTTATTTTGGTAAAACCACAGATTTGGTGAGCCTTCATCCTGTAGCTACGACAAGTTAAAAAAACATTTAGGTTAATAAAGCGGTCCAAACATAAGAGATGAGAAGTGTTCGAAATGTAATACTCACATTGTCTAGATCATGATCCTTCATGTCATCAAGCTGGATCATCTAAAGTCAGAGGTGGACAAAGTACCCAACTTCATTACTTAAGTCAAAGTATTTCTGAAAGGACTTCAGATAAGTTAATGTCATTCATGTTGGCATAACTCCGTTTTTACATGCTAACTAACAGTGTCCAAGTTAACTAGCTATGTGCTAACGTTAGCCGTGGACAAGACGATGGCAACCTGGTGGGCAAATCCATAGAAAGTCATTTAACTAACCAGACTGCATGGCTACGTTTGCAATGTTATCGCCAGCTCTAAAAGCACAGACAACTTCGTTGCAAGCTTTCTCTTGGAATAAAACGTTTATATACCTCTATATGCTTCCGCAGGTCGAACGGTGAGTTTTTGTAGGCCGTGATGTGGTTCGTTTTCGGCAAACATTTAAAACGAAATTAATCTTTAATCCTTTCAGAAAACTGAAACATGGGTTCTAGGTAAAGCCATGAGTGCGTGCGTTCTCCAGAAGAACCGCCTCCTTCCATTCTGCCATCGACTGATCATGTTAAATAAAGCTGTTGAGAAATCACTGATTTTGATTTTATACAGTCTATGGATGTGACATGACCCTAGTGATTACTGATCGGCCGTCTCAGTGTCACGTATGAAAAGCCATCACGTTTTAGAAAATAAAATAAAAAACATCCACTTTCAAAGCTGCTTTATAGTAACGAGTAACGAGGACCTTGATAGAAATGTAGTGGAGTGAAAAGTACGATATTTGCCTTTCAGAAGTAGTGAAGATAAAGTCATAAGTTTCCAAAAAAATAATACTCAAGTGAAGTACAGATACTTCGCTACTGTCCACCTCTGCTGAAGACTTTAACAGAGGTTTATTATTCTTTAATTTGCCCATATTTATCTTACAATGTTTTTGGCATGGGGTAGTACCTATAAATCCAACCTAACTAGGATTTAGTTATTATGGTACATTTTCTTTTCAATTTACCGTCTCCAAACTCTGGGAAGGAATTCCTACAAAAAAAAAAAACGTAGGATCACTTTCATTATTTAAATCAGCCTTAAAATCATATCTTATTTTAAATCAACAATAAGCATTTCTTTCTTTATCGTCTAAATATTCTATTATGATAAGTTATAGGCTCAGTGTTTGTGTTAGCATAAGTATGCATAGAGTTGTGTGTAAATAAGTATAGTGTATTTAGCCGCAATGTATATTTGTATAGTTATCTTGTTCTAGCAAGGAAAAAAACAAAAACAAACCTGACATGGGTGGCTGCTGACACGCAAGTTTATACTATTTCAACAGCCACACACACATCAATAACTGTAGTAACGACTGTTTGCAAATTCTTTTCCTATTATATATAATTGTATGAAGCCTTTTAGTAAATTTTCTTTCTCATATTATATAGCGCGTGTGAATAAAGTTGAATTGAATTGCAGTGAAAGACTGGTTGATGATTCATTGTTAAATGATTAAAATAACAAAACTGTGCTACCACAGCTCTAACTGCTGTTTGGCAGCCACCCAGAATACATTCGTGCACTTCTCAATTTAATTATACAGATCACACGGTGATTTTATTTAATATATTTCCTCATTTCTTTCCTGGAAATTAATTCCTGACGACTCACAAATGTAAAATTCTATGTAATACTAAACAGCCGTCATGTAAAAAAGCTAGATTTAGGAAATGCTATACTATTATAAGTATAAGGATATACTTGATACTATATCCTGAACTATGATTCAAGATAAATGCTATAAAAAACAATTTTTTTTCCTCCTGATCAGAATTGTGTACTGGTGTCACATCATGTAATGACTGGCAATGGTGTTGAAAAGAGCAGAATATTTCTCTTTTTAAACACATGTTTACGGGCATGGTGTCCGTGGCAAGCTGCAAAAATGACATACTAGTCATTAGTTGTTTGTATATTGCTTTTAGCTGATTAAATAACTACACAGATTAGCCCAGGATTGCATTCTAGGAGGTTCTGCAATGCTACTGTATACACTATACGGCCAAAAGTATTTGGACATCAGCCAGTCACGCACATCCTATATGTCCTTGTTGAACATCCGATTCCAGATTTATTCTTTTCGCTAAATGGTGTGTCTGTATAATAGAAAGAAGCTGTATGATGCGTAGATAATACTATAGGTATAGATAATAATAATAATAATAGGTAATATCTTCCTATTTCAGAATTTGCAGCAATCCAGTGAGTCCTAAATTACTGTAATTTTCTGCCCTTTCCTGCATTTGCTTCTGTAATAGCCTCTTATTGTGTCTATAATAGAGAAATGCACTTGTAGAGAAAGCTCGTTAAAGACTGAAGATTGCTCAGCATGGTTGTGTTCCACCAGAGCTACTTGAGCATTTACTGTCTTTAAACATGAGAATAGTCCACGCACACACACACACACACACACACGCAGGGTTGAACCACAGAGCAGCCAATTAGTATTCTACCTACGTCGCGCTGTTATTAGTATTCCAGCTAATTTACACTGTAGTCATACTGCAGAATCTCAACTAGACTAGCACAAGGTGTGTTCATTCTCCTTGTACACACACACACACACACACAGATGCAGTACACAAGAGCTATCTACACAAATCTGCCGTAATTCTGCGACATATGGTGTATTGTAATAGCAGACCTTTATAAATTTTTAATTATTCCATCATAATTGAGCAAAATTATAATAAGTAATTAGCAAAGGTCTGAAAACTGGAATAATTTCTCACCCCAGATGCCATTAAATCATCAGATAGATTTAAACAGAGATATAAAGACCACAGCCTAATTCAAATTAGGGATAAGTGAAGGAGGCGTGGCCTCTACATCTGTCAGTTTCAGTGAAGGAGGTGTGGCCTCTATATCTGTCAGTTTCTGTGATGGAGGTGTGGCCTCTATATCTGTCAGTTCCAGTGAAAGAGGTGTGGCCTCTATATCTGTCAGTTTCAGTAAAGGAGGCGTGGCCTCTATATCTCAGTTTCAGTGAAAGAGGCGTGGCCTCTATATCTGTCAGTGTCAGTGAGAGAGGTGTGGCTTCTATATCTGCCAGTTTTAGTGAGAGAGGAGTGGCTTCTATATCTGCCAGTTTCAGTGAAAGAGGCGTGGCCTCTATATCTGTCAGTTTCAGTGAGAGAGGCATGGCCTCTATATCTGTCAGTTTCAGTAAAGGAGGCATGGCTTCTATATCAGTTTCAGTGAAAGATGCATGGCCTCTATATCTGTCAGTTTCAGTAAAGGAGGTGTGGCCTCTATATCTGTCAGTTTCAGTGAAAGAGGCGTGGCCTCTATATCTGTCAGTTTCAGTGAGAGAGGCGTGGCCTCTATATCTGTCAGTTTCAGTGAAAGAGGCGTGGCCTCTATATCTGTCAGTTTCAGTGAAAGAGGCATGGCTTCTATATCTGTCAGTTTCAGTAAAGGAGGCGTGGCTTCTATATCTGTCAGTTTCAGTGATGGAGGCGTGGCCTCTATATCTGTCAGTTTCAGTAAAGGAGGCATGGCTTCTATATCAGTTTCAGTGAAAGAGGCGTGGCCTCTATATCTGTCAGTTTCAGTGATGGAGGTGTGGCCTCTATATCTGTCAGTTTCAGTGAAAGAGGCGCGGCCTCTGTACCTGTCAGTTCCAGTGAAGGAGGCGTGGCCCCATATCTGTCAGTTTCAGTGAAGGAGGCATGGCCTCTATATCTGTCAGTTTTGGTGAAAGAGGCGTGGCCTCTGTACCAGTCAGTTTCATTGAATGAGGTGTGGCCTCTTTGTCTATCAGTCCCAATGATGGAGGTGTGGTCTTTGTTTGTAAAAGAGGCATGGCTTTCGTGATTGTCAGTTCCAATGAAGGAGGTGTGGCCTTTGTGACAGTCAGTGGCAATTAAAGAGGCGTGGTCTGATCTCTGTCAGTCCCAGTGGAGGAAGCTTGGTTTCTGGGCGTGGCCTCTGGGTGCCTGGGTCCTTAGGTGACGGTCATATTATACAGCAAGACATGGCCCTGATAACGAGTTACTCTCATCTGTTCAATACAACATACTCTAAACCTTAATCAACAGCCAGAGGAACAAAACCTAAACAAAAGGAAAAAAAGTGCTGCAAAGTTTTTAAGACTGTATCACAAAAGTGGACTAATAAACAACTCATTTAACCAACAACACACAAAAAATTATTTCAGTTGCTTGGCCATTCCCTTTAAAAATGAAAAAGAGAAAGGCTTGTAGTCTGGTAGTAAATATTACACATCCGTGTGTTATGTCATATCCGTGTTGCACATTTATATCAACCTGTGGCATCTGGCAGCATTACAGATGTGAGTGGTAACATTAATCCTGGGAGTGATGTGTAAACTGTAGTTTGATAAATCACGTAACAGCTGCCTACATTATGTGACTGCCATTCGTGATTCTGTGATGCTCTCAGTGTGCGTACAGCTGGTGCCTGTGTGGTGTGTGTGTGTATTTACCGATGGTGCAATGCTCGCCATTCCAGCCCTGCTCACACTGGCACTTGCCATCTCTACAGGTGCCATGTTTCACACACAGTGGGTTACAGAGCCTCTGATCACATCCAACACCTGCCCAGCCCTCTTCACAGTGACACACACCACCCACACACACACCGTGGCTCCCGCAGTCTGCAGAACACACCTCTGCACACACACACAGCAAGAGAGAGATGGAGAGAGAGAGAGAGAAGATCAAGGAGTGACAAAAAAGTAAATCTCAGAAGAAATGAGGAAAGCGCGATGGATGGAGAACAGACGGGGCAAGGGATGAGAGGAGCAGTGAGGAGAAAGTGTCGAGGTCCCAGTGTTATTCAAAGTGTTATTCAAAGAAAAGGTGATGTAACACAGTGGTAAACATGCCCGTCCCAACTTCTTTGGAACGTATTGCAGGCTCCGAATTCTGAACGAGTGCATATTTATCAAAAAAAAAAAAAAACAATAAAGTTTGAACATTGAACACCTTGTCTTTGTATTGTATTCAACTGAATATGGATCAAAAATGATTTCCAAATCACTGCATTCTGTTTTTATTTATGTTTTACACAGCGTCCCAACTGTTTTGTAATTGGGGGTGTAAGAGAAGAGGTGGAGTACAAGAAAGAGAGGAACGGGAAAGGAAGAGAAGAAAAAAAGAAGAGAGGAGCAGAGAAGAGAATGTGAAAGGAGATGGAAACGAGATAAAAAGAGAAAGTAGAAAGAGGAAGAAAATATGAGAGAAAAAGTATAAGACAATGAGGAAGGATGCAGAAAAGAAGGGATACAGAAAAAATGATAAAGGGGAAGAAAAATGAGAGAATGCAAAAAGGATGAGAAAAGAGGACATGAAAGAGAAAACAGGAGAAGAGGAAAAGATGAGGACGGAAGGGAAGGGAAGAGAAGAAGGTGAGACAGCAAGAAAGGAGAATGAGGAAGACGCAAGGGATGAGGAAAAGCAGACCAAGAGAAGTATAAAAAGAATAAAGAGAAAATGGCAGGAGATGGAAAAAGGATGAAAAAGAGGAGACGTGAAAAGAAGAAGAAGAAGAAGGAAAAGGCAAGAGAAGAGAAACAAAAGAAAAACAGGCGAAAGTAAAAGTGATGAGAGCAAAAGACAGAAGAAGAAAAGAAGAGGCAAGAAAAATAAGAAGGTTCGAAAGAGAACAGATGAGGAAATGAAGACATGAAGAAGGAGGGCAATGAGGAAGGGAAGGGAAGAGAAAAGGATTAAAGGATGAATGAAAGTGAAAGATAAATGAAGCAGAAGTGAGCACTGACCTGTGGAGCAATCGGGGCCCATCCAGTTGGGCTCGCAGGTGCAGAGACCCGTATCTGCGCTGTACACTCCATGACCGTGGCACTGCTCAGGACACTGAGATTTGGGAATTTCACACAGCGGCCCCGCCCATCCTGGCTTACACAGACACTGACCTGATATGCAGGTCCCGTGACCAGAACACATCGGATCCAGACAATCCACTAAAAGCAGGAAAGAAGGGGGAATTAGTCACAGTGAGGTGATTGGAAAAGCACTGAAGGCCAGTATATGTGACAAGCTGTCATGAAGATTTTCATTTTCCAGCTTGGCCTCTGTACATGCACACATTCCGTAAAACTTTTCTTCCTTTTTTTTTTTTTTATACGGAACTTATTTTCACGTGGATTTTCAAAGTGGCTTTGGGGATCTTTCCAGTGCCAGAAAAGCGTGAGATCTTATATGAGCAGTGCAGTAAGCGAGAGTGTTTCAGGCCAATTCTTTTAAAAGCCTGATCAATAAGGCCAATTTAATCCCCTTCGTACTGCTTATGATGTATGCACCCCGCTGGTGGAGCTATTAATACAACACAGATACGGAAATTCATACAGAATCTCACCAGAAAAGGAGGGTTTTTTGTGGTTATAATGTGTGATAACTGTGAATGCAGATATTGCGAGTGCGTAGCTGTAAAATTCCTCTGAAACATAAAAACAGCAACACACACCAAGCTGAGGCTGTTAAAGTGGCATTAACCAAGGCTTCCTGATGATCGCCCTGTCGTCTGTGAAACACTTTAGCGCTTTGCACTGAACAGAACGCAAAAATTACAGCTGACATCCAACATGACACGAACCAACATTCTGTAGCTGCGTGAAAGGAAGTAACTCTACATACCTGTGTCTCGAACCGCATTTAAATGTCTGCATGTTGTTATAGAAACAAAACTAGCTAGCTAGAAAGTGACAAAAAGGTGAAAAATAATAAGTAGAATGCTATCAGGATTGAATTAATTTATTAACAAAATAAATTTTGTTCGTTATTTATTTCAAGAACTTTTGCTAACTGTCCATGAACAAAAACAATATGTGATAAAAAAAAAGTGCTAATCAGCTAAAGTATGAAGCAATTATCAGGAAAAGGTCTACTTTTGACTTTATACCTGCTCTTTCAACGAGGCGTACATTCGAGGACACAGGAGAAGAAATGGAGAAAAGGAAAAGAAGAGAGAAGAAAGGAATTGAATGGAAAAAGAGGACAAAGAGGAAGAGGATGAGCAAAAGGAAGTGAGGAGAAAGGAAGAGAGAGAAGAAAAAATAGAGAAGAGCGGAAGTAGAGAGGAGAAAGAGGAAGTAGGAGAGAAGATAAAGGAGAAAAGAAAGAAGAAAAAGGGTGTGAATAGAACGAGCAAAAGGGATGCGGAAAGAGGAGAAAATAGGAGGAAGAGAAAAAGAAGAGGAAGATGGGAAATGGCACATGAAGGAGGAGAGAAGAGAAATGTAGAAGAGAGTGAAGAGATGGGGAAAGAGGAGAGAAGGAACAGGAAGTGAGTGGAACGAAGGAGAGCGGGGCAGGAGATGAGGAAAAGAAGTTGAGAATAAAGAGAAGAGGAAAAGAACAGAGGAAGAAGAGGTGGAACAAAGGAGACATCAAAAGGAAAATGACAGATGTTCCTGTCTCGGTGTGACAGTACAGTACAGATGTTAATTACAGGGAATAAACCTGTGCAGGCTCTTACCTTCCTCGCAGTTCTCTCCGCGGTATCCGGCTGTGCAGGTGCAGACGCCATGGCTGCAGGTACCGTGGCCGCTGCACACAGGGTCGATGCATTGCGCCGCCGGGACGTCACACTCCAGCCCCTTCCAGCCGCTGTAGCACACGCATACTCCCTTACTGTACTGGCCGTTACCGCTGCACAGCACAGGACACGCCGCTGCAGGACACATAGCACAGAGCGAGGCAGAGAAAAAACAGCTTAATTAAAGCAGACTGTGAAGAAACATGGAATCAAAGATTTCAAGAGTTACACCATGGTCATGAATAGACCTCGGTTAAACAAACACCTGGTGGTGGGTAGTTATTCATTATTCATATGGTAATATCAGTGTTTATGAGTGCGGATAAGGAGACGATACAGAAGCACTGGGGCAGAATTAGGAAGAGACTGTGTGTCTGCTACGATAAACACACCCCACACAGGAATATATAACTCATACACTCATATATTATTAAAACTACGAGAAAGAGTAATATCTGCAGTAGTGGAGTCTCATAGATAAAGGATACAAGGCTGCAGTCTCTCTCTCTCTTTCTCTCTCTTTTGAGAAATTGTTGTTCCATCCATCCATTATCTGTAACCGCTTAACCTGTGCAGGGTCACGGGTAAGCTGGAGCCTATCTCAGCCGACTATGGGCGAGAGGCGGGGTCCAATGTGGACAAGTCGTCAGATCATCGCAGGGCTGACACATAGAGACACACAACCATTCACACTCACGGTCAATTTAGAGCCACCAATTAGCCTAACCTGCATGTCTTTGGACTGTCGGGGAAACCCATGCAGACACGGGGAGAACACGCAAAATCCACACGCGGGGCTCGAACCCAGAACCTTCTTGCTGTGAGGCGACAGTGCTAACCACTACACCACCGTGCTGCTGAGATTGTTATTTTTCTCTTAAATGCAGTATTTAGTACCAACCTCAGCCTACTGAAACATTATTGATATCTATCCCTTATCTGTAGCTGCTTATCCTGTTCTACTGGGTCGCGGGCAAGCTGGAGCCTATCCCAGCTGACTATGGGTGAGAAGCAGGGTACACCCTGGACAAATCGCCAGGCTGACACATAAAGACAGACAACCATTTACACCTACGGTCAATTTAGAGCCGCCAATTAGCCTAACCTGCATGTCTTTGGACTGTCGGGGAAACCGGAGCACCCGGAGGAAACCCATGCGGAGAACATGCAAACTCCACACAGAAAGGCCCTCGTCGGCTGCTGGGCTCGAACCCAGAACCTTCTTGCTGTAAGGTGACAGCGCTAACCGCTACACCACCGTGCCGCCCCAACATTATCGAAAGTTGTTGTTTTTTCTCTAACGCTAAAGGTATTTTACAAAAATGAAATTTAAAGAATTTTCCAACTCACCCAAAAGCCATTGATCAGTAAAGACTTTAAGATTAGCCCTGATTAGCATTTTTATTTATTTTTTTATTAGCAGGGCTATGAGGCTTACAAGTAAGAGTATAGCTAGGAGTTTATCATCTAGCACATATATCTAAATCACAACAGACGTTATTTGACTCAGTAATACCAATACATAATCAGTTAAACAATAAAATAAGCGCGTTTACCCCCCAAAAAACCCCCAACAACAACAAATAAACCTGGAAAAGAGTATATGAGTATAAACAACTCCCTGTTTCTGTGGTGTGAATATGGTTTTGTCATCAAAATGGCTGCTATTATTTCGGGTGTCAGCTATGCTATTTTATTCATTACGTATACATAAACACCAGTAAATCCCAGTGTCACAACCCACATAAGCAAGTTTTGCTGAGTCACTGGCTGTTTTCAAACTAAATCTACAGACTTATCTCTTCACTAAACATTCATTAAAGCGAGCATTAAAAACCCTCAATGTACTGTTTTTGTTGCTGTTCCAACTCAACTCAATGTACAAACACGGTTTTTAGCATTTGTGCTAGCATGTTTTGATGTTTTTGCTAGCATGCTGCCTGGATAAATTTAGACTTCGAATCGCTTCTCTAAGTCTGTAATCTGCTAAAATACTGTAAAAATAAACGTAACAAACAACTTGAGGCAGTCTGAGGCCAGGGGGTTTTATAATCTTGCCATGCAGTGAGCATGACGATCAATTGTAAGCTAACTTTACTTGTTAGCAACATGAAGCGCATATGAAGTGCAAACTTCAGATACCGAACATGCCCTGGGTGTGTGACTATAATCAGGATAAGAAAGAAATTGTGTCGTGTTACACTGTTAACTCAACAATGTCTCTGAAGAGAATGATTTTATATAGCACCAGCATCATACTAGCTGACTAGCAAAACACTCTCTGACTAGCGTAGTCATGCTAATAGTGTTGCTATCTCTTTCAGCGGAAAGTAGCTAATCCTTAAAAAGTCACGAGAAACTTACAGATGATGCTATTGACTAATTTAATAATTATTCGCTGATTCGTCACAATCAAAAAATACTATCATTTCTGTCAAGAAGCAGAAAAATGAAAGCAGTGGTAATGAGTTGTGGTTATGAGGAAATATACACATTAAAGATGGAATGCCGAGCTTTAATTACTGTAAAGAAAGTGTTCTTAATTTGAGAAATTCAGACTAAAATAAATGCTGTAATGTCAAAATAATGGCTGAAGGAATGTGGCGCATGTTGGCAGCGTCTCCTCACAGTGATTATCAAACGAATTATTTTGTCGCTGGTGTTTATAATATTTTGTGTGTTTTTAGATATGTCAGCGAGAGACAATATTTCTTGTCTGATTTGTCTCTTAGATTTGTCGTTAAGCTCTCTCTTGCTAAATGGAGTCTAAAAATTCATCAAAACTAGTGACCAAATCGCTAAGCTGGCAACGGTACTTGATCATTATTTGTGCTGATGTCGTATACTAAACCAGGCTAAAGTTTAAAATAATTTCAGTGCTCATGCACCTATTTTTTCATAATTATATCCAGTATATATTATTATTAATATGCAACGTCAATTCGGCATAGTCGACAGTTCAAACGTAAGTCAACAAGTGAGTAATAAAACAAGCAGATGCTCTTTGAGTAGTACCTTTGGAGCAATCCATGCCATGGAAACCAGGGAAGCAGTGACACACTCCTGATGTGCACTCTCCGTTGCCATGGCAGTTCTGCGGACACTCTTGCACAGAATCTGGGTGATGTTGGAACAGAAGTGTGTTAATGACGCATGGTGATTAATGATGGTGAGGAAGTGGGCAAGGCCCTGATGTTTAAATTTTCCTGGCTGTACTTGAAACAAGAGGAATTTTATTACTCTAATAAGCCATAAAGTCTCAACATAAATCTTTGAAAGCAGAACAGACAGGAGGTGGTGGTCTTGGATTAATAGCCATCAGGATAATAATATCCATACTATTATTCAAGCTGTCTAACACAATGTTGCCTTGGAAAAGGTTTCATGCGTAAAGAGTATATTGGTCGAGGACTGACGATCGATATTTACATTATGGCGTATGCCAGTGATGCCAATATCTATAGCAGACATACTTCACTGATCTTAGACCCATCTGTTACTATGTACTATTTTTCAGTTCCTCTTTACATCATGAATCAGTCCAACAGAGCTACTACTTACTCATCATCAGCACAATTCTCATCATCATTTGGCATTGAGTGGAGTTACAAGATGCAATTGTAATTCAATTTCAATTACACACACACGCACCAAATAAAAAATACCAACTGTATATTTCAAGTCATACATACAGTACTGTGCAAAAGTCTCAGACACCCTATTTTTTTTAAATACAAACCTTGTTAAAAATTTCTGTTTTATGACTTCTACACTATCGAGTCGGTACAAAAACATTTTAGAGTCCAAACGTTTGTTTTCCAGCACAAAATTAAATGTTACAGAGAAAATAAATGTTTGTATCTGAGCAGCATATTCCATAAGAGACCGCTTTTCAGATTAAAAAAGAAAACATAATGAAAGCTACTGGGTTTTGGTGCAAAATGAAGACACGAGTGTGACAAAGTGTCCAGAAGAACTGCGGCTGGTTCTGTAAGATGCTCAGTAAAACCTACAGCTCATTTCCACACAAGATAAGGAAACTGCACTCCAGTGCATTTCCTTTTTTTTTTTTTTTTTTTTAATAAGCAAAGGGTAGTCTCACACCAAATATTGACACTTTCATTTATTATGGCTTACTGATTACTGTTTATAGTTTTTTTTTTTTTTTAAACGTTGAAACATTTCATTATTTTTTGAGCCACACACACACACACAACTATATAATCGTATAAATGACTCAAAACATTTTCAGTCTCACTTCCAGTATTAATATTCTCTTTCCCTTTATTAATCCAAATCTCCAGAGCACGTAGTATTTCTGCCACACTCCAGCTCTGTGCTTTTGGCTCACTTCATGCAGTCAGGTTGATTCAGATTCGAGGAGTTTGGTTTTGTTTTGCAGCCGAGTGCGTGTTCCTGCGGTGTTCTCACCTGCCGAAACAAATCGCGCTGAAATCACCTACCTGTAATTAGTTTGCCTTTTTGAAAGAGATCATATTTTATAGTTTGGTCTGAAGATTTGTTACATTGTTACATACAAGGATTAGATCACGTGCCTGGATACCGCTTAGCAACGCCATGTTGGGACGCAAGCATTCCAAGCGCCATATTGAATTCATACCGTGACGAAGCCATACTTGAAGTTATATATTGAAAATAATAGCGATCTGTTCACTTCTGTGCATAAGTCTTGGAAAACTTCTATTAGTACAATCTTTGTTATAGACTTGTATTTGATGATTTCTACATTACCGGATCAGTACAAAAACATTTTAGAGTTCCAAACATTCGTTTTCCAGCATAAAATTAAATGTATTACAGAAAAAAAAAAAAAACGCATGTCAGCAAAGAAAGCAGCATATTACATAAGAGCACACTTTTCAGATTAAAAAAGAAAACATAATGAAGGCTACTGGGTTTTGGTGCAAAATGAAGAAGTGAGTGTGACAGT